>CM033644.1:105594150-106156256 GCA_019512145.1 Engystomops pustulosus | reverse complement strand
TTTGATCACTTTTTATAGAATTTTATTTTTTTTAATGGCAGAAAGGTACCATTTTCGACTTTGAGCGCGATTTTCCATTACGGGGTTAAACACAGTGAAAAACCCTTATCCTATTTTTATAGATCGGGTCCTTTTGGCGCGGCGATACCTAATGTGTTTATGATTTTTACTGTTTATTTATATCAGTTCTAGGGAAAGGGGGGTGATTTGAGTTTTTAGTTTTTTTAATTATAATTTTTTTTTTTTACTTTTTTTTAAAAATTTACTTTAACCCTAGGTTGTCTGTACGATCCTATCATATACTGCTGTATAGCATTATTTGTGGATTTTACTCCCCATTCATTACAATGTGTTGATAGCACATTGTAATGAATGGGTTAACCCGAAGTAGCCTCGGGTCTTCGGAAGACTCAAGGCTACCATGGCAACGGATCGCTGCTCCCTGATGATGTCGCGGTGAGCGATCCTGCCCATGCCGGAAAGCTTTGCCAGCGGCGATCAGTGGGCACTATACAGCAAAGACTTACCGGCTATGGAGAGGGCTCAGCCCGTGAGCCCTCTCCATGTACCCGGCATGTGACGTAATACTTGGTAATGTCGGTAAGGGGTTAAGTCTCAGCACATAGACCATGGTGGGGAGTAGAGACCATTTTCACTGACCTAAATGAAAAGTCACAATTCATAAATTCTGTCCTATTGTGAAAACTAGTTCATGGAAATAATGAATTTGGTAAACCAGGGTCTGTGTCAAAGTGATTTTGCACTTTCCTATGTTCATTTGGCGCAATGGAAAGTCGCAAAAAACATTTGATCCACAAATGCGCTGAAACAACACCAAACAAAAAAAACAATGATACATTAATATGTCTTGTGTATTTATGTCATTTGATACTATTTAATTATTGGTGGGGGTCATTGCAGACATAGTTCAGATCTCAATCAAGGGACTCTAAAACCATCTTACTTCCCAAGTACAGGCAGTCCTTGGGTTACATACAAGATAGGGTCTGTAGGTTTGTTCTTAAGTTGAATTTGTTTGTAAGTCAGAACTGTATATTTTATCATTGTAATCCCAGCCAGAACTTTTTTGGTCTCTGTGACAATTGGATTTTAATAAATGTTGGATTGTCATAAGAATCAATATTAACACTAAAGCTTCATTACAGACACATTTGATAACTGTTACAGCTATTTATTGTAGCCTAGGCCTAAAGTACAATAAATTACCAATATCCAGAGGTCCGTTTGTAACTAGGGGTCGTATGTAAGTTGAGTGTTCTTAAGTAGGGGACCGCCTGTACTACATTTGTCTCATCAACCGTAGCATTACTGTGTCCATTTGTGTATAAATTTGTGTTGTATTCAGACGATGAAGAGACCTGAGTAGCCTTGAAAGCTTGCAACTAACCTCATCCTTTTTAGTTAGCCAATCAAAGGTATCAACAAATGAGGTCTCTCAAGTTTTATCTTTTTACTAGGTAATGGGCTTCCAGAAAAACTTCTGGAAACAGTAAAAAGCAGATTAAGGAGAAAGTAGGTAGAGTAAGGGCAAGCGTAAAGGCAGAAGATGTAAGATACAAATTTTTTTCTAGTCAGCTGTGCTATTTATCAATGTAAAGATGGACAAAAAGTGGCAATGTATACTGTGATGAACCCCCACTCTGGAGTTCAATCACAAGGTACACTTACGCTAGGGAGTCCTCACAATTTAGCCCATAAGCTCTGCCCACTTACACAAGATGGCATCTTTATGCTGAATCTACTCCCAAGCGCTCAAATCATCCAGACAAAACACTGCCACCACCCATAATTTTACTTAACCCTTTAAGGACCTCTCCCTTTTTTTTCATTTCCATTTTTCACTCCCAACAATCAAAAATCTATAACTTTTTTATTTTTACACGTACAGAGCTGTGTGATCGCTTGTTTTGTGCGTAACACATTGCACGTCAAAGCAATGAAGCGTGCTGGGAAGCGGGAAAAAAATTCTTGTGGGCTTGGATTTTATGGCTTTCACTGGGCCCCCCAAATGACAGCTCTACTTTATTCTTTGGGTTGGTGTGATCACAGCTGATCCCCCTTTTATTTGCACTTTATGTTACATGCTCAGGAGTAAAGCTTCTCTGCTACAGATCAGAGGAATAAGGCACTGGGGTAATGTTGCATTTATCTCAGCACTGCTACAGTGTCCAGGAAAACAGCAGGGGTCGTCGGTGTTTGTTAGCGTACCAACTCCACAGCCCTGCAAACACGTTTGCAACCCTGACTATAAAATTGAAGATTTGAAAGTACTTGTATGAAAGATAACTTTAAATCAATTTGACATGCTTGTGCAGCGCTGCGTAATTTGTGTGCGCTATATAAATAAAGAATAATTATTATTATTTATTATTATATAATCTCAGAGAGAAAGGAGGGTCTAGAGTAGATTTTTTTATATCATTTGACACATTGGAGTAATTTATCATTAGGCAGGCTCCATTCCAGCTCCACTGCAGTCCGTTTCATAGGGGCTTTGGCCCCTGATAATTCCTCTGCGAGTGTTTTTCGCTAGTGGGTTGTTTGCAACGGTCGCATAAAAAGTCACAAAAATACTATTACACCTTACGACGTATTAGTACACGTTGGCTGCGGGTGTATGGAGAGGACTCACAGGCTGAGCCCTCTCCATACAAGTGAGTGTTTTCTGTATATTGCATTTACACCTATCGGTACACCCGTGATCGATGTTAGCTTTCGTTACCTCCGACTTTGTGGAGCTTCCACTTTGGCTTGATCATCGCTGCTGTGACGTCATCGGTGAGCAAGCACTGATCCGTCGCCATGACAGCCTTGGGCTGTATAGTTTCTGATCATTTGTTACAATGTGCTAGTGATACTTTGTAATACATGATCATTAAAATCCCCATATACTGTAGTATGGCAATATATGATAAGATCAATCAGACAACATAAGGTTCAAGTTAAGTAGTAACAAAAAAAGAAAAGAAAGAAAAGACTAAAAATTTAACTCTCCACTCTTTCCCTGTAACTGATAAACAAAAAAAATTTTTACAGAATGTTTGTTTTCATTTTGTAAATGTATTAAAACACAGTAAACCTATATAATGTAGATATTCCCAGTAATGTACTGAGCCCAAAGAATAAAGGAGACATGTCATTTAGGGTGCACAGTGAAAACTGTAAAATCCAAGCCCACAAGAAAATGTTTCAAATGCTTTTTCCACCAATTTTCCGCTTCCAACACATTGGGGGCAGATTTATCACTGTCTGAAAGTCAGAATATTTCTAGTTATCCATGGCAACCAATCACAGCTCAGCTTTCATTTTACCAGTGCTCATGAATTAAAGGGGAGCTGTGATTGGTTGCCATGGGCAAATAGAATATTCTGACTTTCAGACCGCTTGATAAATCTGCCCCATTGTGTGGAATATAAATAGACCAAAGAGAAAAGTTTTTTCAGTCTCACCCATTTCTTGTAGCCACGTGTTGAGACCGGTGCCCGACAAACTGAGCCGATGCAGTGCATATTCCGGGGAAAAGTAGGTGACTCCAGCAACCAGGCAAAAAATATATTAATCATAAGTATAAAACTTAGTTTTTATTTCATCCTTTTAAAAAGTAGGTTAAAAAGGTACCATGGTAATGAAGAAAACAGTTTCTGTCATTACCATGGTACCTTTTAACCTACTTTTTAAAAGGTGAAATAAAAACTAGTTTTATACTTATGATTTAATATATTTTTTGCCTGATTGCTGGATTCACTACTTTTCCCCTGGAATAATAAATACCTAACTATGAAGTGCAATTTGTTTTCTCACATAGGCTTGAAAAATAAGACAGTACAGATTTTGAAGGTGGGGAGTGAAAAATGGAAACGCAAAAACCGAAAAAGGGGCCTGGCTGTTAAGAGGTTAACCTGTCCGCCGCAGCCCCTTTTCTTTTTTGCTGTTTCATTTTTCACTCCCCACCTTCAAAAATCTATAACTTTTTCTATTTTTCCATGTACAGAGCTTTCCATGATGGCTTATTTTCTGCGTAACAAATTCACTTCAAATGGTGGTATTTAATATTCCATGTGTGTACTGGGAACGGGAGGAAAAAAAATTCCAAATACAGTAAAATTGTAAAAAAACGCATTTGTGCGTATTTTGTGGGTTTGGATTTTACGGATTTCACTGTAGCCCCAAATGACACATCTACTTATTCTTTGGGTCGTACGATTACAGGAATACCAAATTTGTATAGGTTTTATAAGTTTTTACATTTACAAAAATTAAAACCTCCTGTACAAAAATGTTTGGGGGATTTGCTGTCTTCGGGGCTAATAACTTTTTATACTTTGATGTATGGAGCTGGGGTGGTGCCGTCTTTTTGTGATTTTGATGACATTTACAATGTTGTCATTTTTATGACTGTACAACCTTTTGATCACTTTTTATAGAATTTTATTTTTTAATTGGCGAAGTCATTTCGATTGCCTTTCCTTACGGGGTTAAACACAGTGAAAAACCCTTATCTATTTTTACTAGATCGGGTCTTTTGCGTCGGTCGATACCTAATGTGTTGTATTTGATTTTACTGTTTATTTATATCAGGTTCTAGGGAAAGGGGGGTGATTTGGTTTTTGAGTTTTTAGTTTTTAATATAATTTTTTTTTTTAATTTTTTTAAAAATTACCTTAACCCTAGGTTGTCTGTACGATCCTATCATATACTGTGTATATAGATTATTTGTGGATTTTACTCCCCATTCATTACAAGTTGTTGATTGCACATTGTAAGAATGGGTTACCGAAGCCTCGGGTTTCGGAAGACTCATGGCTACACATGGAACGGATCGTGCTCCCTGATGAGTGTCGCGGTGACTGCAGGAGTCGGCCCATGCAGGAAAGCTTTGCCAGCGGCGATCATGGGCACTATACAGCAAAGACTTACCGGCTATGGAGAGGGCTAGCCGTGAGCCCTCATGTACCGCAGATGTGACGTGAAACTTGGTTCAATGTTGGTAAGGGGTTAGTAAGTCTCAGCACATAGACCAGGTGGGGGGAGTAAGACCATTTTCACTGAACCTAAATGAAAAGTACAATTCATAAATTCGTCTTGTGAAAAACTAGTTCATGGAAATAATGAATTTGTAAACCAGGGTCTGTGCAAAGTGATTTTGCACTTTCCTATGTTCATTTGGCGAATGGAAAGTCGCAAAAAACATTGATCCACAAATGGCTTGAGCTGAAACAACACCAAACAAAAAAACAATGATACATTAATATGTCTTGTGATTTAGTATTTGATACTTTAATTATTGGGGGGGGGTCATTGCAGACATAGTTCAGATCTCAATCAAGGGACTCTAAAACATCTTACTTCCCAAGTACAGGCAGTCCTTGGTTACATACAAGATAGGGTCTGTAGGTTTGTTCTTAAGTTGAATTTGTTGTAAGTCAGAACTGTATATTTTATCATTGTAATCCCAGCCAGAACTTTTTTGGTCTGCTGTGATGAAATTGGTATGGTTGTCATAAGAATCAATATTAACACTAAAGCTTCATTACAGACACCTTGATAACTGTTACAGCTAGTTATGTAGCCTAGGACTAAAAGCCCATAAATACCAATATCCAGAGGTCCGTTTGTAACTAGGGTCGTATGTAAGTGAGTGTTCTTAAGTAGGGGACCGCCGTGTACTTAAATTTGTCTCATCAACCGTAGCATTACTGTGTCCATTTGTGTATAAATTTGTGTTGTATCAGACGATGAAGAGACCTGAGTAGCCTTGAAAGCTTGCAACTAACCTCATCCTTTTTAGTTAGCCAATCAAAGGTATCAACAAACTGAGGTCTCTCAAGTTTTATCTTTTTACTGTAATGGGCTTCCAGAAAAACTTCTTGAACAGTTAAAAGCAGATTAAGGAGAAAGTAGGTAGAGTAAGGGCAAGCGTAAAGGCAGAGATGTTAAGATACAATTTTTTTCTAGTCAGCTGTGCTATTATCAATGTAAAGATGGACAAAAAGTGGCAATGTTTACGTGATGAACCCCCACTCTGGAGTTCAATCACAAGGTACACTTACGCTAGGGAGTCCTCACAATTTAGCCCATAAGCTCTGCCCACTTACACAAGATGGCATCTTTATGCTGAATCTACCCCAAGCGGCTCAAATCATCCAGACAAAACATGCCACCACCCCATAATTTACTTAACCCTTTAAGGACCTCTCCCTTTTTTTTCATTTATCCATTTTTCACTCCCAACAATTTTAGCTGTACTCTATGAAAGAGGATGACGCCAACACATGTTTTTAAATGTTTTAGGGACCACCTGACTATCAGTAGTCTGTACAGAGCCTAGAGGCCCTTGCTTGAGACTCAAGTCTGCTCCTCAGGACCATACTTCTTCCAATGTACCAGATACTAGACCGTATTCTGGACCATACAGGAATCCAGAATATTTCTCCACCTCAAACTCCAATTCACCCTGAACTACAACTGGACCTACATTTAGTCACTGGTAAAACAGTAGGAACATATTTTTTAAAAAGTCGTTTCTGCAAAAATGTGAAAACAGAGTATGGTAGGCAATGGTAACCTGTAGGACTCATAGATAAATGAGTTCTGTTATTGAATACATGGCAACCAAATGATGAAAAAACTTCCCAGATTAAACCTTAAGGCGCAGATTATTTGTGGATAAGAATACCCTCTTTCCCAAAACATTGCCAGGAGAGCGTTTTTTTTTAATTTGCCGGACATTGTTATCTGTGGCTTTACCGAAGTTCGAAGAACCTTGGCCCAGACTGTGCTCAGTCGTTGATTAGTAAAGTTTGGGGTAGTACCAAATTTCATGGGTTCAATACAGAGCCTAAACACGTCATTATTTGGGATCTGTATCCATGTTCTCGAAAACACATCAATTTGCTTGATTGACTGCAGAAGGAATCCAGACACCATTAAACACAGGAGACGGCTAGGGAGAACTTACTACTCGTCATAGGGTCAGTCAGGCACGGACTTGTGAAACAGCAGCTGATCAGGGCACTGAGATATATAGAAGAGGCTCCTATTATTACGGACAGGTGGAAATCGGAAATATTTGCCCTTATAAGGGCACTGTGAAGAATTGCATCAGTGCAGGGATATTCTTACTGATTACATAGGATTATAGAGCACTACTTCCAAAGACTAGGTCTGATTATTAACATTCACTGCATCATCTAGCAAGATCTTAAAGATCTTTTCTTTGTATAGTATTCAGTCATCATCATCAATCATATGGAAACAATAGTTTTTCACAAAAGAGCATCCGTTCACTCACGGTTGAATTCTCAGCGTCTGTTGAATTGATGTCTTGTGCAGCCCCGGTGCAAGGAATTAGACAGTCCTGTCGGATGACTGGAAAATACACAAGTTGAACAGTAATGAAGGTATTCCAGCACACGTTGTATCTTCTTAAAAAAGGTAAGTTTTATTCTATAAGATTTTGCATAATGACCAACACACGATCTATGCATTTTGGACTGTTAGCATTTAGTCCTTTTTCATGATCTCAGATCATGAATAAGGACTAAATACTAACAGTCCGAAACATGTAGATTGTGTGTTGGTCATTATGCAAGATGTGACCTTGCATTTTTAAATCTTATAGAATAAAACTTACCTTTTTTTAGAAGATACAACGTGTGCTGGAATACCTTCATTACTGTTCAACTTGTGTATCATCAATCATACCTTGTTTGCAAATTTTTATACATAGTTTTGAAAAGTTCTGTTGTCTGAGAATATTGCACTTATATGCATAGTTTAGAAAAGTCCTGTTGATAATATTCCACTTTTATATGTGGATCATAAAAATCTTGTTGTCAATGAATAGTGTCTAGTAATACCTTGATTGTAAAGGTGCAGCCAAAGTTTTATGTGATACTCCCTTTTAAAATGAGAAAAATCAGGAATTAAGGTGCAAGGAGGTGGTTTTGGTGCTGCTGGTGATGGAGCTGCCACTGCAGGGAGAATATGTGTTCTGTCTCTGTCTGTTCCAAGTTCCTCTGGTGCAAGTAGGGGCTAGGGTGTGGGGAATGCATTGGTAGGCCCCAACAGGCCACACAAAGTTTAGGTTTTGGGTCAGTTTCATAGCAGAAAGTGCATAAACTTTTGTGGGATTATCTTCGCCATGCTCATCAGTTGGAAGTTTAGAGCCCTCCAGCTCAATCCCCTTCAAAGTAGCAAAGTAGCAAAGCCACAGTGGCGGAGCAGTCAGTCATGCAGTACGATGACTCATCTAGCTAGGAATCTGTGGCCCATCCACCTGCTCCTGCCCTAGACATAGAGTTATAAGATTCCCAAGAAGTGTTATTAGAGGATGAGAGTGTGGGCGGTGGACCATCAGAAGAAACCTATGATGACCATGAAACACAACTGCCAATGACTGTGGCTTTCTGCAAAGTGCAGACAGAGAAGGAGGTCATCAGTGAGGACTTGGTGGTGGAAGAAGCAAGGGGTGATGATGAGGTCCTAGACCGGACATAGGTATAAGGGAAACTTTGTACAAAGAGGTGGTAGCCATGAAGCCACAGCCAGCAGAACTAGCAAAAGGGAGGCAAGGTGCAGCAGTCATTCCATTGCCATGTCCTCGCCTGCTACTGCCCATACCCAGGGACCCAGGAAACACTATCCCAAAGGGATATCTGCATTGTCGCAAGTTTGCTTACAGAGTGCAGAAGACAGAACATGTGTCCATAAAACGTACTCCAACCTGAGCACCTCATGTATGACCAGGTACCTGCAGAGTAAACATGAGCTTCAGTTGTTAAGACACCAAAAAAGCATGGAAACATTCAAGGCTCCCCCTGCTGCTTCAGCTGGCTTAGCCTGTTTTACCACCTCTCTAGTCACAAGACCAATAAAGGATGTGGAACTGCTGCCGTGCACACTACTACCACCATCAGCTGCATCACTGCCACTAAGCCTGTTCTCACCATGCGTTCAGCAGTGGAATACTGGGTGGAAACCCTGCTGGATCCACGCTGTGAAGATAGCTTAGCATTCTTCATTCTAGCACTAGAACATGAGACTAAAATGGGAGATTACATAAACACTTTAGTGCAGGCACATTTATATATCATTGGCAGCAAAAAGAGAAGGAAGTTGTCAATGCAACAGGGGCACCACCTTGGTAGGAAAAAATTAGCATTGCTACAATGTGGAACGCCAATTTCAATTCTCTTCCACCTCCACCATCAACATATATAGCACGTAATACCAGGAAGCAAACTGTGCCTGACATGGTGGAAGATTATAAGTCCACAAATTCAGAAACTTTTCAATTCCTGATTAATGGAACTTCAAATTCAAAAAAATTTCAAATCCGGATTAATGGAACTTCAGATTCAATTCTTTTTCAATTCCAGATAAATGGAACTTCAGATTCAATTCTTTTTCAATTCCAGATTAATGGAACTTCAGATTCAATTCTTTTTCCGCCGAGAAAAAAAATTCACTGTGATCAACTCCTCTACTGTTATTGCAGTTATCCATAACTATGGGTTTAATCCAAATTCCCATCCTGCAGGGATCTACATTCGATTATCTCTTCACAAAAAACTTGACCCAAACCCCATTGAAGTCAATAGGACCAAGATTTTATACCCAAAATGGCTGTAACAATGAGGGCTATAATAACTAACACAGTTGCCCTGCTCACAATGCACTAGGGTAAGTACAGGGGTCCCCTACTAAGGACACCACGACTTACAGACCCCCTAGTTACAGACGGGCCCCTCGGCCACCTGTGACCTCTGTGACCTCTGGTTAACGTCTCTGAACCTTTACTTTAGTCCCAGGCTGCAGAATCAGCTGTTAAGGTTATCTGTAATGAAGCTTATTGATAACTCCCAAACACAGAAAAAAATTTAAACTCCAGAACCAAACCTCCAGAACTTAAGTAGAGGGACTGACCTCTACTAAAATAATTAAATACATTTAAAAAATAAACAAAGCAATAATTTAAAAAATGTATACTAAAAATGATGTAGCAGCATTTACTCTCTGGTGCCCCCAGTTATTTATATACAGGATTTAAGTACAATTGAAAAACCAGACAACCTTCTCTCACTGCAGTTAAGGCATCTGGTGTTCAAAATCAGTATGTCATTTCTTTTGCTGTAAAAAACCAATGGAAACACAAACCCTTATTCTCACTGTGTTAAAGGTCCTTTTGGTGTTCAACCATTAGTCATTCTCTCTGCTAAAGACAGGGAACAATACCTTCTTCTCTGGGTTAAGCCCTTGGGTGTCAACTAGTTAGTCATTCTCTGCCTTAAAGAAGCAATGGGAAATCACACACCTCCTGCACCCTAGGTGTTGAACCCTGTTGATCAAATGCGAATTAAAGTTTTGTTTGAACTTGATGTTTCCATTAATCCAGAATTGAAAAAGATTGAATCTGAAGTTCTTTTAATCCAATTTGAACATTTTTGAATTTTAATTCCATTAATCCGGAATTAAAAGTTTCTGAATTTGATGTTTCATTAATCTGGATTTCTTTTTCAATTCCAGATTAATGGAACTTCAGATTCAATTCTTTTTCTATTCCAGATTAATGGAACTTCAGATTCAATTATTTTTCTATTCCAATTTAATGGAACTTCGGATTCAATTCTTTTTCAATTCCAGATTAATGAAACATCAAATTCAGAAACTTTTTAATTCCGGATTAATGGAATTTAAAATTCAAAAATGTTCAAATTTGGATTAAAAGAACTTCAGATTCAATTCTTTTTCAATTCTGGATTAATGGAACATCAAATTCAAAAACTTTAATTCCGCATTTGTACAACAGGGTCTCAACACCTAGGGTGCAGGAAGGGTGTGTGATTTCCCATTGCTTCTTTTAAGGCAGAGAGAATGACTAACTAGGTCTGGACACCCAGAGCGCTTTAACCCCAGAGAGAGGAAGGGTCTTTTGTTTCCCCATGCTACTTTTAATGCAGAGAGAATGACTAACTGGGTCTGAACACCCAAAAGGACCTTTAACCACAGTGAGAATAAGGGTTTGTTGTTTCCCATTGGTTCTTTTACAGCAAAGAAAATGACATACTGATTTTGAACACCCAGATGGCCTTTAACTGCAGTGAGAGGAAGGTTGTCTGGTTTTTCAATTGTCACTTAAATCCTGTATATAAATAACTGGGGTCACCCAGAGATGTAACTGCTGCTACATCATTTTTAGTTATACTTTTTCTAAATTATTGCTTTGTTTATTTTTTTAAATGTTATTTAATTATTTTATGTAGAGGCAGTCCCTCTACTTAAGTTCTGGAGGTTTGGTTCTGGAGTTTAAATTTTTTTGCTGTATTGGGACCAAGGATTATCAATAAAGCTTCATTACAGATACCTTACAGCTGATCATTGCAGCCTGGTACTAAAGTAAAGGTTCCAGAGAGCTTCACCAGAGGTCACAGAGGTCACAGGTGGCCGAGGGGCCCGTCTGTAACTAGGGGTCGTCTGTAAGTCGGGTGTCCTTATGTAGGGGACCGCCTGTACTTACCCTAGTGCATTGTGAGCAGGGCAACTGTGTTGTTATTCCCTCATTTTACAGCCATTTTTGGGTATTAAAATCTTGGTCCTATTGACTTCAATGGGGGTTTGGGTCAAAGTTTTTTCTGTGAAGAGATTAATCGAATGTAGATCCCTGCAGGATGGGAATTTGGGATTAAACCCATAGTTATTGGATAACTGCAATAACAGTAGAGGAGTTGATCAAAGCGAATTTTTGCGTGTTCTTTCTAGTTCAAATTCTGACAGAAAACTCCTGCAAAAGCTATAATAAATGTTGGCAATTATTTTCAGGGATATCATGAAGGCAAAGAATGTGGTTAAAAAAACAAGGATGCTAACAGTTTAGCGTGAAAGAATTTTTTAGGAGGCAAGCAGGCAAATCTGTGATAAAATCGAGGAACCCTTTTGGTAATCTTCAGGGGAACTTTAGCTCTGCCTCTCTAACCTAACCAACAGATATTTGGTTCCAGCAATACCTGGATGCCCTGCTAGTACAGAAAAGAACAATGAATATCTTCTAGCTCTCGGAGGTAGAAATTAGGGGGAACAAACAAAATAGGTGCTAAACCTCGGGAATTAGCAAAATAAGTGGCTAGATAATAATCAATGATGGCAACCAAGACAACTGAGACAACATTTTTTTCAGAATTCACCTAAAGGGTATTGCTGGTACAAAAACTGTGGGAAACGTCATCCGCCTTGACATATTTAGTACCAGGACAGTAAATACATGTGAAGAATAATGTCCAGTGTGCTTCTCTGCTGCAAAGTCCCTTAGTTCTATCCAGATACAATGGCCCACATTTATCAAAAACAGTGCAAAATGCACTATTTGCGGTGTACCTGTGAAGTGTGCATGTTCTTCGTGAATATGGCACCCCCTGCACTGCTTGGGAAGTGTGCACCATTTTTCTCATTCATGCTGTAGAATTGTGGCTCAGACATAATTGTGGCGCAAGTCTTGTCAGACACAGGGCAACTACGACACAAAACTGGTGCAGACACTTTATAAATACATGTGCAAGCAGTTTGCACGTTCTTTCTAGTGTAAAGGCAAATAGAAAACTGGTGCAAACACTTAAATAAATGTTGACCAATAGGTTTTTATGATGATTAATCACCATGATTTGCTCCATTTGATGCCCAGCACCTCAACTATAAATGGAGAGTTGTAATGAGGTTAATTCAGGACTGTTTTTTTACAAAACATTTCTTTAGCCATACAAATGCTATTTCAGCTTCATTGGCATTTTTTAAACATCAATCAAAGGCTTGGCTACAATAGAAACATCTTCAATGAACTTGCAGTAGTAGTTCGAGAAGCCCAAAATAGTTTAAAGGCTTTAAGACTGTTAAGGTGTTCTCAATAGCCATGACTTTAAATGTATCCATAGAAAAAGATTAAGGGGCGATTATGTAACCCAGGATGTAACTCCAAACAAACACTTCGATAACTTAGAAATTTATAGATTTTGACAATGTCTTAAAAATGCGTTCCTGATATATTCTATGTCGGAGCAACAATCTGGAGAAAATATAAAGCTGTCATCCAGTTAAGGGTACATACACACAGCTGTATGCCCGCCCAGCTGCGGCATATCGCTGTGTGCTGGAGAGGAGGAGGAGGTCACCCCTCCATAGAGAAAAGCTGCGCACGGCCCGCACACATCGGGCCACCATTGCCCATTGCCTGTTTTTTTGTCAAAAACGTCAGCAAAATTAGAAAATCAGAAATAAAAAGTACAGCTATACTTATTTTCTCAAACATGGATTTCCATTTTTGACCGAGTTTTTGGTTTAATAAAAACATAGGGAGTAATTTGTAAAGCCATTTTGACCAGACTTCTATGTTTCCCCCCCACTGTGTTATCTATTGTCCAAGAGATAGAGATAGCACTTGGTCACCCTCTATGACATGACCAGCGTCCATCTGTATGCCCAATATGATAGAGATAGAGATAGCAATTGTCACCCTCTATGACATGACCGGCGTCCATCTGTATGCCCAATAAAGACTCAACTGCTGGTGACTGCCACCTTTTTTTTCTACTTACTTGATGTTATCTGTTGTTCATCTGTTGTTCGGAGGTTGTATTTACATAATGACCTGCTAAGGAAAGTTTTCATTCTTTTTCTCAAGACTGAATTTAATATAGTATTTATTTTAGAAGTATATTATTGCATTTATAATGCAAAGTGCCAGATTTGATTTTGTAGCAGACTGGCCTCCTACAAAAGGGAATCAGTGTTTTAGCAATCTATGCATATAATATGTTATGTTAGGTATTTTGTGAATTTGTCAGTGGATATGTTCAGTGGAAAAGTAGATTAAAGTAGATTATAATAAACATTATTAGCATATAACATTATTAAATGTTATATGCTAATAATGTTTATTATAATCACATTTTTTTACTTCATTCTTCATCATTTGTGATCTGATGATGGTCCAATTTTGTTAGTTGTCAGTGTAAGGAATTAATGTTCTAGGTCTCTCAAGTGGTCTCTTTGCCTAAGGCATTACTGCACCCTAGGTGTCAATATGTTACCAAGGCAACCAGGGTTCGCCAAAGTCTGCCCTATATAGAAGCCTGTGAGTTAATTAAAAAAAACAGACCCCTTACGGAATAAATATTTTATGAATCAAAAAATAGTAAGTAATAAGAAGACTTACACAGGGTATCATCCATGGAATAAAGGTGCAGTATTAACATTAGGCTGCTACGTGCTGAAAGATTTGCAGTACTTTTTTTACTATTTCCCAAAATGCTAAGATAATAAATAAATATGTTGTTTTTCCATTATACAAAAGGTTTACAATGTATAAATGTAACATATATGTAAATATATATATATTTTTCACCATAACACCAAGTCATTAATTTATATACCACAAAACCTTTATACTTTATATACAAAGACCTTTATATCAGCTGTTAAAGAGAATTTATTATTCCTCCATCAACTTTCACTCCTTGCATCTTTGGTGCCTCTACTTTGATTCCAGCATTCCAGTGTAGTTGGAATTTTCTCTATAATTGCACACAATTCCCAAGCAAGTCATTTCATTATCATTATCTCTACCGTTAAATGGGTGGTGCCAGGCTGTCTGCTCCAGTGCAAGACCACCCTCTTGGCAGTAGAGGGCATAATTCAATTATTGGGCACTAACACCACTCTTAAACTTTACCAATTTGTCTCTCCTCTGTAATATAGGTGGTCCTAAGCTGAAGAAGACAGCTTGATCTAACGCACCAAGCAGAAATATAGACAAGTTCTTGGTTAGAGTTAAAGAAAAAATTCCGACTACACTTTAATGAGTGTTACTATATATTTAAAAAACTTTATTCCTATTAATATTATGTGGTGCAAAGTAAAAATGCTTAAAATATAGTCATGAATACATTAAAGTTGTTAATCACATTAAAAGAAAATTATTTGAATTGGAACAAATAAGAAATCTGGAGCTACAGCTCCAGTGCAAGTCACACACATTGGGGCACATTTACTCACCCGATCCTGGCGCAATTCACTAAGATCGTGCGCCCGATTTCCTGCATGTGTCGCTTCCTTGCTCAGTTCCCCCAGAGTTCACCTTCTTCTTCCTGGTGGATGTAAGTGTATGTCTTGAGACACAATTTGAATGTTAAATCCCACGCTCTGTCTGAATCCGTCGGATTGTCCGACTATCCGCCCCCTGATTTCTGTCGCATGAAAGCCAGTACCGATGTGCCAAAATCCGATCACGTGCAACACAATCCCCTTCTAAATGCCTGTCCCAGTGGCGCGATCCCCAAAAATGTCGATAACCCGACGAAAATGCAGCCCCATCATGTGAACATGGCCCCTCACTTCTTGATCATATTGTGTCTCCTTGCATCTCTCCCTCATTTTGTGGCCCTCTCCTCCTCATATTGTGGCCCCTCTCATGTCTTACTCATATTGTGGCTCCTCTCTTTTCCCTTCATAGTGTGGCCCCTCATCTACCTCTCATATTGTGGCACCCTCTCATCTCCCTCTCATATTGTGGCCCAACTCATCTCCCCCTCATAATGTGTCCCTCATCTCCCCCTAATATTGTGAATTCTCATCTCGTCCTAATATTTTGACCCCTCTTACCCCACCTCATATTGTGGACCCCGTTACCCCTGTCATATTGTGACCTCTCATATCCACCTCATATTATAGCTGCTCATCTCTAACTTATATTGTGTCCCTTATTTCCCCTGTGAGCCCCCTCTCCTCTCATTAGTTCAAATTAAAAAATAATAAACACCAGATACTCACCTCTCCCCATTCCCCTAGCAGATCTTCTCCTCCTCTGCTGTTGCCATGTGCTGTGATCCCTGCAGACATGACAACATCATCACCTAACACCTGCCAGCCTCATCTATACACACGAATTGCAGGGGAACCGGGATGCACCATAATAATAATCATATTCCGTAGCGCTTTACAAATCATAGGGGACATATACAAATATAATATTACATTACAGAGTACAAACAGTCATTTGGAACAATAGGAGTGAGTGCCCTGCTCACAAGAGCTTATAGACTATGAGGATGAGGGGGTGACACAAGAGGTATACAATCTTGTATAATGGTCCAGCCATTCTTTATAAAGGAACAATATAAAATAATTTAAGAAATATTTTAATAAATAAAAATTCTGCTGCTTGAACCAGCCATCAGCCGCCATCTTATTTACAGGGTCCAAGGTGAAAGTGACTGCAGAGAAGCCTGGAACTTGGTATATATCTGGTGTGTACCGGATAACAAACTGGAGATAGGACATATGACGGATTAGTAAAGGGAGAGTTGACGTTTCATGCAGTTATCGAGTGTGATAGGCTTGCCTAAAGAGATGGTTTTTAAAAGCATGTTTGAAACTTTGGATTTTGTGTATGAGTCTGAGAGAAATGGAGCAACTCGGGAAAAGTCCTGGAGACGTGCATGAGAGGTTTGATTACAGTAGAATATCACTGGCAGATCGAAGAGCACTGGAACAGAGATAGACTGAGGTGATGGAAGAGAGATAGGTGCAGCATTATACAGAGCTTTTTGAATGAGGGTTATTATATTAAAGTGAATATGGAAGGATACAGGCAACCAGTGCAGTGCAGTGATTGGCACAAACTGGAGGCATAATCCTCAATTATTTATAGCTTTCTTACTCAAATTCTTATTAACAACATAAGGTTCCGTTATTGCACTGCTATTAAAATGGGGCACATATTATACCCATTAGCTTGGTTTATGGATGTATAGTTTTTTTATGTGGGTTACCATTGTGTAAGGGAGAGTAGGATATTATATACTATTACTATGAAGGTGGATGTATTGATTTTTGTATACATGGTAGGCTGTGGTTTCTGAAAAAAAAATGATTTTACAAAACAGGAGATTTTTACTTTGTCCATTGTATATTTTGAAACAGATTTGTGGAGTGCAACCAAATATTGCATGGTTATTGTTTTTAAAATTTCTAGATGACAAGCAGATTTTTGGTTATTTCATGTGGAGATTATGAGGTTTCTATGAATTCTACACATGTTTATTTATTACATTTAGGATGTGGGAAATAAATAATTTTCAGTTTGGAGTACATTTTTTGCCATCAAAGTGATTTTTTATGCATATTTTATAAAATTTTACACTTTCAATTATAATTGCATGAAGGTGTCTTTGTCTATAAACTTCTTTATGCAACTTGAAAATGGGGCAAGTGTCTGCTTTCAGAAAATATATGTTTTGTTGGGGTTTAATTTTAGTTCTTTTAGTTCTTTATGCTGTCATTTCGTTTTTTATTTTTATATGTCAAAATTGTAAAAATTACTCTGTCCAAGAACTCAATAAAAAATTCCAGAAATCCCTGGCAAAAAAGCATTGCACGCCAGTCATAATCCCTGCTGGTGCCTGATGGACCTAATCATATAATAAGAGGCTTGAGCTGGTTGTGTCCGAATTAATTCTGTGCCCTGGTTTCTCAGTAAATAAATCCTGGAATACCCCTGTCATCATAGATAGAGTAAGAAGAAGCAATCCCTTTTAATAACAGCAGGTTCCAGTAGGCAACTGATACCAATTTTTAATCTTGTATTTCACAACTGCTGATCCTTTTTAGAATTTAGTCTTTTAGCCATAGCCAACATTGAAATCTGAACCATCAGGCGAAGATTTTCAAACGACCCACAGAGACATGATCAGAATGACAATAGGTGAAGTGCTGGTATTTCTCTGGGGAACCATTTATCCTTGATGTGTGGAAGGTTACATGTTCTGCACACTATTTTCTAGGCTGCCTTCTTTCTTAGGCTTAAGAGGTATGACATGTTAAAAACATCACATACAACAGTTAAAATTGACCTTCATAGAAATCAACATTTAGTTAGAGTTTTATTTGTCACTTTTTTAAGCACAACCTTTGAAAACTACAAAATAATAAATATTTGAAGAGTGCTTGAAAACTTGCAAATATCGGGCCTGCATTCTGCTCATTGCATTTCTTGGGCTACATTCACATTACATTTTCCCCTCCATTGTCAGTATTTGTCAGAAGTATATGTTATACAGTGGGACATCACCTCCTGTTTGGCCCTTCCCCTCTGAAAGGGGAATACCACACTTTCGAAGTAGTCAGGGTGCAGTCACATGTTGCAGTTAAAACTGCATTGCAATCAGCTTTGAAGTGGTTTTAGGTGCAGTTTTGTTAATTTAACAGGTGAAAGACATTTGTTGAACAGGTTTCCCATTCAAAATCAAATTCACGCGTTCAGTTCATGTCTTTCAAGTCTGTTAAATTAACAAAATTGCACCTAAAACCACCTCAAAACTGATTGCGATGCAGTTGTAACTGCAACGTGTGACCGCACCCTCAGTGATTTGGTGCTGCTGGAGTTCAGGGTATTCAGATGCCTCTGTTTTAAGCTATGCGGATCATTTAGCTTATCTTATCTTTTTTTCTTGTTATATTTGTGACTTTTATACTTTCCTAGCAAAGTTAGATTCGCAAGAATTTTTCAGTGTTTCTAGGGTAACCACAGATACAGGAAAAAAAAGGTGGTAATTGGATTTTTACCTGTTGATTTTGATTTCGTGTCAAACAGTTTTTTTTCTCTGACACTGGCTTGATGCCTGAACCCTAAAGTGGATCTAAAATGATTTGCAATAAATTATCATTGGACCTCATGCTCTGGGCCCAGCGATTGTTCCTGTTTGGGGGAGGCGCAAGCTTTTTTTTAATTTTAATGCAAGGTTTTAGAATTTTTTTAATGTATAACCAGGGGTAAACCTAAATGCTTTTCTTTCTGAGGCAAGCTATAGAAAGGAGCCCCACTTCGCCCAGGAGTAGAAATATATAAATTTTTTGTTTTAGTAGGTGGCTACTCCATGTAATGTCTTACCTGTATTGACATTAGTTGCAAAGAGACACTGGAGCATAAAATAGGTATTATAAGTCTGGCTTTATCTGTTTTTTGGGACTTTTCTTGGCTTTTCTGTTTGTCAGATGTATCTTAGCAGTTTTCCGTTATTTATATATGTGGCATTTGATCTTTATTGAATTTGTGACTTTTTAAAACAAAAGTTGCAAATAGCCTCTAGAAGTCACAATCAGTTCTAAGCAAATTTGTACACCTGGCCAGGGGCAGCTGTATATTTGCATCAACATTTGCAACTTTTTTTTAAAAAAGTCGAAACGCTCACATCTCGATTGTGCTAAACTATTCCATATGTCTACATATTAAGTAAAAAAAATTGCAAGCCAGACAAGAAGACAGTACTAAGTTAAATCCATTCATGATGAATGTTCCCCAAAATGTGCATTTGTAGTTCTAAGCATATTCGAAATGCACACTGGAAGACATGCACACATTTATCTGCATTTCTGCCTTGTCTTCAGCCGTTATAAATGATACAAAATGTTCTTTTTATCCCACTTTGGATAATGAAGTCAAGGGGGAAGTTGGAGTCTGCTATCTGTTAGGCAGAATGGCAGATTCAATCGAGAGAAACTATTGAATATCCTGACAGAGAGCAAGTCTGGAAGCATTCAGCAAGTAATTGGCTCCCAGTGGTGAAAAAAATCTCCTGCTGGCAATTCTAGAGGTAAAAGCTTTGAGGTTTTATGTCTTTATTTAATCTTCTTTTCATGTTTCTTTGTGCTAAAGAATGCCAAATTATATGACTATAATGCGAACCTCTGGTGTTACTGAATAGTACAATTATGTTGAATATAAAATGGCATGTATGTATATTGTACATTCCTTTTTGCTTTTACAAATGCCCCAGTGGTTTGCAGTAGTGATTGTAAAGGATGGCAAGAAAGTCCCATCAAGATAATGCAATGATGTCACACAACCACTGCAAATGATGAAAAACAAACCTGCCAAGTATATACTGTATACTTGTTCGTTTCTGAAATTGTGTTTTTGTGCTTCATTAAGGAAATCACAAGTCTTTTGCACTTCCCGCTGAAAATCGGCATACTAATATATCTTGATACATTTACCATACTTGATATGCTGAGACTATGCAAATAGCTTTATGTGCGCTCCTCCATATTCTGATGAACATCATTATTATTTATTTGTAGAGCATCTTGTAATGCAAGGGGTTGTCCATATAAAAAGGGTTCACATACATAATTTAAAACCAAGCATGATAAACAAGAAACTAGCAAGATGACTGACCTAGTACAGTATGAGAGAGGACCCTGCCTGTGGGGGCTTATCTATAAGAGGTGGATGAAGAAAAATGATGTAGGTTGTATAAGCTGCTCATTAAGTTCGAGATTCATGGGCCAATCCTGTATGTGTGCATTAACCCTCAGCTTAATTCCTCTTGAAGAGGTGAGGTTTCAGGTTGCATGTTTTGGGTGGGATGCAGTTTTATGTGTTGGGGTTTCAAATTGCAGAGCACTGAGAATCAATGGGTAAATGGGACAGGTTGTAAATGAAATTTGAAAAAAAATGAATTTGTTATGCCAATGAATGGACTGGCAGAAGAGAAATCAGTGGAAAGGTCGAATACGGATTTGCAGATTACGTCAGAGTCTGATCCGGGTGAGATCAGGGTTTGGTCAGAGTTCAATCAGTTTTCATTCAGAGATTTAATGAGCCACTCGCAGTTTCACGGTAAAGAATAGTGTAACGTGCGTGTGTGCGTGAAAAAAAGTCTGAAAAAGCCCATTGATTACAATGGGTCAGAGTGCAATGCAAGTTATGCGCGTCAAAGACACGCGCCGAACACCCGCATGAAAAACTGGGCAGAGTGGAAGGGAAGAACAGAACTGGGCAGAACAATCAAGAGTGGATAACGCAATAATGATTTTGTGGAAGCTACTCAGAAGAATGTTGCAGAGATTTAATATTAGTATTTTGTTTTATTAGAACAGGTAAAAGAACTGATAAATATTTTTGAGGTGAAGGTGCCTGGAAAAGGCATTAAATATGGGGCTTGATGGACAAGTTTGGGGAATCAAAGGTAACACCAAAGCAGCACACATGTGATACTGAAGTAAGTGTGAAGCTATAGTTCGGGTAGGGACTAAATGAGATAATAAATTCTATAAAATAAAAGAATATATATATTTTTGGTGCACCTTTTTGCATAATAAATGTGGTAAAAGAACATGCAAAGTCTGACAGAAAACTGCCACTGGGGCTTCAGTAAATGTGGCCCATAAAATGACATGGTGCCCTAAGCACCTATATTTACTAGACATATACTAGAAGTTGTCCACAAGTAAAAGCACCATTTTAACAAAATTTGTACTAAGGACGATCCCCTGGTAATTTAATTCCTCAATAACAGATTGTATCTGATAAGATTGGGGCTACTTCTTTTTAATATTTTTATTAATGACCTTTTAATGGATTCAATGATGGTACTAAGCTGTGTAAAGTACTGAGGTTGATATTTTAGCATTACAAAGGGAAGCTTGAGGAGTGGGCAGAGAAATGGTTGATGAGGTTTAATGTAGATAAATGTAAAGTTATGCACTTTGCCCATGGAAACAAAAAGTATAATTATGTTCTAAATAATTAGAACTTAATTTTAGTGACCAGAGCCAGACGGCTGCTGCTAAAGCAAATAAAATCATGGGATGTATCAAGAGATGAATTGATTCTCATTATAAAGACATAAAGACAGTTTTGCCCTTATATAAATCCCTGGCCAGACTACACACAAAATATTGTTTACAGTTTTGGGCACCAGTGTATAAAAAGGACATAGTATAACTGGAACAGGTGGAGAGGAGAGCAACCAAGATTATTAGGGAAATAGGAGGGGGGACTAGAATACAATGACAGATTACATAATTTGGGATTATTCAGTTTAGAAAAAAGACAACTGAAAGGAGACCTCATTACAATGTACAAATACCTGAACGGACAGTACAAGGATTTCTCCAGAGATCATTCTATACCTAGGCCTGTGACCAGGACAAGGGGGCACCCTCTGCGCCTGGAGGAGAGGTGATTTTACCATCAACATAGACAAAGGTTCTTTACTGTAAGAGCAGTGAGACTGTGGAACTCTTTGCCGCAGGAGGTTGTTATGGCGGACTCTATGTACATGCTCAAGAGAGGCCTGGAAGCCTTTATGGAGAGAAAAAATATCACGGGTTATGGGGATAAAACATTTATTTAATTCTTAAAGGTTGGACTTGATGGATTTCCATCTTTTTCTGGCCTTATATGCAATGATACTATGATTTTATTAACATAATGGGAAAGTAATTGCCTCTACCAGTAATAGTGTACCAGTCTCTTTATATAAGCAATAGATGCTTAGTTATCAGTTATAAAGTCTATATTTGTTACACTAAGCTTGAGTGCAGTGGGAATTAAATAAACTATCTCCCTAAACCCAGCTACTAATTCTGTGGTAGAACACTATTCCCACTCACCTCATCATTCATCTAATGTGTTGCTTATTCCTCATGGCACCAAACTATTCTACTCATGCAACACCTAGATGCTAGATGCTGCTGGCAATGCAGGTGCTGCTCGCGTGATGCGGTGAGCTAATTACTCGACTCTCCATTACTGAGCATATAGATGAGAGGTGGTTGGGAGTAAATTATACTACTGGGGTAGGTGCCATGGCTAACTGCAAACTATCCCTATAAGTAGACTATGCCTGCATTGACACTCTGGGGGTCTGAACGACGCACTTTCGTCGGGTTTCCCGAATATTTCCGTTTTGCGCCGCATTGCCCTGGGTTTTTGCGCACGCGATCGGATTGTGGCGCATCGGCGCCGGCTTTCACGTGACAGAAATGGGGGCGTGGCCATCGGACAACCCGATGGATTCGGAAAAAACTCGGAATTTAAAAAATGATTTGTGTCACAAGATCAAGCACTCACATGCACCATGGAGAAGAAGATCCTCGTCAGACAACACGCCGTGGGATCGTGACTGGACCAGGTAAGTAAATGTGCCCATCTGTGTACTCTCACCGCACATTTTTCAGAGTATGCTTGGCTTCTTGTGGGTCAGAGCCATGACCTACTCATGGACAATTTTTAGTATACTTATAGTACAAATAGGTGTTTAGGGCTCCATGTGATTTTATATCTTTAGTTTCACACATAGGTTTGACATATTATTTGTACATAAGCTTAGTCAATCCTGCTTCCCTCCTCTTTTCCCAGGATTTCACTAATCTTTGCTATAGTGAAATGGTTAGTGGGCTTATGCAATTTGATCAAAATGTAACTAGGAACCTTGACTTTGTTTTGTTAATGTAGCCTATGGTTAGGAGAATTGTAAATCTAAGTTTGATTAGGTTTTAGACATCTAAGACAAAGGGTCATATTTATCAGGCCCTGAAATAATCGCAAATGCGATTATGATCCGCCACCTTCACGCCAGTCGCTGCTGCTGGCGATTTTCATATGTGAAAAGTCGCCAGCTGCGTTTTTTTCTACGCCAAATATATGCCCCAAAGTCTTTATCTGAGATGGGAAATTCTCTGATTGAATAGGGCACCGATGCAAATATCTTTGTTCATAGATCTAAGCAAATATTGTAAACAGATCTCAAATCCTACACAAAATTGACCTTATAGAACAAAAATGATAAACTAAGACTATTCTATCAAAGTTGGAAAATATTCAGACCCCTTTAAATGTTTCACTGTTTTATTGCAGCTAATTGGTAAGTTTGTTTTTAGGCTCATTTTTGTACACTCTGCACCTCATCTTCACTGAAAACATGTTTGCTAATTTATTAAACTAGAAAAACTGAAATATCACATTGCCATAAATATTAAGACCCTTTGCTCAGCATTGAGTAGAAGCACATTTTGAGCTAAAACAGCCATGAGTCTTTTGGGGATTGATGCAAGTTTTTCACACATGGATTTGGGGATACTCTGCTATTCTTCCTTGCAGATCCACTTTATGTGTGCCTTGCATTGAGGAGAGGCTTCCATCGAAACACTCTGCCATAAATCCCCGACTGGGGGACAGCTGCAGTGATTGTTGACTTTGTAGAACTGTCTCCCATAAGCCCTACTGCATCTCTGGAGCTCAGCTACAGTGATCTTGGGGTTCTTCTTTGAGCTCCGTGGCCAGTTGCTTAGACCTCACGATACTTATCTGCTCTGACATGCACTATGAGCAGTGAGGTCTTATATAGACCTGCGTGCCTTATGTAGGTGTGTGCCTTTCCTAATCAATGAAGGAGTAGAACCATCTGAAGGAGGATCAGATGGAAATGGACAGCATGTGAGTTAAATATGAGTGTCTCAGCAAAGGGTCTGAATACTTATGGTCATATTTCAGGTTTTTATCCTGAAATTGCTACATTTCTGTTTTTTATCTGCAAAATGGGGTGCAGAGTGTACATTAATGAGCAAAAAGAAATCTTGATCTTACTAATTGGCTGCAATGAAACAAAGAGTGAAAATGGGTCTGAATAATTTCCTTACCCACTGTAACTTGTATGTTATGCTGATCTGTGATGTACTTACTGTTGGAGAATACTGCAGCATTACTCAAGGTCCCTGAAGGTAGGACATTCCACAGTGTTCACATGGTTCACCTTCGGAACATGCTGTAAAATGTAATGAAAATACCTTTTACGGAAACTCTGTATCAGATTTCAATTAAAATAAAATGTATTTATTTAATTGATTAAAAATATACAAAGAAAACCCCACATTTTTCTGATTTTAAAGTTGTAACACAATAGATAATATTAAATTGGCAAAAAAATGTAGTATATGTATCATGGAATACAATCATAGACATTGTGTGCTATAAAAATGTCTCCCGTTCTTTAGAAAAACCTAAGAATAGAATGACTGAAGGAATAGTTCGACTCACCATAATTTCAACCTCCTACAGAAGGATTGTCTGTCTCAGTCACATAGAAAATTACCGTTTTTATTGCAAAGCAGATCTACAATTGTGAATTGATTGGTTATAGCACTTGTCCTTGAGTCATTTTTAATCTAAAAGCATTACAATCTTTTTCTGTAAAGGAAGTGTCAGTACTTTTGTCTTGTAAATGACAAAGAACAGGCTATACCACAAAGAATTATTCTTGTGAATTGAATACGCAACTAGTAAGAAATATCTCTATTCATTGTAATGGCTGCAAATAAACACTCAAGCTAATACTTGCCAACTAAAATGTATTTAGTTTTATAAGGCCTACAATAGAGTCTAAAGTTTTAAATATATACAGTACACATAATATATTTTCAGTAGTAAAGTGTATTTATATACATTCCAGCACAAATTATACAGTGAGTAGAATAGGGGTATATGGTATATCAGTGTTTTTCCTTGCCATCCGTAACACAAGGAATTGTTTTTGTTCAATTCACTTTTGGGTCAATTGACCACCATCTGATTGATAAGGTGCAGTTCCATTGTGAAGGAGGGTCTTGAACTGGTTCTTGCTACCTATTACAAATCGAATGGGAATGGGCCATATTTGCTCATTAGACTCTTAAGGGGCTATTTCTATGGTTTACATATTCTTTGTTTTTGTTGACAAAGGCTTAAGGATCTATAGGAGGATTATGTATAGTAGTGGTGGCAAAAGGGGGCATAGTATGTAGGAGTGGGATCACAAGGGCTAATGCTATAGAAGAGGAGGGATAGGGGAATAGTATATTGAAGTGAGACACAAGTTAGTCATATTATCTTATCTTAATTAATGCAGTTCTTAAATATATTCCCATCGAAAAGTTTAAGATGCATCCTTGTAATTTTGATAATTTGTATAAAGTGACATGTTACAGTAAGAGCTTTGGTTTAGGTTATTGAGGTTTGATTAAGTCAAGTGTATACATTATTAAGTTAATGTTTTATCCAAACCATGTTGTTAGCCTTCTTAAAAAATAGAGAAATTGATAACATTATTGCTATATTCTCTGTGTTATGTTCTATTTCCTCCACTTAGCATGTCTACGGCACATGTGCAGTGTCCTCTGACCAGTGTCCTTCCTGGGGGCAGATGGATTCCTCTGGTACCCGAGTGGCTGGCCAGCCATGGTTCAGGTGAACAGGCCTCTTCCACGCCAAGCAGGGCCAGAAGGATTGTAATGGAGGGTTCCCCCAGGGGTACTCCTGGTGTATGTGTAATGAAAGGATTCCCTGGTAGATGATAGAGGGGAGGCTTGTGATGTTAGTGGCAGCCAGTGATCACATGTGGAGAGATAAGTTACATTGAACTCATAGCCTCTTTATTCCAGGACTCCAATGCAGCATTGATTAACAGGCTGAGGTAGAAGGGTCCTATTTGCCAGGTCCACGGTAGCTGGAGGTTGGATAAAGTCTGGTAGAAGCTTAAAGCCCAGATCCAGTAAACTGGTGCTGGAGAAGTAGTAGGCAGCATATTTAGGCAGCACTGCAGCCCTCTCTGGGGCGACAGCAGCAGCAAACTGCTAGGCTCTGCAGGCCTAGTGTCTTGTAGCAAGTCCCGACTTAGACAGAAACCTCTGGAAGAAGATCCAGAGGACCAATTTGGCAAGCTCTTTGTAGCGCTATATAAATAAAGTAATTATTATTACTTTATTATTAACTCTCTAGAACAGACTGAACCCAGAGTCCTGCAAGGAACTCCCTTAAATTAACTCTTTGCAAGTTAGTCTGAGTTTCCAACTGAGTTGCAGATCAGCATTAAAGGGGTATTCTCGTCTGCGCGTTCATATTCAGTTTGATAAATCTGCCATATATAAACATTTCTTCAATTAGATGTTATTAAAAAAAATGTTCCTGTGTGAAGATAATTTCTCATAAATGTAGTCATTTTTTCCCTTAGAAACGAGATGGCTTCCTCGGATACGGCCACCTCTGCTGGAGGGATTGCACAAAGAAACAAAAGGTTTTTGTATATGAAATGTCCTGGATTTACTGTATGACCCACAGCGGTCCTCTGGTAATGATTTCTGAATCCAGGAGGTCAGACAGGACTCAATAGCGCAAGTCTGGCCACTGCTGCCAGAGTGTGACGTGGTCGTATCCGAGGAAGCCATCTCGTTTCTAAGGGACAACATGGCTACATTTATGAGAAATTATCTTCACACAGGAACATTTTTTTTTAATAACATCCAATTGAAGAAATGTTTATAAATGGCAGATTAGTTAAACTGATTGTGAATGCCCAGACGAGAATACCCCTTTAACATTGTATAACAGGTTAATATAAACATCAAGAACTTTAACCCTTTCCTTCAAGCATATAGTAATTACAGTTGCGTTACCCACAATGAGCAGTAAATGGCAGCAAATACCAAGTAATAAATCTCTAAAGATAATTACTTGTCCTGTAAGTGACAAAAGGAGGTGATCCGGCTGTGAGTATCACATATGAACGAGAGTGGGTTTAGTTCATAATGCCCTACTGAGTGGGCCATTATACCCTCTTGGTAATTGAACTCACTTTTTTATACTCATATACACATACATATGTATACGTATACACTCCCATGCACACATTCATGCACTCATATATACATTTATACACTGTATACAGTATATACAAATTCATACTGTATATACATACAGTATATATGCATCAAAGTTGCATATAAACTGTTTATATACATACATATAGCATAGATACATCATATTATTTTACATTTGGTATACACCAAATGTGTATACACACACATGCAGTATAAAAACACCATATACACACATAATGAATCTATATACAGCATATTCACACATACATACAGTATATACAGTGTATACACACATAATACCTATACATAAAGTATATACACATACAGCATATGCATATAAATATAAATGTATATACATGTGTCTACATACAGTATATATCCACACATACAGTATATGTTGCATATACACAAAGTATACACAGCGTTTACACACATACTGCATATACATGCATTATATACACACATACATATGGTATATAAAGCACATGCATAAACAAACACAGCATATACACACACATACAGCATATACTGTACAACATATACACACACATACAGCAAATACACACATAAAGCATTTACATACAGGATATACTGTACAGCAAATACACACATACAGCATATATTCATATACCTATACATACATATATAGGGACTTACATTTCTTGCAGACTCGCTGCTGTGGCATCATGCCAGCGGGTGGCTGTTTTTTCGGCCCGGTAGGTGGCTGTGGCATCGTGCGGGCATACACACCTAGGAAGTCATGGAAGTAGTAGGCGCTAGGATGGGCGGCCGCGGTTGGAGTAGGCCGGCGGGTGGCAGGCTGTAGATGAGCTGTTGGAGCTGTCGGGGCAGTCAGCGCCAAATGAAGGGGCGGGCGGAGTGGCCGCAAATGAAGAGGCCGAGTCAGTGGGTGGGCAGACAGCGATGGCATAGGGGCCCGTATTAATGTACAAAGGAAGTCCCATAGCCCCAGTACGCTAGGAAGGATGGGCATGAGAAAATAGAATTTATACATTTTTTCTCAGCTGTTCATCTCAGGCCCCATGGCTGCCCAGGCCCCGTAGCAACCGCTGCTAAGGCTGTTGTTCTGGGTGTTAAGCATTATACACCCTCAGCCCTCTAGAACCCTGTGGATTTCAGATGCCACACAGGTACTGAGGTCAGATTTAGGAATAAGCCTACGGTCAGTGTTTACACATACATTACAAATATGGTCCAGCACAGTCTGACCATGGTGCTAAAAATCCTAGCAAATGGTTAGTGCATGGATATAAAGTTACATAAATATCAGTGGATCGCTGATTGTCTGCACGTGTTGGTATCCTATTCCGAATCTGCTTCAGTGAAATCGTGTTTGCCCTATTTATTTGTAAAGTTACATAAAGTAATGAATAACAGTAGTCCTTTTTGCCTATAGAAGCAAAAAAAAATAACTGAGTCTCTCAGAGAGCTATATACAAATAGAGTCCTTGGAGGGAAAAAGACGTGCCACCTGGATTTCAGAATGGGGAAAGTAGAATCTCCTTTGTGTAGGAGTGCACAGTTCCTTAGTAAAAGATGCTTTGCTTTCAGCAGAGAGGGGTGCTTTTGAACAAAACTAAGAGATGTTCAGGGAGTCCCTTGACTTTTGAAGTGTCCTAGGACAGTTTATGGCTCTTTGACATAAGGGAGATAAGGGCTTCAACCTAACCAGGAGGAAAAACTGTCTATATACATCAGTACAGTACCCCTAAAGTACCTGTCATCTGTTGGAATGATCACAGGAACATCAGGAATGCTGGTGGGCTCAGGAACTGCTGGAGAAAAGGTAAAAAATGCAGTACAGAATTGATGCGTTTCTACTCCTGCCCTCAAAAAAAAAGTTCCTAAAATTTTCAACAATAGGGGATACCAACCCCCAAATGACAACACTGGAAAAAGTACTTCATCCTGCAAAAATAATTTTTTGTATTCATCTGATTGCTTGTTCATAATAATACTCATAATACATAATAATAATGAAATGCTGATGTTTTGCAGGGTATTATCAGTGTCAGCCTATGCAATGAAACACAAGGGAAAGATAGGGAGACCTAAGAGGGTCTTACAAAAGCGTATATTCACCCTTAACTCAATCATTGTCTTGACCCACCCGCATCCCCCGGAAAGTGTCCCATGGGGCCCAGGTCTTGGTGAAATGGTCCACCATGTCATTCAGGATGCAGTCATAGATTCATTTCCTCTCACTGCTCTCACCCTTGCCAAGAGAGCCCCCTTTGTGGGAGGGGTCATCTTCTTCCAATGTTGTGCGATCAGGCATTTGGCTGCCATGAGAATATGTAATGCCAATTTTATAGACAACTTGGGCATAGGTTGTGGTGGGACATTAATGCCAATTTTATAGACAACTTGGGCATAGGTTGTGGTGGGACATTAACCCCTTATCACCGACACTAGTTTTCAGCTCAATGACCAGACTCGATTTTTCAAATCTGACATGTCTCACGATAATTGGTTATAACTTCGGAACGCTTTAACATATCATGGTTGATTTTGAGAATGTTTCTGTGTACATTGTACTTATTTAGTTATAAAATTTAAAGTGATTAATAGTTTGCGGAAAAATTTGGCAAAAGTTATTAAAATTCTTCATTTGCTCAAGTTTGAATGTTCTGTTTCAAGACAGGAAAGTAAAACTAACCATAAAACGTCTGAAAATTACATTTACGGAATGTCTGCCTTAGTTGGATGATATTTATGCTTCCGGTCATTTTTCTCAGGATGTTATGAGGTGCAGAACTCTACCGGGTGCGATTTTATCTTTCATGATGAAAATGTCAAAACTCACCATGTTTGAGGGATAAACTTAGGCTCCAGTGACTTTTGTAAGGCTCATATAATATAGTAATGACTCCCACTATAGAAACTTCCACCCTCAACGTATGTAAAACAACTTTATTAAGTGGCCATTAACCCTTTAGTGTGTCACATGGGTGAAAACAATATGGACTTGCGAACCTAGCAAAATGGAATTTTTAAAGGAAAATACATCATTTAGGCCAAACTGACAGTTTCAGAATAACATTAAATGATTGGAAACGCCTCTGCATATGTTGATGCCCCAATTCCTATGTCCATGTGTACATGATGCGCCCATATTGTGGGGTCAAACTTATGTACTGGCACGCACGGCCCTGTATGAATGGAGGCGAGCCATTCACTGCAAGATTTGTATGCAATTTGTACTGCATCTAGACATTTTCTATGTTTTTTGAGTCATGCAAACATCATATGAGGTTGCTTTTTTTACGCGCCCAATGAGATCAATGTATAAGATAATTATTTAGGGGTCCATAAGCTTTATTCATGTTAGATTTTAGTTAACGGTATTTCAAGGGGGGACACAAAAAAATATAAAATTTTTTTTTTTTATTTTTTTTCATAATGTATTTTATTAGCATTTTTTCCACCTACGCCTCACCGTAATGTTAAAAATAATGATTTTAGCTTTTCTCTGGTTCACATACGATGCGTGTGTCGACCTTCATCTATAGTTTTTCTTATCTTTGCTCATAATTTCCTGAGCACAAAACCAACATTGAGAACCTATCACATGTTTTTACATTGACCACTTTTTAGGGCCATAATCTGTATTTTTATGTGTAAGACCTGGGGTGAGGGCTATTTTTGCGAAAAGGTTTTCTTTCCAGTCGTATATATTAGGGAATTAGCTTTTTTTGATAAACTTTTTAGACAAGTTGTGTGATGGTGTTTTGAGCAAAAATTGTCTATTACGGGAAGTTCTATAGTTTTTTTTCATCGTTCAACCCGAGCGGGTTCAATAGTGATTTAGATTATTAGATACAGATTAAACGGACGCGTGTACCAAATAGTGTAATTTTTCGTGTGTTTTGTGTTTTACTTACTGTATTTGCATTCATATGTGTAATATGGGGAGATTATGGGACTTTTAGTTTATTGTATTTATTATTTATATTATATATAAAAGATTTAATCTTTGTTTTTTTTACTCTCACATATTTTCCACCTTTTGGCTGAGAGAGAAGCGATCATCCCGAGTCGTTTCAAGCCTCTACACCTGCCAATACCATGTGATATTGCAGTGTATGTGTAAGCAATGAGCAGGCCAGCGATGGCAGTTATATAAGCCGGCACCTGCCGGAAGGCAGGAACCCAGAGCGAGAAGAGAGCCGAACGCCTCGGGTCACTCGTGGACCCGGGGCAGCGGCAGAGGGATCGGAGCTCCGCGTAAGTTTTTCCGATCCGGGGTTAGTGCCGGGTCTGGCTGTGATATCACCAGCCCGGACACCCGGCACTATACTGACCCGATGTCCGAAATCTTCTTCTGACGCGGCGCACGTGAGCAGAGAAAGACACGTCGTGTCAGAAAAAGTACCCCTAATGACCGATGTAGAATCCCAATAGGGCGGTCATTAAGGGGTTAAGCAAGTAAAAAAGGGGTTCAAGGGGTATGGTCAGTGAGAGTACCTCATGGAGCAGTTCCCCAACTTCCTCCCAAAACGGCTGAATATGCTTATAGTACCAGAAAATATGTTGTAGGGTTCCCCCCGACTCTCCACAGCGCCAGCACACATCTGGGATCTCAGGAAATATGTTATGAAACTGAGATGGTGTGTGATACCAAAAGTAGAGTAGTTTATATTGGTTCTCTTTATATACGGTGCAGGTCGACGTTTTGGCTGCATTGTTCCATATACGGTTCCATGTCTCTTGTGATATTGCTGACCCCACTATCTGTTCCCATTTAGACATGTAGGCATGGGAGACCGTTGCTGTCAGATCTGGGTGCAGAAGCATAAGATAAATGTCTGAAATAAGTCCTGACGTTTGTGTAGTGGTCTTACAAAGATACTCAAAGGGAGTGGGTTTAGAGACCATACCTGAATTCCCCAGGCTTTGTAGTAGATGTCGGATCTGTAAGTAGTGTAAGTATGAGGAGGTCAGGATATCAAATTGCTCCTGTAGGGTGGAATACTCTAAACTTAACATTGAGCCCTTGGTGGAATCTACTGAGAATCATTTCCAGACCTGGTTCAATCTTCCTTCATCATTGTATAGGTACATTAATATATTCAAAATAATTTTTCTCCCTAAATTCTTATATCTTTTCCATGCCTATCCTTTTCTGCTCCCTAGAAGCTTACTTAAGCACATTGAAAGTATCATCATGTCCTTCTACCGCCAGGACTGCGTCCCACGCTTTAATCTTACCCTGTTACAGGCCCCCAAGACTAGGAGGGGCTGTTCGCCTTAGACCACACCAGTATGCCTCTTTGCCACAAATTCCCCCTGTGGTTAAATGCCTGGCTCTCCCATTTCCTTTTCTACCTGGATGGACTATGTGGGTAGGTGCAAGGGTTCTAGGTCAGATTTTGTCTACCAGTTCTAAATTGCTGCCTTTTGATGAATTAAATGTGAAATGTAATTTGCCAGCCATAGCTTTCTTCCACTATTCTCAGCTTTATCCTGTTTTCTGGGCACAATTTGGTTACATCAAACTGACGGCAGAATATACAAACCTGAAGAAATTGTTGAGCATTCCGGATCTCCCAAAGCCACCCACCCAGTTGTAGGCTTTGTTACAGTCCCAGGGTTGCCAGGGTTTCAGCAACCCATTGCCTATGCCTGCTCTGGACTGGAGATTATTTGCACAAAAAATTAGCGACTTTTTCACATGTCCACATCCGGAGACTCATGACAAATTTGGCGTTTCACAGAAAAAAAACAACATTAGAAAGTTTGCGATTTTTCAAAAAAGAAAGAAAAAAACAAAAAAAGTTTGATCAACAACCCCCCACATGCGTAAGGTGATCATAATCTAAGGATAAGGATTTTCCTGCTCTTAAGTGCTGGTTCTTGCTTGTCAATAAATTTATCCAATAAATATGGTATGGTCTACACTAACATGTCCACAAAACTTTGACCGGATTTGATTGATTGATTGATTGATTGATTGATAATGTCTTGTTTCATTTGGGGTGCTGGGCTCATGGGTGGAGGTGGGGGAGGGCATACAGGTCAATTTGGGTCCCTAAACCATAGGTCCATAAGGATCGGTAGTTGATTTAGAATCCCAAATCAATTATGTCCTCTTTAAGTACACACTAAACGTATAAGCTGTATGGTAGGGGACTGCAATTTACCAACAGCAACAATAAGTACCACCAAACACTTGGAGCAAAAGGAGGCAACAACCTCAGGGTATATTACAAATCATATATTTTATTGAAGACATAAAAAACAATAATCAAAAGGCAATAATGGACAGACTACAATGCTAAAATTAAAATACATGTGTCCAAGAATAACCGCCATCAAGGGCATAGAGCAGTGATGGCAAAACTTTTGGAGACAGAGCGCCCAAACTACAAGCAAAATCCACTTTTTTGCCGTGAAGTGCCAGCATGGCTTTTTAAGCAGTAACTTCTTGCTACCTGTTCTTCCACATCTTTCAATTGTATTGTCTCCCTGAGGTCACCAATACAGTTGAAAGAAGGAGGACAATTTCAGACTCATTATAGATTCTCTCCAGGCTCTCTCTGTAGAGGATGAATGGTGGTTCCAGCAGGAAGACCAAAGATATTGCAGTTCTGTCAACACCTTCTCACTTTTCCTGCAGTTCCTAACAGCCATTGAAGTGTCACTTTATAATAGCGCTGAGAGCAGCATCTCTTAAGTTGCCTGGGACTGCAGGAAGATTTGGTGGATTTGGTCATACTTGGTGAACTTTGCCCTGAGGCAATGGTCTGAGTGCACACAGAAATGGCTCCGAGTGCCACCTCTGGCACCCGTGCCATAGGTTCGCCACCACTGGCATAGAGGTAGGCAGAGCAAAGTCACTACACAGTAATGGTTTCCTATATAAATATGGAAATGCAGAGTGATGAATAACACTTAGTAGACAAACAAATAATGAGACTGAGCTAAAAGACCATACCAAACAGATAGGACCACATGCAGCTGACACATGTTTCGCTGTCGCGCTCTTTAAGGTAACATGCACACAACTATTTTGGGGGCTATGACAATTTGGAGCATTATCATGGGCCCTATAGAGATCTATGGCACTCAGTCACAGTACGGTGAGCACACATAGTCGCTTGGCTTTCTATGGAGAGGGGAGGGGGTGGGGAGTGATCTCCTCTACTCCCTCCCTCAACCTATGAGGCACAATCATTCAGTTAGCTACTAAGGTGTCCATGCAAACAAGCAAAGATTTAAAATGGGCAGAAAGTACCGTATGTACTCGAGTATAAGCCGAGATTTTTAGCACAACTTTTGTGCTAAAAATTCAACACTCGGCTTATACTCAGGTATACAAAATAATAAACTTACAACTCACCATTCCGACGGTCCGGACAGCTCCTCTTCATCTTCATGCCACAGGTCCGCGGCAGCTCTGTGGCCGCGCTCTTCTGTCTTCATGTCGCAGCCCTAAGCCGGCATGAAGAGAAAGAGGCGCGGCACGGAGCTGCCGCGGACCTGCGGCATGAAGATGAAGAGGAGCTGTTCGGGCGTTGGAATGGTGAGTAGTAAGTTTATTATTATTTTTTCTGGCAACAGGGGGCTGGCAGAGCACATATAGATAAAGGGGCTGGCAGGCTGTATACACAAAGGGGCTGGCAGGCTGTATACACAAAGGGGCTGGCAGGCTGTATACACAAAGGGGCTGGCAGGCTGTATACATAAAGGGGCTGGCAGGCTGTATACTGAAGGGGGCTGCCAGCTATATACTGGGAGGCTGTGACCAATGCATTTCCCACCCTTGGCTTATACTCGAGTCAATAGGTTTTTCCAGTTTTTGGTGGTAAAACTAGGTACCTCGGCTTATACTCGGGTCGGCTTATACTCGAGTATATACGGTACTTATTTAATGATATCCCATTCATTGTCATCCAGTCTGTGCACAGCGGCTGCAGGAGCAGGGCACTTCCTGAAAGTTATACCCTTGCACTCTACCCTACTGAACTTTAATAACATGTCTAAGTGACAAATCAGAAGCAGTAATTACCTATAGAGCACTCTTATTTATATCACATAAAATCATGATGGATTGAAAAAGACGCCACTTGCTTCCAAGAAAGCAAAGCATTGCCAAAATTATCCTCTTCTATTAATGAAGAGCTGATGACTCATGACTGCAATTCAACCACCTACCTCTAATTTCTGCTATAAATACATCATGTAATGACTGGGTCTTTAAAACAGGGCACAGATTGTAAAAGTTCTATTTCAGACACAAAAGCTCGGCATAGCTGAGAGGTTAATGTCATTGATAATATGCATGCTTATTTATCCCACTATTATGCCATGGCAAATTGTACCCATAATTAAATCTGGAAACCTGAAGCCAGATAAAAATTACCTTGCAGGCTGATGGTATGGGATGCATTCTATTTAACATGCAAAACAGAGTCTTTCTGATTCATCACATATTACAGTTGAGTGATAACATTATTCATTTCCTGTGACATTTCCTTGTATCTTGCAAAGATTAAAATAGTTGCTCATTTGGTCTGTATGGCCAAATGCACAAACATTTGGATGAAATGTATTTTAGTAAGATTGATTTGTTTTTTAAAGCAGAACATTTTTATTGTGTTTTTTTAGGCATTTTTATTAGAAATTTTAAAGTCTTCAATATAACAAACTATAGAGAGTGAGGGAGGTTTATCAATCAGTCTCCTCCAGAATTATGGACTAATTTGCACCTGAAATTATGTGCGCCAAGGGTTTATCAAGGATCTTAGACAATTTTTGGGCATTTTTCTGACTTGTCTAGGAAAGGGGCATGGCTTAACTCCATGCACCAGAAAAACTAGTTGAAAACTAGACCAGCTAATAACTGGTCTAAAGTACAACTAAGCAATCATAAACTAATCATAAATCATCCAGCCTGATCTATCTGGCACAGAATACAATTGTATAGCCTAATTCTGCCCTCATCTATTCACCACCACTTTCATAAATCTACCCCAGTGAGTGAATCATTCATGGACGTGATGTTCATCCAACTGAGAACCATTGTAGATTTCAGAATTGTTGTCTACTCCTTATAGGATTCATCAAAACCATTCAAATAAAGTCAGTTTGACTCATGGTGGAGATTTATTATTGTACTTGTGTCAGAATTCTGATGAATGTGCACCAAAAAAAACTGTATACAATGCTTTGTGCCACATTTATCAAGGCTTTTAGACCTTTTTCAACTTGTCTGACAAATAGGGCTTGGCCTTTATGGAAATGGGCAAGTCCCTGTGGTAAAAGGGCATGGTCTATGGGAAATCATCCTTGCACCAAAAATTCTCCCGCAGTTAGTCCAGCTACAACTAGGTCTAAAGTAGGAACCAAGTGCCAGAATTTATCATCACAGTGATAACTCTAGTGCAGTAAAAGACTGTTTTTTCTAGCTAGAGACTGGTGGAACCTGAGACACATTGGCCCACATTTATCAAAAGAATGTGCAGTTTGCCTCTCTAATGTGAAGAGTGCGCCAGATTATTGAACACTGGTGCACAATTTTCATTATTTTGGCACACCCTGCACTGCTCGGGAAGTGTACACCAACTTTTTTTGGACGAGTCGAAATAATAAATGTGATGCATCGGAACGCCCCTTTAGGTGCAGAACTTTGTGGTGTGACTAAATACATGTGCAAGCAGTTTGCAAAGTGACAAAAGAAAAAACAATTTTTTCAGCTCACCAAACATTGAAGAGGCTGCCGTATCACACCAGTCGCACGGAGTAGGGAAGTCGGGCCGCTCCGAGTCAATATAGAAGAAGTATGCAGGCACTCCAACAAGGGTAAAAAATGAAAATATCAAAAAATATTTGGGAAAGACATACTAAAACCTAACTTTTAATCATTTGATTAAAAAGCCATGTGCACATGGAGAGGGGAAAAGCCATTGACTCGTTTCGGAAGTTACTCCTTAGTTATAGTGGCGTGTACACGTGTGGAAACAAAAGGCATTTAACAAGTAAGGAAACACCCACAGGGGAAGGAGTAAGGAAATGACGTAAGGAAAACATAACATCAAAGTAAACTACAATATTAGTAAAAATGCATCATATCCGATCTTAGATTTAAACCGTGGGGGTGACTGGTGTTAAGAGTCAGTATCCAGAAAGCTTGTCTGGTAAGTAAGATCTTGCGCCAGTCTCCCCCCCCCCCTGTTTCGGTGCAGAAACTTTTTCTATGATCGTGGCTGACATATGTGTAAAAGAACCATTGTGGATAGTTTTAAAGTGTCTGGCTACATTAGATACATTGCGGAAAGATATTTTGTTCACATCATTGATGTGCTCGTATAGACGTGTTTTAAATTTTCTAGTTGTACAACCCACATATTGTAAGTGACAGTGGGTACAGCTAATAAGGTACACTGCATGGTGACTATCACAGTTAACATATTTGTTGATGTTATAAGACGTGGGATTGGGATAGCTGTAGCTGTGAAAGGTGGTGATTTTTGACATGAATTTGCAGGTACTGCATCTTGATTGGCCACACTTAAAGTTACCTTTCAGATGAAGCCAAGTGGATGTATTGATGCCTTGTGTACTGGAAAACATATTGGGTGACACAATGTTGCCGATGGTGGTGGCTCGTTTAGACAATATTTGTTTAACTATGGGATCCTGATACAGCAGTGGCAGATGATTTGAAATGATACTGCGAACCATAGAAAAATCTTAACTAAAGGTAGTACTAAAAACTAGTTTATTTGTAGGAGATTCCTGTACCTTATTTTTACATGAGAAAAGGTATTCTGTACGTGGTTTGCTAGCCACTATGTGTTTGGCTCGTTCCAGTGTGTGAGTTTTGTAGCCCCTGTTTTTAAAACGCTCATCCATAATTTGGGTTTTTGTTAAATACATATCTGATGTGGAGCAAGACCTACGTGCTCTCATGTATTCCCCCACTGGTAAATTTCTGATGATATGTTTAGGGTGACAAGAGTGAGCATGGAGAGTCGTGTTACCTGAGGCGGGTTTCCTGAACAGACGGGAGGAGACAGTATGTGAAGAAATGTGGCCTGTTAACGTGATGTCTAAAAAATTGGTAGTTACAGTATTGTAATTATGGGTAAACCTAAGGTTTAGGGTATTGTCATTTATGTAACGTACAAAATTGGAGATGTTGGATATGTCACCAGACCAAGCAAGGATGCAATCATCTATATACCTTCCGTACCATCTGATGGAGGCAGCGAAAGCATTAGAGTCAGAAAAAATGTGGAATTCCTCCCTACATACCATATAAAGATTGGCCAAGGGGGGGGGGTGGAATTTTGCCCCTATAGGACAACCTTGCACCTGTAAATAAAATTTGTTATCAAAGGAAAAGAAATTATGGGAAATAAGAAATTTTAGAACATCCAAAATGAACCCTTTTAACACATTTGAGTAGCTACTGTATTTGCTCATATGATGAGCAACAGCTGTGACGGCTAAATTATGTGAAATCGCCGTATACAAAGAGGATACATCACACGTAACCCAAACTGACTTCTCGTCCCATTGGAAATTGGACATGCTTTTTAGGACTTCCCGACTGTCCTTGATGTAACCAGGAATGCGTAATACAAGGGGTTGCAACATGCTGTCCAGCCATTTGCTCAATTGTTCCGTAAGGGAACCCACTCCAGATATCATAGGCCGCATTGGGGGAGGGAAGACTTCTTTGTGGATTTTGGGTAGGGTATACAGGATAGGGATTATGGGGTGGGCTGGCAATAGAGCTTCTGTTGTTTTTTCATCAAAAATATTCAAGACTTTACCCTCCTGTAATAATGACATCATTTTTCTACGTATACATTCTATAGGGTTGTCTTCTAATTTTCTATAAGTAGAAAAGTTTTGAGTGCAGTTTGCACGTTCTTTTCAGTGCAAAGTCAGACAGAAGACACAAGGCACAAACACTTTAATAAATGTGGACCATTGTTAAATTCCTGACATTGAGTTTCATTTGTCTCTAGTTTGGACATTTGCTTGTGTCTTTTTTACCCAGGCTTTGGGCTTATTTGATTTATCTTAGAGATTGATATAGCCAAGGCTGATTCTGCCTGAGGTGAAAATTAAAATGCCCTCACACTTCCTCCTACAGTAGCCTATTTGGCAGAGGAATAGAAACAAATCTGACAAATCTTTTAAAGGTGTCCACAGATTCTGAGAGGCTCTTGTAATGTATTAATATGTCAGTTTTAGCCAGTTTTCCAGAATACAAACATATATAAACACCCCCTAGCATTGATATTTTCAAATTTAGGAATGCTGCTGTAATGAGGACACTGGACTCAGGGACAACAAATAGAACGGTGAAGCCTACAACTCCAGCCCCTCAAAACCACTGCCAACCTGCCTCTGCATATCCTAGGGGACAACCACAAATACGTTTCCTCCTTGTGCCAAAATGAGTAACAAGACAGACAAACAAATTACAAACAAAGGTTGACAATCTGAGTCATAACAGTGATAGCATATAAAGTACAGAATTGTATGAACACAAGAATATTAACCCCTTAGTGATGCGGCCTGAAATGGCTCTAGTGACCGGGGCATTTTACTTTTTTTTCAGTGTTCTTTTTTTGGGACACATAGAAATATTTAAAACATAATAAAAGTTAAAAGTTTTTTTTTATTCTAAGTTTTTTATTTGGAGTTTACATTGGAAACACCAGAGAGTTATAGGAGAATTCCGCCCAAGGTAGCAGGGTGGACCAGTCATCCTGTCGAGCGAAGACAAAATACCGTAGCTAGCAGCCCAGAGTCTGTGCGTTGTCCGACAATCATGGACTCCTGCGTGATTCACTAAGATTGTGTGCCCGATATCCGATATGTTGCTTCCCAGCCCAGTTCCGGACTTCACCTTCTTCTTCCTGGTGCAGTTAAGTGTAGGTCTTGCAACACAATTTAAATTTTAAATCCCACACATCAGTTCAAGTCCGTCGGATCGTCCAATGGGCTGCCTCCCTCCCCTGATTTCTGTTGCATTAAAGCCAGCGCCGATGCGCCAAAATCTGATCGACATGTGTGCGTCACAATCCCCTTCTAAATGCCTGTCTCAGGGGCGCTATCCCCGAAAACGGCGGAAAACCCAACGGCATAGAGACCCGCATGCCTGTGGGGCCAGGTCATCTGGAGGAACGGCCACTGCCAATCCTCATCTCTGCTTTCCCCCACACTAGGGGAAGCACAGATCTCGGCAACCCTGATCTTTGCTGAGTTATGCTCGTGTTGCATCCCCTGATGAACTCCGAAAGAAACGGGGGGAAATGCGTTGGGATGGGATGCTAGTCGTCTGCCTGAAAGTTCTGGTACCCTATGGACATCTAGGGACAGCATAGCTAACAGGGCAAGTGTGGGACCGCCCTTGTCAGGGCGGGAGCAACGGGGTGATAGGAGAAGTGAGATCGAATCATAACTTACCATGCTGCAGGATTGGTTGAGATCATTCTATTTTTTTCTCTTTCTCTAATGTTCTGCGGTTATGTATATGAGGTATTAATAACTGACTTTACTATTTGAATGGTGTTTTGTGACAGTATGTGGTCATCTAAATGATTTATTGCCACTTTATACGAATTTGAGTATATTTAACTTTGTGGGCATTTACTTAGTTTCCTTCTGTCACACACTAACAATAGTACGCAACATACTTGCTCTGGTTGTACATATATATATATATCATTGAGTAACAGTGGCTTTTGGCTGAGCGGCGTCAGTCAGTGTGTTGTATGTGTTACATGGATATAAATACTTTTTATACTTGATTTAATTAAAAGTTATATTTTAACATAGCTACATTTGCTTTTCTATATTTATTGTTCTATTGTGGTCAGTACTGATCAATGTTTTGGTACTTGATAAAGGACCATTTCTGGTTAGTTGCGGTACCAATTAGAAATCACCTGGTGTATACCCTTGATTGCTGGTCTCGGTGTTTTTCAACGAGAGTTGGACTTGCAGTGGCAGGATACCACCAGGTCACTCTACAGGTGCGACTTTGCCCGCGGTGTTGGCCAAGGCGAGGTACAGAATTGGCAGGCAAAATCAGAGTTGTGGACAGGCAGAAGGTCGAGCCACGTGGCTCAGGATCGGAGGCGGGGAAATAGTAGAAGGTGAAGACAGATAGTACACAGGAATCGCAACAGGAACACTTTCTCAAAGGCTATGAGGCCCAAAATGCCGGAGGGGTCACAAGAAGAGGCCGGCAACACCAATTAGCGGCTCTAAATCTCACAGAGCCATCACACGCACGCCCTAGCAGTCGGGGACACGCGCCGGACCAGAATGAGGCTGCAGCTGGCATGGTGGGGCGCACGGAGTCACACAAGACATGGGTCGCAGGGGCCCCCATGAAACTGGAAAGCCTGCAAGAAAGGCCTTCGGCCTTGAGATTTTTAGTGCCAGGACAGCATGTGATGACAAAATCCAAATGAGTCTAAAGCAATGGGCAACAAGCCTTCCTGGGAGATCTCTTAGCATTATCCAGATACAGTAAATTCTTATGGTCAGTAATCACCGTAATCCAGTGTTTGGCCCTTCTAGGAAGTGTCTATATTGCTCAAATACCCACTTTATAGCCAGGAGCTCACCGTTTGTGCTCTGTGGAAGAGAACTTACATAAAAAAAAGTCCACATGCTGTAGGTTGGTTTGCCTCAAAACTGCAGAAGACCCAGGCACAGATGTAACATTTACTGTGTGTAAGAGAAATTTGATGCCAGATGGATATTTGGATATCCTGTAATGTTAAGTGGTCCTACCCATGATAACAACTTACAGGTTGTTGATATTTTGTCACTAAATACAATGTAGTCTTTTCCTACAAACCTAAAAAATGCGTGCTTTTGCTAGATGAGAGGGTAGGTGGGCAGAGTTTTTCTTATTGCTAAATTGTCTGTTGGCTCCCCTTGAATAGTGTTTAAATGGCTAGAAAACAATATTTCCACCATTATTAGCAACTCCATGTATTTCTCTTTCTTACGCAGTCAGTAATACCAGGCTTTACTTCTCCTCAATCTGTTAACCCTGGTAACCCTCCTCTTCTTCACATTTTCTCGTCATCTCCCCCAATTATTGTGGCCCCTCTCATTTCCTCCTCATATTGGGCCCCCCATATAATCTCCTCCTCATATTGCGTTCATATTGCATCTTATTTTTGCCCCCCTCATGCTATAGGCCTCTTCAACCCCTCTCATCTCCACATTTTGATTGTGGCCCTATTTTATCTTCCCCTTTTTATTGTGCTCCCCTCTCATTTGTCTTCTCCTTGTCTATTATTCCCCCCTTGTCTTGTGGGCAACCATAATCTTCCCCTCATTTGTGGCTTCTCTCATCTCTCCCATCTTAAAGTGCCCCCATATCTCCCCCTCCTCTTGTGGCCCTCTCTCATCTCCCCAATCTTACTGTGGCCCACCTCATGTTGTAGGTCTCCTCTCATCACCCCACTCATATTTCGGCCCCTCTCATCTGCCCTCTCTTACTGTGGGGCCCTTATTTCTCCCCCTCTTAATGTAGGCCCCCTTGTGTCTCCTCCTCTTATTGTGGCCCCCTCTTATCTCTTCCTCATCTTGCATGTCCCTTTAATCTGCCGTATTTTCGTGGCCCCCAAATGTTCCCCTCATTTGTGGCCCCCTCATGTGCCCGCTTATTGTGTCCCCGCATACCTCCTCCTCATTTTGTGGCCCTCTCTCACCTCCCTCCTCTTAGTTTAGACCATTCTCTTCTTTTCAATTTAATTATAATATTCTAAACAAGAGATATTTACCTACCCACATTACATAGCAGCTATGGTCTATTTCTTTCTTCTCTGCTGCAATGTGTGGCTATGGGCTGGCAGTCTATAATACCATCATTTTGCACATGCCGGCCTGCTGCATGTGGTGGCAAGGGGACTAAATGAAGTGGTAGGGAGCTGACAGCTTTCAACTCAATGGCCCACATTTATCAACAGTAGTGCAAACTGCACTAAGTGCCTCACTAACGTGCAGAGTGTGGCAGATTATTGAATACTGGCACACGGTCTTCATGAATCTGGCGCATCCTGCACTGCTCAGGAAGTGTGTACCAATTTTTTTTTGCGCACTACAATTATGTCAAGTTGCTATAATAAATGTGGCACAAGGTCCAAATATGCACCGGAACGCCCCTTTAGGTGTTGAATTTGTGGGGTGGTGGTCACAGTGCGACACAATGCTGGTGCATATACTTTATAAATACATGTGCAAGCAGTTTACACTTTCTTTTTAGTGCAAATTTAGACAGAAAACTGTCACAAACACATTAATAAATGTGCCGCAGTTCCAAACAAGCGGGAGTAAGCAGGGCTGGAGGTCAGCAGTGTTGGGGACTAAAGACTATGGGGCACATTTTACGCGCTGCACTTTAGTCGGACTATTAAAGAATTGTGTGTGCTGCGATTGTGGCACACACGTTCCTTTTGCGGCGGAGCTGCGCTGGCTTCCATGCAACACAAATTAGGGGATGGTCCAACTGATTTCGACTGTGTGCGATATTTAACTTTCAAATTGTGTCGCACTAAAAAGATGGTGAACTCTGTCGGACCTGACCTGATGATTTCAGGCGCACGATCTTAGCGAATAGCCGCATGCTGCATTATAGACGGACAATGCACTTTCTGTGAACTCCAGTGACCGGGTAAGTAAATGTGCCCCTAAATCTCACACTAGATTGTCCAAGAGCTGGAATGTTAGTCTTGCCCATTCATGAGTTGTCTGATGAAGTAGGGCTTGCAGGAAAGCAACCTATGTGATTGGCAGATGTCATGCCAACACAGACAGCTCAGTCTTGTTCTTGTCATGTGATTTAAAAAAAACAGAGATTAGAACCAAAATGTTAAATCAACACCTGTACACAATATTCTTCAATTTTCCTTTAGAAACATTTACATTTCTTTTTTTGTGAACATTACACCTTTTTGAGTGGAAGTTTATTTTTGCACTTTCAATGACATTTGGATCCATTCTCATAAAATTTCTTATGGGCAGAATTTAGACATTTGGACATTTTCTTCCATTACAGTGTTCACATCAGAGAATAATTGTTTCTGTATTTTATCTCCTTAAGGACCGGGCCCTTTTTTGTTTTTTTATTTCCATTTTTCACTCCCCACTGTCAAAAATCTATAACTTTTTTATTTTTACACATAAAGAGCTCTGTTTTGTGACCTTTAATGACGTTGTCAATGGTACCATTTTTAGGACTATAAAACCTTTTGATCACTTTTTATAGAATTTTTAATATTTTTCAAAATGGCAAAAATTACTTTCAAATAAATAATAATAATTCTTTATTTATATAGCGCCTACAGATTACGCAGTGCTGCACGGAGCTTGCCAAATTGGTCCCTGTCCCCATGTGGATCACAATCTAAACAACCTACCAGTATGTTTTGGATTGTGGGAGGAAACCAGAGTACCCGGAGGAAACACACGCAAACATGGAGAGAACATACAAACTCTTTGCAGATGTTGACCTGGGTGGGACTTGAACTCAGGTCGCCAGCACTGCAAGGCAGAAGTCTTCCTAGGCTACTTTAACGCTAGGTTATCTGATCGATCCTACCATATAATGCCATAGTAGAGTATAGCAGTACATGGAGATTTTCCTTCTCATTCATTACAATGTGCAAATCGCACATTGTAATAAATGTGCTAAAACAAGACACATTTAAAAATTAATAAAATTCATTAAAATGTCCCAAAGACCCCTAACACATGTAAAACAATATGAAAAAAATATAAAAAAGTGGTAAAAATAAAAAAACACAACATATTACTGATCACTACGTCCCAAAATTTCCCGTAACAGAAAAATTTGCTCAAATGTCCGAATTGCCACTTTTTGCCCTTTTGCAACACAAAAAAGGTCGCACAGTCCCCTAAAATGGTAGCAATGAAAACACCAGCTTGTCCCGGAAAAAAAATTACACCTTAGCCAACTTCGTACTCTTAAGTATGAAAAAGTTATTGGAGTCAGAATATGGTAAAGGTAATATTTTTTTTTGGTACAAAAGGTTTTAATTCTTGGTAAAACTATTAACACCTAATAAAACCTACCGTATTTTCTGGACTATAAGATGCACTTTTTTTCCCCAGAAAATGGGGAAAAAACAGTGGTGCGTCTTATAGTCCGGATGTAGATGCAGGAGGGGATGGAGGGCAGCTAAAGCTGGCAGAGCGCAGTATCGATGTCCTCCAGCTTTGTGGCAGAGCAGCAGCAGTGGAGAGAGAGGGGGGAGGAGAAAGGCACTGACTCTGGCCAATCCCCGCTCAGCTTGTAAGTAGCCCGGGAGGTTCAGAAGGAAGAGAGAAGATGAAGGCTGCCGGCAGAGTGTGAGAGAAGAGGAGCCTGTACATTCTTGCTGCAGTGTCTGACCTGTAACTTCTCTCTGGACAGGATCAGATAAGTGATAAGTGCTCCCTGCCCCCAGGTCTCTGCTCTCACACTCTTAACCACTTGTTGCCTGGTATGTAGAGGCTGCTGTCTTGTGAAGGTACCTTACCCCACAGACCAAGCTCTTGTGACCATTGTACAAGGACTTTCACCTCCTGTGTCCCTTCCCCATAGATTGTAAGTAAGCTCTTGTGACCATTTTACAAGCCCTGTGTTCTCTCATCCTCCTCATAGAGTGTAAGCTCTTGTGGTCATTGTACAAGGACTGTCACCTCCTGTGCCCCCTTATCCTACTCATAGATTGTAAGCTCTTGTGACCATTGTACAAGCACTCACACCTCCTGTGTCCTCCTCCTCATAGATTGTAAGCTCTTGTGACCATTGTACAAGCACTGTCATTTGTCACATATACGCATACCTATACAGCCCTGGTAACTCTTGAGACCCCCTGACTACATGCCAGCATAATTCTATCTAAAGATAGACGGCGGTGTCCGGGAGAGGAGAAGGGGGTGAGCCCTGCTCGCCCCTGCCCCTCTCCAAAGAGAAACATGGCTGCACTGCACCGCCCAGTTACTTTACTGTTACTTTATTAAATATTTTAGCATACCCTTTGGGTGTGTCTTATGGTCCATGTGGCGTCTTATACGGTAAAATACGGTATATTAATTTGGTATCCCTGTGATTGTACCGAACCAAAAAATATATTAGAGATGCCGTTTGGTTTGTACAGAGAAAGACGTAAAAACAGAGCCCAAAAGAAAATGTTACAAATGCGGGTTCTTGGCAATTTTACTGCATTTTGAATTATATTTCCACTTCCCAGTACACGGCATAGAATAAAAAATACCGTCACTAAGAAGTACAATTTGTTATACAGAAAGTAAAATGGAAAAAGCCACATGATAAAAAGTTTACAAATTCTCTGGAATAAAGGTTTGTGGTACCTTAGGCCACATTCCCACGTGGCATTTTGGTTACGTTTTGAAACCCAATCCATAGGCGCAATGTGATAACATATTTTGCTAACATTGTGTTTCCAATGCATTAACTTAACGCAAAGCAAAAGCAATCTTACCTCAACGTGCGATCGCAGGTAGAGCCTTTGGATTGTGTTTCAAAGCGCAACTAAAATGCCATGCTGGTGACGGAAGCCTTAGGAGCTACCCAACACGTCATGGCACCTGAAAACTATTCTGCCCTACAAAAGCCCATTGGTGCTCAATGGAGAGCGTATTTATCCACATGTGGATGTCCTCTCACTCGTAAAAAACTGCCCAATATTCCTAGGTTCATTTTCTACTTTTATTCAGTTGTGGGTAGATTTTGTAGCTAAATGAATGTATTAATAATAAATATTAGTGAATACCAAATCAAAGCTCCATTTTGTTTGAATTTCTGTAAAATAATTAAGGGTTAATAAGCTTGCTTCCTACGTGCTGTTTTGAATAGTTTAAGGGGTGAAGTTAATAGAAAGGGCGTATATGTGGAGGCTTCCTCCACTTATTATCAAGGCCCCGCCGACATGTCTCGGCCTCTGTGTACCAGCACAGTGCTGTCAGGGGACTCTTCCAACTTGATTGGCATAGGAAGCAGCTCCTCTCACAGACCCTGCTTCTGCTGTAGGACACTACCTGCTGGAGGAGACGGAACTGAGGTGAGGGGAGGGGGGAGCCAGGGTTCAAGAAAGAGAGAAGAACAGGAAATGCTCAGAGCATCTGACTTGTCCTGTGCTCATTCCTACTGCTGCAGCCTGCACTGTCATCCTGGTGTGGGAGAGAAAATGTCCCTTACTGGCTGCCTGATCACCTCTAACTATCTGCAGGAGAGGTACGTGTACACTAGTGTTTGTATGTAGAGCATGTGTCAGTAATGTGTGTAGGGCATGTGTCAGTAATGTGTGTGTAGGGCATGTGTCAGTAATTTGTGTGTAGGGCATGTGTCAGTAATGTGTATGTAGGGCATTTGTTAGTAATGCATATGTAGGGCATGTGTTAGTAATGTATGTGTAGAGCCTGTGTCAGTAATGTGTATGTAGGGCCTGTGTCAGTAATGTGTATGTAGGGAAGGTGTCAGTAATGTGTATGTAGGGCATGTGTTAGTAATGTATGTGTAGAGCCTGTGTCAGTAATGTGTATGTAGGGCATGTGTCAGTAATGTATGTGTAGAGCATGTGTCAGTAATGTGTATGTAGGGCATGTGTCAATAATGTATGTGTAGGGCATGTGTCAGTAATGTATGTGTAGACCATGTGTCAGTAATGTGTATATAGGGCATGTGTCAATAATGTATGTGTAGGGCATGTGTCAGTAATGTGTGTGTAGGGTATGTGTCAGTAATGTGTATGTAGGGCATGTGTCAGTGATGTGTGTGTAGGGCATGTGTCAATAATGTATGTGTAGGGCATGTGTCAGTAATGTGTGTGTAGTAGAACATGTGTTCATATGTGTTGTATGGCATGTGGCTTGAATGCGGGTTAAGGGCATGTGTCAGTAATGTCGTGTGTAGGGTCATGTGTCCGTGATGTATGTGTGTGGCATGTGTCAGTAATTTTGTTGTAGGAGTGCTTTGGGCATGTAATGCGTGTGTGGGGGCTGTGTCATTAATTCTTGTGTATGGGGCCTGTTTCCGTTATGTATGTGTTGGGTCATGTGTCAGTAATGGGGATTTTTAGGGCATGGTTCAGTAATGTATGTTTAAGGCATGTGTCAGTAATGTGTGTGTAGAGCATGTGTCAGTAATGTGCATGTAGAGCATGTGTCAGTAATGGATGTGTAGGGCATGGTTCAGTAATGTATGTTAAAGGGCACCTACCACCACAATATCTAGCCTATAAGGTAGATTGGGTGGTAGGTGGATCAATGGACGTGATGCTAGCCCTTTTAAGGGCTAACCTCACGTCCCTGCACTTTTTTAATAACTTTAATAATGTGGTATTTATTCAATTTACTTATTTCGGATACCGGTGCCCGGGGCGTGGAGTAGCCGCAATTGAGATTACATGAGGCGGCTATCTTCCACGCCACCGGTAGCCATTTTTAATTAACCTACTCCTACTCACCCATCTTCGTCCGCGCGCTGCGCGCCCTCGTCCGTCGATCCTTCCGTCTGCGCATGCCAGAAGAGGGCAGGTAGTGTCCCTCTCCTGCCTGCTTGAGTCACCCCCTTCCACACATTCTTTCTTTTCCTGCTCTCCTTCTTCACTGTGCGGGCAGAACGGCAGGATCGCCGTACTAGGGCGTCGCATCTACCGAGGCTCGCGCCGAAGATGGGTGAGTAGAGGGGTAAAAGGGCTACCGGTGCGTGGATTGCCGCCTCATGTACTCTCATATGCGGCTAGCTCCACGCCCCTGTAGTCCTCATAAGTAATTTGAATAATACCACATTAAAGTTAATTAAAAAGTGCAGGGGACGTGAGGATTAGCCCTTAAATGGCTCTCCTCACGTCCCATTAATCCACCTACCACCCAATCTACTTTATAGGTAGATTGTGGTGGTAGGTTCCCTTAAAGGCCTGTGTCAGTAATGTGTATGTAGAGCATGTGTCAGTAATGTGTGTGTAGGGTATGTGCCAGTAATGCATGCGTAGAGCATGTGTCAGTAATGGATGTGTAGGGCATGGTTCAGTAATGTATGTTTAAGGCATGTCTCAGTAATGTGTGTGTAGAGCATGTGTCAGTAATGTGCATGTAGAGCATGTGTCCATAAGCTGTGTTGTAGAGCATGTGTCGTATGTGCATGTAAGCATGTGCGTAATGGATGTGTAGGGCCGGGCATGGTTGCAGGATGATGTTATGAGGCATGTGCAGTATGTGTATGTAAGAGCATATGTGTTAATGCATGCTCATATAGCATGTGTCAGTGAATGGATGTGTAGGGCACTGGTGCCAGTAATAAGCAAGTCGTGAGCATGTGTCGTAATGGTATGTTAGGGCATGTGCCATAAATGCCGAGTGCAGTATATGAGCATGTGTCAGTAATGGATGTGAGGGCCATGGTTTCAGTATGTATGTTTAAGGCATGTCTCAGTAATGTGTGTGTAGAGCATGTGTGAGTAATGTGTGTGTAGAATTGTGTCCCTGAACAGGGGGGACTAACATACATGCAGAGTAGACAATGGGGGAAGATTCATTATGCCTTTTCTGCAAGTTTTATGGCTTCCTTGAGCCAAATCCCATTGCGCATTGGGGTGGAGAGTGGGGCACAAGTAAGGAAAACTCTGCCGGAACAGAGCTGCCAGTGGCTTCAAAAAGATGGCGGCGCATGGACGTCATCGGGGGGACGGCGATCGGTTGCCATGACAGACTCGTGTCTTCCGAAGAATCGAGAATGTCTCGTTTCAACCCATTCGTTAAAATGTTCCATTTGTACATTGTAATGAATGAGAAGGAAAATCCACAAATACTGCCATAAAATAGTATGGCAGTATAAAATAGATTCGATCAAGCAACCCTAGGGTTACCCCTCCCAACAAGGCCCCTTTTTTGCGTTTTTCGTTGTGCTTTTTCATTTTTTCAACTCCACACTCTCAACATTCTTATACTTTTTTTATTTTTTCATGCAAACACTGCGTGCTGGCTTGTTTTCTGTGTAACACAATTGCTCTTCCAAATGTGGTGTGTATGTTATTTATTGCTTGGATTTAGAACGGATTTCACTTTAAAGAGAACCCGTCATGCAAAATAACCCCCCTAAACTAAATATATTTTCATGAACTGCCATTAGCGAGCATTGCCTCTATCCCTTTATTGTCCCTCTACATGCCTGTAAACCTAAGCAATGAGGTCCTAAAGGTGTATGCAAATGACCTGTGAAATGTCCAATGAAGCATTAGCATATTCAAGCTGTCCACTCTATTCATGAGTGGGAGGCACAGCCACACCCCCAGTGCTTGACTGACAGCCTGTATAATGGTGTGAGCCTGTATAATGATGTGCTTTCTGGTGCTGGTGGCCACGCCCCCTGCAGCCTGTGTGTGCATGTGTGTGTGTGTGTACAGGAGAGATACAGCAGCTCCCGGCAGCCATGTTACAGCAGAACATGTCAGATTCATGTGTGGCTGATGTCTGTGTCTCTCACCTGTATATTAGGAGGATGCAGCATGTCAGCAGATGCAGCACAGATACCAGCAATACTTCCCTATACATTACACACAGACATGAGCAGGGGGAGGTGAGAGGAGGGGGAACAGGAGTGACATCACTGCCTCTGACCATGTGACCAGCCTCATTTACATGATAAAAAATAGATGATTTTACAGTGATTAATGTATGAAATAACTAGATAAAGGCGGGGATGGGATCCTTGTGAGCTGCTCCAACAGGTAGAGGTGACAGGACTAGTGGCAGAGACCTGATGACAGGAGTCCTTTAAGCCCCAAATAACATGTCTACTTTATTCTTTGGGTCGGTAAAATTGCAGGAATACCAAATTTGTATAGGTTTACATACATTTACAAAATTTAAAACCGCCATCTTCTGACGCTAATAACTTTTTCATACTTTGGTATGCAGAGCTATGGGTGGTATTTTTACTATTTTTCAGACTCCCAAGGGTACTATAACCCTAGGTTGTCTGATCGATTCTACCATATTCTGCCATACTGCTAATCACACATTGTAATGAAAGGATTAAAACTACACAGCCTCGGAAGACTCGAGGCTGTCATGGTGATCGATCACTGCTCCCCGCATAAAAATTGAAAACATTGGAAAAAAAATGGAACATTTAAAAATATTAAAAGGTCTTATAGTCCTAAAAACTGTAGCATTGCAAATGTCATCAAAAGTCGCAAAACAGAGCTCTTTATGTGTAAAAATAAAAAAGTTATAGATTTTTGACAGTGGGGAGTGAAAAATGGAAATAAAAAAACAAAAAAGGGCCCGGTCCTTAACCCCTTAACGCTCTGCGCCGTAGCTCTACGGCGCAGAGGTATAAGGGATGTATGAAGAGGGCTCACGGGCCTCTTGCGCACAAAATAAGCCCTCACACAGGTCTGTACACGTAAAAATGAAAAAGTTATGGATTTTTGAAGTTGGAGAGCGAGAAATCAGCCGAAAAACCCTGCGTCCTTAAGGGGTTAAGGAGATAAAATACACAAATGGCAAATGATGATGGAGCTAAATACAGGACCATTCTGGAAGAAAACCAGTTGGAGTCTGCAAAAGACCGGAGACTGGGAAGGAGATTTAGCTTCCAAAAAGGCAATAATCCTAAACATAGAGCAAAATCTACAATGTGATGGTTCACAAATAAACATATCAAGGTGTTAGAATGGCCAAGTCAAAGTCCAGACCTGAATCCAATCAAGAATCTGTGGAAAGAGATGAAAACTGCTGTTCACAAACGCTTTTGCCCAACCTCACTGAGCTTGAACTGTTCTCCAAGGAAGAATGGGCAAGAATTTCCGTCTCTTGATATGAAAAACTGATAAAGACATAGTCCAAGTGACTTGCAGCTGCAATTGTAGCAAAAGGTGTCGCTACAGAGTATTAATTTAAGGGCCCGAATAATATTGCACGCCCCTTTTTCAGTTTATTATTTTAAGTTTAAAATATCCAATAAATTTTATTCCACTAAACAATTGTGCGACATTTGTTTCTTTACCAGAAATACTTTCGCAAGTCACTGTACTTATACAAGTCTGTGGTATATATATATTTACTGTGTATGCATATACACACATGGCCTATATTATTAAAATAGTTGTCCAGGCTTTTTTATCAGTGCAGTGGGGAGGTTGTAAAAACAAGAAAGCAGTTGTACCTACCCTCTCCTGGTGCCTGTATGTATACAGAGAGATTCAGCAGTGATGTCAGGACCGCAGCAGCTGCTACTCTGGTTGTGATGTCACTTCTTCCCCTCTGTATACATGGAGACTGGTGGTAATGGGAAGCATAGCGCTCGGGGGAGCACCAGAGGGGGTAAGTACAGCTGCTTTCTTGTTTTGATGCCCCCCAATCCCCCAGCTCAGACAACCCCTTTAATTATGGAAGGCCCTGTATATGTGGGTCAATAGCATAGGATTAGTGGGACTAGGAGTAGTTGGTTTAGGGTTGGTGGCCACATTTAGGTTCCCTGCCTGGAGCTAGAGCTGATTTCTCCTGTGTTTGATCCAAAATCTGGCATATTTCTGCCACAAACTAAACCAACTATTCGATGTTATAAAGTTAGACTAGTTAGTCTTATACTATGTAAGATTTATTACACAGAATCACACAGAAATGTCCGAGAGGAAAATTGATCTAGTTACTCACGGCAACCAAACATTGCTCAGATTTTGTTTCATAAGCTACTGTAGGAAAATGAAAGCTGAGCTTTGATTACAAAGTTCTGCACTCAGATTCTTCTGATAAATCACCCCAAACATGTTCAATTTGGTACAACTTTACCTGTGTGTAAAAAGATAGGGTGGTCCCCAATAATGATTTCCTCTGGTGGTCCCAAGATACTCCAGTCCGACCATGCATTTACTTACACCCTAAATAAATTAGGGTGTAATTTCTCCCTTAACCCATAACAGAAATGAAAACTTTGATGTTAAAGTGACTTTTTTTTTTTTTTTAAAAGGACTATCTTTATTTATATGCTAAGAAAGGGTCACAAATTTATAAAAGTTTCAAAAACAGGACTGGCAAACGTAAACACGACCTTTATTAGGCACAAAACCTGCTCCTCCAGGCTCTATCTAAACACAGTCAAATGGACCAGGGATTGAAAACCCCGCCTTCTCTATTCCCAATCCAGCTGCAGGCCCAGTTTTCCAGCTTTTACAAGAAGCCAACCTTTGAAAGTGTCTGCTACCCACTACAAATAATACCTGGGGCCTAAGACACATGATAAAAATCTTTGGGAAACATATCTGCCCTTGATAACCTTTCCCATCACTATCTCACGTATGATAGAACAGTTGGGATCTGCTTTTGTAGGGATAACTGCTGTTTGACACTGAAGCATCTTTTACCACTTTTACATTTGGAAAAGGAAGCAGACATAACATGATTATAGATTCTTGAATGAAACTAAAGTTTGCTCTTTGCTCAGGAATGGTGACAGGGAAGATAAATTAGATGTGGGATCTATTGCAAGCACAGAAAAAATACTTTCATTTAGTCGAAGGATAAAAGACATTATGCTTTGCTTTGGTACTGTTCATCATCTTTGACGTCTTATCAATATCAAGGCTAATATGCCCTCCTGGCTTCTTTTCCACACAGCAAAATATATTTTCAGGGTTTCACACTGAATTAGAAATGTTAACAATTTATTTTTATATCAGTTCTTTGTTCAGATAAAATAACATCCTTGTCAGCATCCAGGTGTAATACCTCATGTGTATGTAGTACTTTGGAATAAAAAAAATCATTATTTGGGGCCTCATAGTGCCCCTTTTGAATTAGATGCAACAGTGTATATTTTGCCAGCCCTCCATTTTGTTCTACAGGGTCTCACAGATCACTATCAACTACATATGAGTTAATATATTCATTGGTCATAGATTGAGTAGGACCCCTGGACCTACCCACTCCCTGCCCACGCGGATAAATGACTTATATGTAAGAAAAATGGTATACAAGCTATGGTACATTTGTTCCATTGTCAAAAGTAAATATAAATGGCAGATTCTGCTATAGCAAAAATCTACCATCAAAATCAAGCATGGATAAACCAGGGACACTCATAGATCCAGGCACCATGGGTGTGGTAATCTTATATTTGTTAACTATGGATTCCTTTTCTTCTAAAATCAACTATTATAATTATGTTAATGATACCCAGGCTGTTACACTGTAAGAAGTACTGCTGACTACACATGCTCTACTGGAGAGCAGAGAAAGTATACAGGTCATTTCTGTGGAAACTGTAAGTGTAGGAGGAGCTGGCAGTACACAGGAATGACTTTGATTTTATGAAAAGGGGGCAGAAGATTTAATCACATATTTACATGTCCAATAGATGGAGATTATTAGCATATATTTGATTAAATATATCTATTTTCCATTGTCGTCAATATTTATAAACTCAGTTGCTGTAAATCAAATAAAAATATACTAGCACTGCTAAGTTAGGTTAATTATTTGAAATGTTAACTCATGATCTTCTCTCAAGGCTAATATGTTGTATGTCTTAAGGATATAAGTACGATTAAGTGGCACTTTATTCAGTCATTTTTTCTACAAACATTTAATGTAGACTATACTTTAGAATAATAGGCTTTTGGGAGGGGAAGAAAATAGCCTGTAAAAATATCTTACTGCTATTGCTACGGGTCAAACTTTTTAATTCAGCTTTTGAAGCTAATAACAGATGAGAACCATGAAAGAACATCTAAGGCCCCTTCCACACTTGGTTTTTCACGCACATTTTCTGCGCGTGCTTTTGATGCACAGAACTTGCATTGCACTCTGACCCATTGTAATCAATGGGCTCATTCAGACTTGCATTTTTTTTCATGCACACATGTGCGTTTTTTTAAAGCGCATTTAAATCTCGACATGCTTTAGGCCCCTTCCACACTTGCGTTGCAGATCACGACAGAGTCGGATCAGGGTGCGATCAGGGTTTGGTCAGTGAAAAACTGACATTTTGCATCAGTTCAATCAGTTTTCAGTCACAGTTTGTTCAGTGTCTCAGTTTATCACGCGCATTTTCAATGCAATTTCAATGCCTTTTTCACGCGAAGGTAATACGCATGAAAGGACTCAGGACTGAGCTCTATCTTTTCTATGGCAATTGATACGTGAAAAATAGACTTGTATGGCGCATTTTTCACGCGACAAGGGGATTGTGTCGCACGCGGTCGGATTTTAGTGCAATCATGGCGGCCTTCATGCGGCAGAAATCGGGGGGTGGGCCGTCGGATGATCCGACTGATTCGGACTGAGCGCGGGATTTAATATTCAAATTGTGTCGCAATGTAAACATTTACTCTGTATATATACAATTATATTGCACTAGCCCCCAGGTATTTAAAGTAAACAAGGTATCTTACCCATAGTTATTTAATGACTTCCCAGGTCCAGGGTGACTCCGGCCCCGACGCGCGTTTCGGCTCACTGAGCCTTCGTCTGGGGGTGGCGTCATCCGTGTCTAGGTAGCCTTATAAGTAGGTAATAGACCAATCAGAGTTACCTCACTATGACATGTGATGTCGCTACGTCATGATTACGTGGACGGTCCGTGAGCATGCGCAGTAGAGCTTAGATACTACATAGACTCTACGCGCAGGCGCTCTGTGTCGCTATGTCACATGATCGACGGAATAACTAGAGCTTGCGCAATGTAGCCAGGGGAGAAAGAGAATCTCCGTATGTATATGTACCGCAGCGGCCACACAGGCCGCTCGCGTGCAGCATTACATAGAAGGAGGTAAGTTTGAATGCCAACTGGCAAGTAGAAACACAGATCATATTGATGTTCATAGAATGTGCCAAAAAACAGTGTGATCTATCTAATATCACATACAATATATCGTACCAAAAGGGTACAGTGTGATATTATTACGTGGCAAAGTACAACATATTAATAAAACCAAATTCATTAGTTGTGAAAACAAAAATTGAAACATTCAAAGTGCTAAATGGTGTTATATTAGTCATCCTCTACAGATCGCATTGCTTATGCTAAAGAGAAGGCGACCAATTAAGACATGATTGTGATAAAGTTATAAACATGATATTATAAACTAACATGAATTACCAAACATTAATTAGTGACGTGAAGGGGAGGTGAGGATGGGAGTGAGGATGTGTGATGAAGTGAGGGAAGTGAGGTTACGTGCGGGTAGGAGGGGTAAGTGATAACATCATGAAAACACAGTACCATTGTATGACATTATTTAACAACTATTATATTATTATATGAGTGCTGTTTATACAAGAAAGTTTTTTGTTATATAAATCAAAGGAGGACACTATTCAACAAATTATAGCATAATAAGTTAAAAAACTTTAGCAATACATGTAAAGTATAATTCAATCAATATGATGATGGTGATCCAAAGTGTTTGTCATATTTTTTCAAAAGGTTGTAAGATAGACTAAAAGATCAGATGGTCGCTAAATCATGATTTGTTGTCCAGTTGGAGTACTTTTGATGCACAGAACTTGCATTGCACTCTGACCCATTGTAATCAATGGGCTCTTTCAGACTTGCATTTTTTTTCATGCACACATGTGCATTATTTTAAAGCGCATTTAAATCTCGACATGCTTTAGGCCCCTTCCACACTTGCGTTGCAGATCACGTCAGAGTCTGATCAGGGTGCGATCAGGGTTTGGTCAGTGAAAAACACATTTTGCATCAGAGTTCAATCAGTTTTCAGTCAGAGTTTGTTCAGTGTCTCAGTTTATCACGCGCATTTTCAATGCAATTTCAATGCCTTTTTCACGCGAAGGTAATACGGGTGAAAGGACTCAGGACTGAGCTCTATCTATGGCAATTGATACGTGAAAAAAAGACTTGTATGGCGCATTTTTCATGCGACAAGGGGATTGTGTCGCACGCGGTCGGATTTTAGTGCAATCATGCCGGCTTTCATGTGGCAGAAATCGGGGGGCGGGCCGTCGGATGATCCGACTGATTCGGACTGAGTGCGGGATTTAATATTCAAATTGTGTCGCAACCAATGCACTTACATACACCAGGAAGAAGAACGTGAACTCCGGCGGACCTGAGAGGGTAGCGACACATGCAGGATATCGGTTGCACACTCGTAGTGAATCGCGGCACAATCCATGATCGCCGGACATTCCAGATCGGGGATCGCGATGTGGACAGGTAAGTCAATGCCCCATTATGTCAATATTTCAAATATATTATACATACCAAAACGCATAGTTTTTATTTATTTAATAAACAACAATACTTAAACATGTGCTGCCTCTGGATCATTCTTGCAAAAATGACAGTGATGTTCCTTTCAAGAGGGCTACAACTCTCACCGCATTGAAATCCACATCGCATGCTGCAGTCCAATGGAACACTGTGGGGCTTATTTACTAAGATTCCCGTGGTCGCATTTCTGTTTGGTTTTCTCATGTTTTTGGGGATCGCGCTGCTGGGGCAGGATTTAGAAGGGGATTGTGTCACACATGATCGGATTTTGGCGCATTGGCGCCGGCTTTCAAACCGACGGATTCGGACAGAGCGCAGGATTTAACTTAAAAAATTGTGTGGCAAGTCATGCATGTGGGAAACTATATTGGGAGCACGATCTTCTTGAATTGCAGCACAGTGCATTGTCGTCAGATAATGCACTTTTGGGATCTCCTCTGGACCGGGTAAGTAAATGTACCCCTATATACTACATACCTCTTTCACAAGATAGTCTAAATGTGAGCACAATATTATAATTACAGTATATACACCTTTTGTGCCTACTCTGCTTTTGAATCTTGCACTCTTCCTCTGGTCTTCCCCCCACATGTGATGATGTTATTTCAGCATCTAGTCCAGTGATGGCAAACTTTTTAGAGGCCGAGTGCTCAAACTACAGCCAAAACCCCACTTATTTATCACAAAGTGCCAACAAGGTAATTTAATCAGCAATTTATTGCTCACTGCTCTTCCACAGCTTTCAATCGTATTGGCATATTGAGGACCCAATACAATTAAATGAAGGATGGGATATTCAAATAAACAATGTAGCTTTCCTCCAGGGTCCTTTTGAGAAAGAAGAATCGTGGGCAGAAGCTCCAATGATAATTTTGCCCTATCTACACCTACTTCCTCTTCCTGCAGGAAGTTTCTGGAAAACTCTGTGCTGGGGTGACAGGCCTGGGTGCCCACAGAGATGGCTCTGAGTGCCACCTCCGGCACCCGTGCCATAGGTTCGCCACCACTGATCTAGTCAATACTCTACCAGACCTATTAAAAGAAGTAAAGTGTAAGAGTTGTTGGAGGTGATGGAAGGTCCTCATTACATTTCTTTCTGGTTTGTTTGCTGTGATATTATAATAATTGTATAGAATGCCTGCTAATGTGGGAGCCTTTCATTATAGAGCAACAATACCTATTTGAAATTTATTCATTCATATCTACGCCATGTCTGATTTTCTATTAATCATTACAGAATTATTGACTTGGGATGGAGGTTCCATTAGGTTTTTAGAACATTCTCTGGTAGAACTAGCACTGCAGACTGTTCTACATAGAAATTGCCAAATTGCTCAAACTTCTTATGGAAACCTAAATGTGACAAGAGCTTTAGTTTATCCAAGTGGAAAATAAGTTTTGTTTTCTTCAAGTATTTGTTGTGTGTAATAAACGATACCTATTTATTTAGAAAGTGTAAGCTAAGGAGTTAAAGACGTGTATTGAGTGCCTGTGCATGTACTCTGTGATTTCCCCAGCCACATTATGTAACATAAAAGCTGTGACAACAGTGTTTCATGCCTGTCTATCTCCAGTTTTGTTTTAATACACTGAATGTGATTTAGAAGAATATTATGAAACGTGCTGAGATTTATAATGAAATCATTGCAACTTCTTCCCTTATCATAAGCTTATTAGTGAAGACAGTTATTACAATACATCAATATGTAGACACTATAGGTCAATTTTATGCACAGCTTAAAGAGGCTAAGTAAAGGAATTTCCTACACTTTGTACTCTCTGATACAAGCATGACAAGAATGGAAATGAAAGATGACTCATTCCATGGCTGCTGCAATTATTTTTGGTTCAGTATTCCTCTCTCCAAAAACAGATATTCTGTCAACAAGCAAATCTAAATTTAGGATTCTTTCACCATTTCATAAAGAAAAAATAGAAAACTGTGTCATATACAGTTTGAATGATCTCATCTGCTAGCCTATAAAGAATGTTACAATTGTAGTTAGGGATCAGTTCACACCATTATACCTGGGAAATCCCCTGATAAATACCTGCAAACAAAGTGTACATGTCCAGCACCACTTCATTTCACAATGCTCTTGGTGAGATGTCCTTCCCATGATATATGTTTTATCTTGGCCCGCCGCTTAAATGATTGTTGCAATTTTAAGATGATACAATAAAGATGATTAGATTGTTTTCATCTTTATGGTTCCTTGAATGTGGACTACCGTAAATACTGTACATCACCATCCACATAAAGTGTAAGCTTGACATACGTTTGGGCAGGAGAAATATGTGAAGATCCCACAGTCCAACAATATTGAGGAGTAGAAGCAACTATGCTTTTAAAAAAATGTTCATACGGTATATTAAAAAAAGCCTTGATCCCATGGCAGACAAAAGCACATGTAAGCAGCTTATGGTCCTGGCCATACATTAGGCGAGACCATCTCAAATAAAAAGTAATCCTCTATCACAATGTGAATTTAGCTGTTGCATTAACTGCACAATCTTAAAAAAAACATTTATTTAGTATATGATGAGATTATTATTCAAGTTAAAAGGGTTTCACTTAAAGGTATATTAACATGTCAGCAAATTGTGTTCTGTATTTAATAAAAAGTTTTATTATTTTCTAATATACAATAATAATGATCTTTTCTCACCGTTGACTCAATTAGCATACATCAATTAGTCATGTTACTCAGTCCCAAAATTCCCACTCGAGTGTATATGTGTATAACATATATATGTAATCTCCGGGGTGAGACTACTTTTCTCCTTGCGTATCCCTGGCAGCTCACAGTAACTTTCTGGCACTGCTGGCAGAGGCGTGACTATGTGCTCTGCCCACACACATGCTATGACAAGGCGGTGTCATTGCCACGTGATATCATAACATAGCTGCCAGAAAGACGCCCGGAGCCCCGAGGGATACGCAAGTGCCGAAGGTAAGTATTAAGTATTATTTTTAAGGGGTCTTCTGCAGGGCATTTCATTACTGGGGGAGGGCTACATTGGGCATTTCATTACTGGGGCGGCTGCATAGAGCATATCATTACTGGGAAGAACTGCACAGAGTATATCATTACTGGGGAGGCTGCATGGGCATTTCATTACTGGGGAAGGACTGCACGGGGCATTTCATTACTGGGCGGAGGCTGCATGGGGCATTTCGTTACTGGCAATGGCTGCATGGGGCATTTAAATACAGGAGGAGGCTGCATGGGGCATATTAATACTCGGGGTGGGTTGCATGGGGCATTTCATTACTGGGTGAGGCTGCAGGGGGCATATCATTACTACAGTAGGGCTGTATGGGGCATTTCACTACTGGCGGAAGCTGCATTGGGAATTTCGTTACTGGGGGAGGCTGCATGGGGAATTTCGTTACTGGCAGAGGCTGCATGGGGCATATCATTACTGCAGTAGGGCTGCATGGGGCATGTAATTACTGGGGAGGCGTTATGGGCATTTCATTACTGGGGAGGCAGCATAGGGCTTATGACTACTGGGGAAGGGCTGCATGAGGGATTTCAATACTGGGGGGAGGCTGCATGGGGCATTTCATTACTGGCTGAGGCTGCATGGGACATTTCATTTTTTGGGAGGCTGCATGGGGCATTTAAATACTGGAGGAGGTTGCATGGGGCATATCATTACTGGGGGTGGGTTGCATGGGACATTTCATTACTGGGTGAGGCTGCATGGGGCATATCATTATTACAGTAGGACTGCATGGGGAATATCATTAATGCAGTAGGGCTGCATGGAGCATTTCCCTACTGGCGGAAGCTGCATTGGGAATTTCACTACTGGGGGAGGCGTCATGGCATTTCATTACTGGGCAGAGGCTGCACGGAGCATTTCATTACTGGTGGAGGCTGCATGAGACATTTCATTTTTTGGGAGGCGGCATGGGTGTTATCATTACTGTAGGAGGCTGCATGGGGCATATCATTAGTGGAGAAGGCTACATGGGGCATTTCATTACTGAGGGAGGCTGCATGGGGCATTTCAATGCTGAAGGAGAGGCAGAGGCTGCATGGGGCATATCATTACTGCAGTAGGGCTGTATTGGGCATTTCATTGCTGGGGGAGACTGCATGGGGAAACCTGAAACAACTGGTTGCTGGAGTGCCCTGAGACCCCCATCAGAAAATGGCATCTCACCCTACCTGCAAAACAGTCGTAAAATGTGTCAGCACATTCACACGAGTGACCACGTACCTGTACCACAATCACAGCAGCTACATTAGATAAAGGGGACGTTTTCCTGTAGGTCTTCCAATGTGGTATAGTATGTTTTTAGTCTGTTGATTGCGATCCTGTCGTAAATAAGATGTACCTGTATTTATCAAGCTGTTGTGTTTCACCATCCTTTGATGATCACTGCCTAGTGTGTATAATATACAGTGAATTTTCTGTTTCATGCATAACATCATGTCTGACGAAGAGAACTTGTATTCTCATAAGTTCAATATATCAAACATACTCAATTAGCCTCACAAAGGCAGCCTCCTCCTTTCCAACTGGTGCCATCAGGACCTGTTTCTAAAGCATTTGAACATTACAGTATTAAACTGCATTTAAAGAGAAACTCGGCTTATACACTCCCAAATGCAAGGGATACATGGAGTCATTGCCATAACTTGATCTGACAGAAACACTATCCAGCATTATACAGGGGAATCGCAGAAGCAGGTAAGTACACTTTCTTTTGCATCTCTGCTTTGACCCCCAGGAGGTTTCTATATTTCCTTGAAAATCCCTTTAACCCCTCAGTGACCACCCATACGAATTTCTCAGACCTAAGGGTTTCTCCATCGACCTAAGCTAAGGACTTTATGGGCCCCGCATGTAGGGAGGAGCAGTTCCCCGGTTGGGATATGACAGCTGTGACCCAGCTGTAACAGTCAGGATCGAAACTCGGTTGTTAACCCCCGGCTGTTAACCCCTTTCGATCCAACGGTCAATGCCGTAACCATGGGATCAATTTACCTGTGGACGGAAGAGGCTCCCTCCCTCTCCTTCCAGCACCCCGCAATGCGATCACGTGGTGCCGTCTTCTTAGCCTAATGAAGGTCCCCGGGTCTGTCATCGGCATCTGCCTGCTCAGTCCAGCATATGCATAGGCTGACACTTCTAATGCACTGCAATACATGGTTATTGCAGTGCATTAGTATGAACTAGTGATCACATGATAACTAGCTCATATACTAGTAATGTGAAAATAAACAAATATGAAAAAAACCACAAACAATAAAAAAGTAATGAAAATGAAAAATAAAATTTCCCAAAAGCCCCTAACACATATGAAGCAATAATTAATAAAAAAGTGGAAAAAAGTAAAAAGCACAACATGTTAGGTATCACCACGTCCCAAAATGTCCAATCTATAAAGATATAAAAACGGTTATTCCCGGTGGTAAACCCCATAATGGAAAAATGCGCTCACATTTTTCGCACAAAACACATAATAAAAGTGATATAAAGGTCGCACAGTCCCCAAAATGGTAGCAATGAAAACGTCAGCTTGTCCCAGAATAAATGACACCTTAGCCAACTCGGTACTCCTAAGTATGAAAAAGTTATTGAAGTCAGAATATGGTAAAGGAAATAATTTTGGGGGGTACATAAGTTTTTAATTTTTGGTAAAATCTATTAACACCTAATAAAACCTATATACATTTGGTATCGCTGTGATTGTAGCAAACCAAAGAATATATTAGAGATTTTATTAGTATACAGTTAAAGAAGTAAAAAGAGAGAAGTAAAAAGTAAAAAGTAAAAAGAGAGAAGTAAAAAGAGAGACCCGATGCCTCGGGGCGTGGGGCGCACTCGAGGCGCGCGGGCGAACGGGGAGGCGGGGCGGACTGAGCGATCGCGCGGCCTCGGACCCGACTCCGGTCTCCCGGACGGACTTCCGTTTCGCGCGCGACGCGACACGCTCACTGGTCGCGTGACGGAGGTGCTTATTAGCACGCCACCCAGAGGCACAGCCCCTCTCTCCACCCTGAGCCATACAGTTTTTCAACCCAGGTAAGCACAATGACATACTTGCAATTACTTATCCTATTCGCTTGTTCACCCATACCTTGCCTCCTCAAAACACCACCTCTCAGTATACAGAAACTTTCCTAACATCTCTACTTAGATACCTTATAGACTTCTTGAACATATTTCTCTTTAGAGTTCTGACTTCAACATGAGAATATTCACAATTACTTTCAATTAGATCCATTATGTATTATCATTAGCAATAGACTATGATTTTGAGGATGTTTATTGTGCTCTACGTTACTTTGCTCTACTTTGTATAATGTTAGATCACGCTTGACAAAGGTCGTTGAGACGAAACGTCGAAATATCCATGATCTTATCCATCATATGACTTTGTAAACCGGTTTGGTGGAGCTACAAATACTACAACAAATGCATAAGAAATAAAAAAAGAAGCATAAAAATTAAAACAGGATGTGATGCTACGTTTTCTTTCTGTCATATCGGGATGAGGAACGAACGTAAGCACCACCACACAATTTTTTCAGGAGTGCGGGTACCCCTGTTCTGGACTGTATTTTCTCACCCGGAACCAGCACCCTGTGGACAGATGTTACCAATACTTTTTCTATACAGAGGAGGTTGGCGAGCCAGATTCTTGACCAAGTTAACTCTGACTAGCCAGTTCCTCAAAATACCCAGACAGAACTCAAAACAAGAGAGTTCGAGAGGAATATCGAATATCACTTCCTTGAACTTCTTGTGCCACTTTAACAGAATATTACAAAGTGGAACGTATACCGAGAGGGCTTCGCAGCACCTCTACCTACACTTTCAAAGATGACCCAGAATTTTGTAAAAAATTTGAAAACATACTAAACAAGTGTTCATTTGACCTTATCGTTGACGTCGAGACCCTACAGAAAAAGATAGCGGAATCATCAACCAACTTGAAATCAACGAACAACAACTCAAGTACAGCTTATCTCCAGAGGAATGGTCCAAACTTAGAGAAAAGGTCGATAGGACCATTTCGAGTTTCGACTAGATACAGAAAATAAGAATGAGACAAAGTTCCTGGGGACAAGAGGATTACCAACAAAAACGCGTCTATACGTGCAAGCCCAAATCCAAGTCAAAGATTTCAACGAGAACATATGTAGATCTTCGTCATCAAGCGGAGAAAGATCCACAGATTCAAGAATAGTCATTTTTAGGAGCAGACAACACAGGAGCCCTTATCCGCCCACCCGTTCAACCAGAAAAAGACGACCAACGAGACGAGGGGGCAAGACCCAAAATACCTCCCCCACACCTACAAACTCGTCACAGGGTGAGTCGAAACAAGTAATTAACATTTCTTTCAATACTACACCAACCGAAATGACAGTGTTAAGTAAAGGGCTATCCTTCTGTCTACAACCGTTAGACACGTTTACACTTGAAGATGATCTACACCGCTTTTTTAGACACATTTGGCTTAAGGCCCACTTTTCAGCTATCCTCCAATCAAATATCGCAACCACACTACACCGAACTCTCAATAGATAAATAGGCCCTTAAGAAAAGAGTAGGTACAATCCTCCCAACCACACCAGTAGAAACATATCTCCCTAGTTACCAGGGAGGTACATGGTCTAATATGAGGGGTCAACAAGAACAAATTTAAATATCGATCCAACCTCACAAGAGAGAGAGACAAGCGGTTAATAATTAAGGAGGCGAAAGACCTAATAATCAAAACCAGACGATAAGGGGGGCAGCTATAGTAGTAATGAACAAGACAGACTACATAAAGGAGATCAACATCACAACTATCAGACCTCACCACATACAGACCATTCACCAAGATCCCACCCTAAGATCAGGGAATTACTGAGAAACACCATCGAAAAATACTAAGACAGAGACAATAGTTTAAGACCGCTGACTATTTAATTAACCATCACCAATACACCAGTGTTTTATACACTTCCCAAAATTCATAAGAGGTATAGAGAATCCCCGAGTAGACCCAGTGGCCTCAACGGACTCTATACTCTCCCCCTGGTGGTATTCTTAGAGAAATCTTAACACCATGATTAAAAACCACTCCAGCTTCCTATTGGATACATCAGAATTTCTTGATTCCATCAAGCCCTCTTCCCTACCCAGATGCTATTTTAGTGACGTGGGACGTATGTAGTTTATATACGTCCTCAAACACGACAAAGGTCTGATGGCAGTGGAACATTTCTCAAACAAATCAGATTGCGGAACTAGACAGGAGATTCTTAATAGAACTACTGCAATCGTCCTACACAACAAACTTTTTTCTATTTGGGGACAATATATACCTCCAATTACAAGGAACAGCAAATGGGGTCCAACATGGCCTCCCCATACGCAAACGCCTATATGGCATATTTTGAAGAAAAAAAATGTACAAACAACCCCATCTTTAAAACAACACTCTATCTACTGGCGCCGTTATATAGACGACATATTTTGCGTATGGGTGGGCCCTGGACACCCTTTACAATTCCACATATATCTCAACTCAATCACCCCGGAATTGCAGTTCACGATACATCATGACAACGCACAAATGAACTTTCTAGACACTTGATCATGCAAAATGGAGGGCCAGATTCAAGTGGATTTGTACATTAAACCAACTGATCGCAACACACTCCTCCATTACCAAAGTCACATGCCCCGAGTACAAAAAATCCTTACCAACATCTCATTCAATAGACTCAATAGGATAGTAACGGAACCAACTAAAAGATTGAGAGAATGGACGATGGTAAAAAAATTTTCCGAGAGGATATCCTCCAAACTCTTACACGAAACAAACTAGACATGACAGAGACACAACCACTACCTAAAAAAACTCCAAACGCATACCACTGATACATCAGTACACTCACTATCACCACCTATTACGAGAACTGTAAATAAGCATTGGCCCCTGTACAAAGGAGCATACCCTGACATTCACGAATTTCAGGAACCTCCCTCAATGTGCTTACAAACGCACAAAGAACTTAAAAGACTTTTAGTAGAGCGGACATTGGTGTTTTTCTAGAATGTCAAAAAGACCTTTCTAGCAACCCAGGAAGGTACCTTCCCATGCTTGGACTGTAACCAATGCTCTTCAGTAATCAAGGGTGAATATTTCAGTCACCCCAGAACTGGCACTCGGTACCCGGTAAAGGGTTACCACACATGCAATTCTCAGTTTGTGGTGTATTTATTGAGTGTCCATGTGGATTAGGATGTGGGCGAACTACCACCCCAATAAAGGACAGAATAAAGTAAACACAAACTACATCCGTACAAACCAGAACCACTCCCGTACCAGCGCATTCAACTCTCATCATCCACCACCCATCACAACTGGATTTCAGGTAATCGAACAAATCGACATGCCAAGAAGAGGAGGCAATCGGTGTAGCACCTACTACGCCGAGGAGAAGCCTACTGGATACATACCCTCAAACAATTGAGCCAAAGGGACTAAATCGTGCCTATGATAGAATATTCTCTTGACTAATGCCCTGTATTATGTACATTTGACGTCTAGATTTATCTCTAACTCGCTTTATTTGCCTTTCAGAAAAAATAGATTGTGCGTGGATATGGTCATTGGGACCGACTTCTACACATAGACTCGTGGTATATGGTAATGTATACATACATAAGAGTAATGCTCATGAACATCATCTCTTGTTTTCCCTATACATGATCTCTTTATTACTGTATTCTAATTCTTTTTCCATCATTATATTTATTACTCAGCTACACATATACCATAGTCCATCACACTACGTATAGTCATTCCATCTTATCCCAATAGTTTAACCACCCTTCACACAACCATATCAACAACCATATTTTTACACAAACCATATCCCAACATTAAGCCACCTTTCACACAAAACATATTTCTAATATACACTGTTATCTGTATCTATCATAAGCATGGCCGGGCCGGTAAGGAGTCAGATCCCCACAAACATCCCCTTATGGGGAGGTGGGGATCCGGCTCCTGCACTGCGGGTGCGCGCCTGCGGCGCGATACCATGGCGCCGATTTGCCCTCGGGGCGTGGGGCGCACTCGAGGCGCGCGGGCGCATTGGAGCGACTCGCGCGCCTCGGACCCGACTTCCGGTCTCCCGGACCGGACTTCCGGTTTCGCGGCGACGCGACCGCTCACTGGCTCGGCCATGCACGGAGCGTGCTTATTAGCACGCCACCCAGAGGCACAAGCCCCTCTCTCCACCTGAGCCCATACAGTTTTCAACCCAGGTAAGCACCATGACATACTTGCAATTCACTTACCTCATCTTCTGCTTGTTCACCCATACCTTGCCTCCTCAAACACCACCTCTCAGTATACCAGGAACAACTTTCCACTTCACATTCTACTTAGATACCTTATAGACTTCTTTGAACATATTTCTCTTTAGAGTTCTGACTTCAACATAGAATTATTCACAATATACTTGTCAATTAGATCCATTATGTTATTATCATTAGCAATAGACTATGATTTTGAGGATGTTTATTGTGCTCTACGTTTACTTTGCTCTACTTTTGTATTAGTTTTAGATCACGCTTGACAAAGGTCGTTTGAGACCGAAACGTCGAAATATCCTATGATCTGTTATCACATCATATGACTTTTGTAAAACCGTTTTTGGTGGAGCTACAAATACTAAACAAATGCATAAGAAATAAAAAATGAAAGCATAAAAATTAAAACAGGATGTGTGCTACGTTTTCTTTTCCGGAATATAAAATACAGTCACTAGGAAGTATGATTTACTATGCAGAAAACAAGCCCTCACACAGCTCTGTACATGGAAAAATAAAAAAGTTATTGATTTTTGAAAGTGGGGAGCGATAAACAGAAAGTAAAATGGAAAAAGCCCATCAGAGGATAAGGGGTCAAAATTCCCCCTATACCACATGATAAGAAGTTTACAAATTCTCTGGGATTAAGGTTTGTGGTGCCTGAGGCCACGTTCACACGTGGCATTCTGGTTATGTTTGGAAACACAATCCAAAGGCTCCACTTGTGATAACATATTTTGGTAACATTGTGTTTCCAACACGTTAACTAAACACAAAGTAAATGCAATCTAACCTCAATGTGCGACCGCAGGTAGAGCCTTTAGATTTTGTTCCAAAACGCAACGGTGTGAACGTGGCTCCCAGGGGCTCTACAAACACGTCATGGCACCTGAAACTATTCTGCCCTACAAAAGTTCAATGGCGCTCCTTCCCTTCCTCACTTTGCAATGTGCCCTGGGCGGATTACATCCACGTATGGGGTGTCCTCTTTCTCAGAAAAAACTGCACAGTATATTCTTAGATGTAAATTTTGCTAATAAATGAATGTATTAATGATAAATATCAGAGAATTCCAAATCAAACCTAAACCTAAAATACATAAAGGGTTAACAAGCTTCCTACCTGGTGTTTTAAATAGTTTGTGGGGTAAAGTTAATAGAACGGGGTTATATGTGGTGGGTTTCTATTAACAGAACTTCCAAAACCGCTATAGAAATGTAATGGTCCCTAAAATAATTGATTCTAAAAAATTTTAGAGTCATAATAAAACAAAAGGACACTTCTAAAATGTCCCCAACGCAAAGATATATGGTAAATGTTAGTTTGTAACTAATTTGTAGTTTGTAACTAAGTTTGAAAACCAGAACATTTTGAAGTTTGAAAATCACAATGTTTTTCAAAATGTTTACCAAATTCATCTTTTTTCATAAATAAATGTTAAATATATCAACCAAAATGTCCCACTATTTTGAAGCACAAAATGTAACAGAAACACAAACTCAAAAACACTTGGGCAAGTTAAAGCCTTCTAAAGTTATAACCCGATGAAGTGACACATACTGGTTTTGAAAAATAGGCCTTGGTCATCAAGACGCAAATGAGCTTGGTCACTAAGGGGTAAAGTTTGTAAAAATCAATACTGTTTGTCAGTTGCACAAAATATTGGTATTTATAAGAATGACTAACATATGTAAATAAGTCAAAAGAAAGTACAAATATCTTTTGCATTTTGGATGTGTTTGTTGGTGAAATCTTATAGCATTCATGCAAAAAATAACAATCAAAGGTTGATGAGACGCTTCCTGCAGGCGTGTTCTGTAATTAGCTGAAGAATTTTACAGTGCTTTGCCTTTCTCAAAAGACTGGCATTCTGCTTCACTGCCATTAGCTCAAAGTCATTTCCATGATATTGGTGTAATACAAAATATCTTTTAAGCCTACACATGGTAATTGAGATGCTTCAGATTTCAGCTTCAGATGGCAAATGTACTTGTGCATTGGATAAAAAATAATGCATCTCGCTTACGCTCGAAACCCAGAACATAGCTCCAGCCAAATTCATGTATCTGTGATTAATTTCATGTAAATGAAGTGATTAGCATGGCATTTCACTCTACCCAGTAGCCTTTTGCTTTTAGCTCTCTCATGTATGTTTACCAAACATAAGAGGTGATGAATACATTCTAATCATGCCTGGCAATGAGTGCCAAGTCTAAAGTGTGTGGGAATAATGCTTATGTTTTCTAAATCTGTTTTAACAAGAAATGTAGTGAACTGTGAAAAAGAGCCAAAGGGCTTTATAAATCATGTGAATAATAAAACAGCAAAGAGTTAGCCGGGTCTACAGAATAATATTTTAAAGTATCATCCCTGTACACTAGGTCAGTCCTCTTCAACTACTGTATATCTTATAAATTAATGTATACTAGTTATTCTCATGGTGGTAGAATTTAATTGATAATATGCTCTTAGGTACAAAGAATAGTCAAAGTTTATGGAATATAATAATATTTTAATTTTATTTATTGTAAATAAATATTACTTTATTTTGTTATGTTGTACTTCCATGTTGCGTTATTATAAGGAGAATGCAGTGACGGTAATTCTAATTCTTTCATAATATAAGCTCTAAACTTGGGTTCACCATAAGACCTCACAATCCCTTCTCACCACTTTCCTCCAGCATCCATTAGATACCCATCACTTTTTGGAACACCCTCCATACATCTCAGGAACATGGTTAAAATATGAAGACTTTACCTGACTAATTCAGTTTTATACACACTGAACAGGCCATACAGCAGATGCGGCAGTACTGATCACTGATAACCTGCAGTTTCCTTCGGAAGGGGACAGTCTACCTTTTCATAGATAATTTCCTTATTTTTACCACCATTCAAATTAACCAACCCAAAATTAATACTTCATTAAAAACTATGATATAAAAGCATTGTCCGTATCAATAAATGGTTCCTTTCCATGGCTACAATACAATGTTAAAAAATTAGTTTGTAAACTTGAAAAATTAGTTTGTAAACTATGAAACTCACCAATGATATTAATGGGGAGTCCAATGGTATTAATGGGGTCTTTGCATATTCAGTGATCACTGCACTGCTCCTGATTGACTGGTCTCACTGCTATAAACATGCTGCCTGTATGGAACTCACATCTGCCATTATTCAACTACAATATTCAAATACAGCTCCCTTTGCTTTCCCCTGTAGGGGCTGTAGGAAAGCAGGGACTACAGACAGGGACTACCCTCAGGAATTGTCTTCAGAGAGTCACATGTCTCTCTCATTCATGAGAGGGGCTGGGATAGCAGTGTCAGTGAGCAGGTGGTGTATACAGACTTTATACTGCAACTTTCCACCTCCATGACTGGAACAGAGAACATCAATAAGTCTTTTTCAGAAGAATGCTAATTCCATGTATTGAGGCATCAGTGGAACAAGTATAAAGACATCTAGAAGGTAATGTGTGTGGTTTGTGTGGCTAGTGATGTTAACACAATAAAGATCATTTTTAACCCTTTACTTTACAATTTTACTCTGCTGTTTTAGTTCCTATCCAGAGTGTGGGCGGGATTCTCTAAGCAGACACATTATGATCCATCTAGTTCTGTGAGCTGACAATGTTATTAGATAATCAAGGTAGAGGTTTATATACACTTTCATTTAGCTTCTAAACATTGTACTATTATCTGACACATAGTAAGAGAGGTGAAACAGATCATAGATGAAATGGTGAAATCCATTGCACACAATGACACAGTCAGCTTTCCTACATCTGTGCTATCCCACAACGCATTTGATCTGCTTTGTCTTCCTGCTGTACCTCCCCCAATATAGGACTTATCTGTCTGTAGCTTGTAGTTCTCCTCATGCTGCTGCCTGCAGGATGTCAGTGTCTGTCTATCAGTGTGCATCAGTGAGTGTCTGCGAGCTCTGTCCTGGACTGCAGGGGGCAGGGCCAGAGTGCTGAAGCAGAGAGAGGGAAACTCAGCAGCATGGTCGTCACTCAGAAATCCAAGATGGCGACCACCTGACCCTAAGTCAGAAGTTACAGGGTTGTGTCTTAGGGCAACTGAAATTGTGTAGACCAGGATTGATAGAAACAGCTTTGAATTATATCTGTGAAATGCTGTATTCTTGTTTATAACAATGAATTAGAGAATGTGATGTTTTGTTATCCTGAGTACATTTAAGAAACTTGTCTTTGTAGGATTACCCCTTTAATGAGTTGCTCTGCTTCTTTTATAACATGGTAGGGGGCTGTTCTGGAGGCATGCAAATTCTGAGTTATGTATTAACAATATAGGGGCAGATTTATTTAAGTTTTTCTATTTTGCGTTTTTTTTTTTTGCACCTAAAATGTCTCTATTTTGCATCATATTTTTCTAATGTCAAAATTTGCTTAGATAGATGTGATGATTTGATGATTTGATGTGATGGTTTGTTTTTGGGACTTTTTCATATATTTGCGACTTTTTGTAAAAAGTCTCAATGAGAAAAAATTCCATAAATCAGCTTCAGCTGACAACATTATGCTGGCAACATACAATCATTTGCCATTTAGGACCATTCTTCAGACTAATAGTTCTTTTTTTGGGGGATTTTATATAAAAATAAAAAAATGGATATCATTTTATGTTTTAAATATAATAATACTGTTTCAGCTTTGTATATACAAATGTCCTATCCCTGTGCGGCTGCAGTCTATTCACCTTTCTCACATACATTATAAGGAGAACTTGTGTGGCTCAGCAACATGTCCTTACAATGTACACTCACGGACCACTTTATTAGGTACACCATGCTAGTAACAGGTTGGACCCCCTTTTGCCTTCAGAACTGCCTCAATTCTTCGTGGCATAGATTCAACAAGGTGCTGGAAGCATTCCTCAGAGATTTTGGTCCATATTGACATGATGGCATCACACAGTTGCCGCAGATTTGTCGGCTGCACATCCATGATGTGAATCTCCCGTTCCACCACATCCCAAAGATGCTCTATTGGATTGAGATCTGGTGACTGTGGAGGCCATTTGAGTACAGTGAACTCATTGTCATGTTCAAGAAACCAGTCTGAGATGATTCCAGCTTTATGACATGACGCATTATCCTGCTGAAAGTAGCCATCAGATGTTGGGTACATTGTGGTCATAAAGGGATGGACATGGTCAGCAACAATACTCAGGTAGGCTGTGGCGTTGCAACGATGCTCAATTGGTACCAAGATCATTGTCATAATGGGGTTATTTATCATTGGGTTTGCTGGGCTTTTTTGGCTTTAAAAGGTCACAAAGTAGTCAAATTGAGGGTTTTGAAGACTTTTCACTGCTAAAAAGTCTCACTGGACTATATACACTTCTTTATTAATCTGGCCTAAACATAGAACTCCTGCTAGTGTAACACCGTGCAAAGCCAGATTCATGAATTGACACATAAAGTCTCATACTCACTCCAGTGAATTTTGAGACTTTTTGAAAAAAAAAAATCCCAGACAGAAAATAAACCATAAGAACATTTATTAAAGGGCCAACGCCACTTTAATAAATCTGATGGGCAGCGGATCTCCAAGAATAGACATAGAACTGCCCCAAGGAGCTGGTCTAATGATAAGTAACCTCCAATGTCTTTGTTACTTCTTATGTACTTAGAGCGACTGCATCTGTTTGAAATGTTTCATATGCTATTTGGCATTGTATTGTTTGTTGATTTCTTTTATATTGTGTGAAAATTTCAGTAAATATATAAGCAATGTAATAAAACATTGCTGATTACATGCGCAATTAGTGGATATGGCTGTCACGATTAAAAAGAGAAGTGAATCAGTAAGAGTAATTTTATAATTATTGGTTTTTGGTTATAAATATCTGGCACATATCATATTAGCAGGGCCACTAACAGGGCAGTCCTGGTGCCACGTCTCTTCTCCTCAGAGCGGTGATCGTCCACTAAATAAATAAAATTTGTCTCTGAGTCTTAAAGAATAAATTAAAAGAGTGACACAGCAGAATAACTGCAGAGTAGGGATTAGATTTGTTATAATCCCATCCACTACTATAAAACAGAGCTTGTTAGCTTTCTGTGATTATGCACTAGCTAACATGCAGTGTTGAATGTTATAACATGCTAATAACATGATTTTGCTAATTTATATTAAAAAAATAATAAAATACAAATGAAATACAATAAAATACTTTTTTGTAAAAATCCATGTAGATGTTAGTTTTTGTAGGGGTAATAAAACTTCAAACGTGCTGAGAGATGCTGAACTGGAAAGCAGACTAGGTGTTCTGCAGAGATTACGCGTAAACAGGATTATGCTCACCCGTGTATGTGGCTGCCAAAGCCTCTGCAAAACAGAAATGATAAGAATAGGTAAGCAAATACCACGGATACAATAAAGCCAGCAAACATCAAAATGGAGTCTGAAAACCAGGTTTTAAAACACATCAAACACTGATCTTAACATTTATCAAACTGTGGTTTGTTTAAGAAAAGATCATGGTGCTTAAATAGGAATACTTCAATACTGTACAGCAGGGGTCCCTGACCCGTGACTTCATTCAGCTGTACTGATGTGTAAAAATAAAGATGTTATTCGAAACCAGTTTCACAAGGGATTTCATAATATTTCAGAATTTTGGCACCAGTTTTAGGACTTGAACCCTGACTAATGATACCTGTATGAACTTATCATTTAATTTACACACAAATAAAACTTTACTTTCAGGTTTGTTTAAAAAAATCTTTGAAGTTAAACCTCTTTGAGGTAGATGCAAAGAAGAGAACAAGATCAGGCAGTCCCCGGGTTACGTACATGATAGGGTCCGTAAGTTTGTTCTTAAGTTGAATTTGTATGAAAGTCAAAACTGTATATTTTATAATTAGTTCATATATAATAGTTCTAGATAACTTTTTTTTGCCCTGGTGGCAATTGGAGTTTCAAAATTTTTGCATAATGTTAAAAGTACATTTTTGACCTTACGTACAGGACCAGTGCTACTAATAAGCATATTACTGTAGTCGTACTGCTGGGAACTGACTGATTCCCTTTAAGTTGCAGATCTGTATGAGCCAAACACTGGAAGGATCAACAACCAACCCTTTGTCTTTCCATCAATGCAGCAGCAGATTTGCCCATGCATTGCCACTCCTCTGAAATCTTTGGGACTGCCAGAGAGATAATAACCCTATGTTTGGCACTGTGTTTGAGTTTTACATATCATTAACAATTGAAAAAAATGGACAATGGGAAGAGAATTGAAAAAATGCATACCGTATTATTCGGCCTATAAGGCGCACCGGACTATAAGGAGCACCTCTAATAAATGCTTGCTAAGACATCTAGGTTCATATATATAGCGCACTTGAGTATAAGGCGCTCCCTCTGCCCCTTCTCCTTCCCTCCTCAGCCAGGGTGTTATTCCTGTGGGGTTCCCTGTGGCTCCTTCTCTTTCCCCTGTTACAGGGCTGTCAGGTATGGGGGATTGGTTACTGATGATGATGATGATGATGATTGCACTATGGCAGCTCCTGTCTCTCTGTGCTAGGGGAGGGCAGGATGGGCACAATGTTAGTTGTGGTGCCAGGGCACTTCAGGAGCTAGGGACCCTGTGTACAGTGTGGGAAGGTGCAGGAAATTTCTGGGGATGAAGCTATTGGTAAATGTACAGTGCATCTTGTCTGTAGTACATTTCTGTATAAGTTCATATATAAGGCGCACTGGCCTATAAGGTGCACCTTTGATTTCTGGGAAAATTAAAGAATTTTTGGTGCCCCTTATAGGCCGAAAAATACGTTACAAATATGTCTCAGCGGGGAACATGTATCTTTATGCTGGGTTTTTTTCTTTAATTTTTGCAATTTTGTAGTTTTCACTGCAACTTTCTGCGCTGTTGTTCTTCCAAGTACGCCTTGTTCTGCACTTTGTGCAGTGTGCTTTATTTTCTAGATGTTCTGTGTGATTTATCAATTTTTTTGCTTATTTTTGTAACTTTTTCTTTTTAAGATTTTTTTTCATACTCCCTGTTTTAACATGTAACATGTAGTTATTTTATATGCTTTAAATACAAATAAACCTGTGGGGCATTGAACGTTTGGGCTGGTTTTTAGCATTCTGTCTGTCTGTATCTGTTGTTTGTCCCTCTGTGTCATGTACATCCCAGCATGACCCCACTTTCTTTGTCTCAGTCTTGTGTTGGTGTCCTGTGTACCAGTGTGAATTCCTGTTACCTGTCCTCTACACTATCCAGCAGCTGCTAGAGTAAGTAAGTTTGCCTTGATTCCTGGATCGTTCACTTGTTCAAGTCCAAGGCTAAAGAAAAGTAAACAAGTTAAAAATAAAGTTGAAAACCTATGACAATAAAAGTAAAGAAAACAACACCTTTCCATATAAATATCTAATAAAATATAAATAACATCCATAGCATCCATAACAGTGGAGTGGAGATTTTCTCTCAATAGCTAAACTCTATAGCAGTGGTGGCGAACCTATGGCACGGGTGCCAGAGGTGGCACTGAGAGCCCTCTCTTTAGGCACCCAAAACATTTATCCTACACAGAGTTTACCAAACATACTCAAAGAATCTTCCTGCAGTCCCAGGAGACTCAAGCTGCACTCAGCACTACACATAATTGTCTACTTGGGACTGAAGGAATAGTGAGAGTTGTGTAAAGGGCTGCATTATTTTTGGAGGTCTTCATGCTGACTCCACATTTCTTTCTTGTACAGCGGGGCCCTGAAGAGAAGCTACAATGATAGTTCAAATTTGCCTGTCTTCTTTCAACTGTATTGGTGTCGTCAAGAGGCCGAAACAATTGAAAATTGTGGCAGAACAGTTAGTAATAACTTACTACTCAAACTACTTTGATGGTACTTTGTGATAAATAATTGGGTTTTGGTTGTAATTTGGGCACTTGTTCTATAAAAGGTTCACCATCACTTCTCTATAGCATCCCTTTCACAGGTGAATACTGATTTGGTCCATAATTGGATGCTCTCCTTGAGAAGGGAGCAGACAAGAAAATGGGGTTTCCTGAAATCGAAGGGACTCAGAGTAAAAGCTCCTTTGGAATCCTAGAGAGCAAAATGACTTCTACCATGGAAAAAGGAGGCAAGGCTATTGTTCCTACCCTAAAAGAGATAAAGAGGTTTTCCTCCACTCATAACAACAACAAGGGCAAAAGACAGTGACGCCAGGGTGGGGGAAGACTTTTAAGTCTAAGAGACCGATGGACAAACATCACCTCAAATCATTGTATCCATTTGATATTATATCTAAGACCCAATCTGTCAAGAAATATTGAATCCTTTCCATATAGGTGTGATAGCTTCAGTTACCTTAGAAGAGCAGTGATCAGGCTTTTATTCTCCCTTATTTTTAATCAAGAAACTAAATGGGTCAAAAATGGGATAAAAATTTGTAAGAATTTCAACTGGGTCATCATCTACAGAAAATTAAAAATGGAGTTGGCAAGTTCTGCTACCCCTCTGAATCACCTAAATGCATCCATGTGCATCCATGAGATGCATATTGTCAAGTGCCCATTCACTTGTCATCTCATAAGTATCTGAGATTCATGGTTCTTTCACCAGACGGTGTGGTACTCCACAACCTGAGGAAGAAGATCCTTATATCTCGAACCATATAAAAAGACTTCATGTGGTAGTTACGGTGGATCTGGTGTTCACCAGGGTTGTCCTCTGAGCCCATTGCTGTACATGTTTACGATTCACCCATTCATTAGGAGGGTTGATTGTACTCCGTTGATAGGAAACGGAATGGAACAGATGGAAGCCACTCTTAGGGTGATAGCATATGCCAATGATGTCACCGTTTTCGTATCCACAGGAGGGGAAGCGCAATGGGTGAATTTGGAGGTCAACCACTACTTAGAGGCTTTTGGGTTCAAGATCAACTGGGATAAGTGTGAGAGTCTCTGGATGGGAGAGGGAGGTCCAGGCTTTGATCTTCCACACACTCTTCCAGTACCCCAAGACTCTGCCACAGTTCTTGAATTTGGCCAAATTGAATTTGCAAAACTGGAACCTCAGGCTTAAGTTCGCTGCTCAGAAGGTGGACCAGTGGAAGGGTTGGTCTTTGACCCTAAGAGAAAGTGCTGATATATCTGGGCAGTGTGTGCATCCTGCCAGAGCCTCTTTGGATTTGGGTCTACAGTCTGTTCTTCCAGCTGGGGAATAGGCTGAACCTATTCAAGAGGGAGGTTGCTTAACGCATCAGAAGACAAAGAAGGTTGTGTATGGTCAACCCTGTGGTATTCCTAGTGAATACCTTTCTTAAGATAAATGTTTCAAACCTCTGGAAAGAAAAGGCTCCTCCATGGGAATCCTTTTGTAGGGGATGGTTTTGGCCTTTCTTCCAGGAATGGGAGACAGGAGGGCAAGTGAAGAATCTCCACACACCAGACGGGCATCTTCTAGCTTGGTCCTGAAGGCGATTCGCCAGTGGGGTCTGAGGATGTTTGAGATCAGGACCATGTCTAGAAAACTTCTCGACAAGAGGGTTCTGTTGACCTATTTCCAGAAGCCTCTGACCCTCAGGAATTGCTCAAATCGGGATGTAGGGGTGGGTTTAAGTCTTTTGAATTCCATCAGGATCTCCTTGAAGTTTTGGCTTGGCACTGCTTTCATGCTTGGACCACATGGACCACTTCCTGCTTCACTGTCCCATTAACACATAGGTGTACAACATGGTGGGCGCTTCCAGCAGTTGGCCCGGGTTGGCCGGTCTCTTGAGTGGGCCTATAGAGCATTCAGAGGCCTGGTTGGCAGGGATCACAGCACCAGTGGCTTAGCTACCTCCGTAGCAGCCGTAGCAGCCATAGCCTGTGAGCTTCAGGGGCTTGGGTGGTGGCACAATCACAAGGAAGCACATTTACTTACCTGTCCCTGCGCGATCCTCGAGGTGCACACTTACAGTGTGCGCACGATTTCCTGCACGTGTCACTTCCCCGATCAGGTCAGCCAGAGTTCACCATCCTCTTCCAGGTGCATGTAAATGCATTATATGCGACACAATTTGAATGTTAAATCCTGCGGTTTGTCCGAATCCGTCAGATCGTCGACGGCCTGCCTCCCAATTTGTTTTGCGTGAAAGCCGGCGCAATTGCATCACAATGGGATTGTGTGCAAAAAAAACCCTGTAAAATGCGGCGCAAAACGGAAATCACCAGGAAACCCGATGGAAATGCGGTCCACAGACCCTTAGTAAATGTGCCCCAATGTCTGCAGACTGCGCTGTATTTCCGTACCTGGTCCGACCACCGGCCCATGCCCTGCTATACGGTGCAACAAGGTAAACAGTCAGTCCCGCAGCATGCCCTGCTTCTCTGTTTCTGCCGCACCTCTGTTCATGCAACGCACCGCCCCTGTGTTTCTGTTCCGTCCTGCCCAGCCCCTGTGTTTCTGCCCAGCCCCTGTGTTTCTGCCCCGCCCCTGTGTTTCTGCCCCATGCCTACCTGTCCGGCACCGTGTGGTCGGTCCGCCCACGGTCTGTAACTCCTCCAGACTGAAATGCCCAGCCCCTTGTCACATGACTGGCGCGATCTGACGTCAGGTCGCATCAGTCACGTGACCAGAGGTGCGCGGTGCAACCTAGAGGAGCCGAGCTGCCATTTTGGATGAACTAGGAGTAGAGCTACAGGGAATAAGACATCACCAGAGGGTAAATAAGTTTATTATTTGCAAAGGAAGGCTGCTGGGGCTTTTTATTAGTAAAGGGAAGCCGCTAGGGGCATTTTATTAGTAAAGGGTGGCTGCTAGGGGCAATTAATTAGTAAAGGGAGGGCGCTATGGGAATGTTATTAGTAAAGGGAGGCCGATAGGGGCATTTTATTAGTAAAGGGAGGCCACTAGGGGCAATTAATTAGTAAAGGGAGGCCTCTATGGGAATGTTATTCTCACACCACTCTGCGATCTCATCATTTACCATCATGATCCGAAATACGGTCTAAGTTGGCACTAATAATATAACTGTCTAAGTCGTGTCGTTTAAAAACATTAAACAATCTGATAGTACAGAATATTAGCTTTTGCTTTGTATGAAGCCGTTATACACAATGTATCCGTACATACACTACCGATGCATTATACTCCCGTTCCAAACAGAGAGGTAGACAGCCAGCAACGGGTAACGAAAACTCCATCGAGAAAATTGACCCTATGCGTCGTATGCATAAGGTCACCAACCTGACATGACCGTTATTACCGTCTTTCAGCGACAAACCACATACATTAAGACTATTGGGGTGTAAACAGGTTTTTGTCACATATGCCTTTTCGGACTCGCACCACCCCTGCGCCCTGGAATATAAGAATTGTACGGCTGATTTCGTTTGCACGTAGTTGCTTTCTTCCTGTGCTAATCTGAACCCTGCCTTTCACCCTGGATTCATCTTTTTTTAGGCTGCAAACAGTTAAAAGGGTTTGTTCCACCTGTCAAAAATAATTAATAGTATTGTTTAAGGAAAGTGATGCAAGCTTCCCACTCTACTGTCGTATCAATTCCTCACTGGTTTTCTAGATCTACTGCTTGCGTCTCTAAGGCGCTCTATGTTTCTAGTGCCTAGAACCGGGTCCATGTTGCATGCATTGAAGCCGTTCGTATCCACACCTCGCACATTACTCTCAGATAATGCTCGTGCACCAACATATCCATCCACTCACCATGGTCAACTTTCTTTAGTCACTGGAGTAACCTAGAACGTCCTATAAGACAGCAGCAGAGATCATGGAAACCTTGTCGAGGAATTCCATACTACCGTGTATATTGGAAACTTGATAACTTTTCTTAAACAACAATTATTTGCGAAAGTGGACACACATTTCATCTTAGCTGTGATGGACAATGTTTTCCCTCCTACTACCATTCCTCGTCATCCTATGACGGGGTTTCCTCTTGATGGTCAGAGGACCATACATTCCCTTTCTGCATCGGATCTTATTTCATAAGAGTATCTCTCTCTGCCTCACTTCCCATTACTTTAGTAATCAGCTCCTGATTTTTCAGTTTGCTAACATGTTTTGGACTTCCATATTATTTGGTTGGTCTTCTACCATCTTTCTTCTCTTATTCTGTACTGCATTTTCCGCTTTGATTTTGACTTATAATGTGTGACCATTCTTCTGTGGTTGGATTGACCTTTTTCACTTGTGTTTTCCACTTTGAAATGCAAGAAGGAAATATTGAAACCCATTGTCCCTATCATCGAGTATAGGATATGCAATAGGTAGGGAACAACTCTGGTTGGGTCTACCTGTAGGGCTCACTGTCAACGGTCGCCCATTCTTTTTCCATCTTGTTTCCTTCCTAAACACAAGCATTTCATGGTATTTATTGTATCAATCATCAAAATCTTTTTTTATATACTCACAATCGCCATATGTACAGGCTTCTGCTAAAAATATGTACCGGAAGCAGTTGACTAAAATTAAGACAGAATAAGAGTATTATATAGCTATTTAATGCTATTTTTTTCTACAAAATGACTTGAAGGTCCTTACTATGGTAAACTGTTTACCTTGTAGGTACACAATTTTCATGTTTAGAAATTATTTATGATATAATGTTTATTCCATATAGGGGAAAAGACTTCTTAATAATACCTTTTATATTGCTTTTCTTGGTGTTTAACTAGCATTTAACACAATAGCTTTCCTTAGCGCTGAATCGATTTAGCTATGTACACTTGAAGGACATCATCAAGTTGCAGCAAGCCCTCAATTTCCTGGGCTATATTCATGGACTCCAGACTGAATAAAACTTTTACATATAATGTCTGTTAAATAAAATGGTTTTCGAGTCCATTCAATATAATTTGTGGGATTTTTGTGATTGTTTGAAGTGGAATCATTTAGATAACTACCACGCTCCGTTCGTGCAGACCTGGTGGAAACAGTTTTAAAAGACATTGTTGCTGGTGCATAGCAAACAGGGGGTCCAAAACTCCTTATTCAATTGGTTTTAAGATAATTCTGTTCGTACCTCATCATGTTTTGGTCCTTGCGTAGGCTTCTGAAGAGATCTTACAGGAGAGACCCATAGTCCCTGAGCTTACTTTTGTAAGCTAATTAGATAATAAGAATTGTGATAATGTCTATCGGTTATATTCTAAAAAACCCTAACAACCTGACATAAACATAAACAATCAATGTGCAAAGTAAAGCTACATTTGTACATACAGAGGTGACAGAGAACAGATGTATATCCCTTTCAGCAACTATGGCTGTCCTTCAGAGAGACAATTCACATAATCACCATTCATAAGCATATTCATCCATCTCTGCTAGAAAACTTCTCACGCTTTTCTGTAAAGTTGCCTTTAACAGCATTGTATTTGGAACATTGTAATGATGCCTTCCAACACACTAAACAATGGGATCTATGCAATTTTGATCAAAATGTAACTAGCACCTTCCACTTTGTTGGTAAATGTATCCTAGCGGCAATAGATCAATTGTATAGTGTGTGGAATGTGCAGTCCACGTTCTTTTCTCTCCCAATGTGATTTAAGTTCCATGCTATTCCCTCATTTATTTTTGTTTTTTGCCTGGTACCCACACCCACCTCTGCACTCCCCCCATTCAACCGGGTGTTTTGAATGAGCGGATACTGCATATCGTGGCCGCCTATTTCCTCTAATCAGTTTCCTTGGATCACATGGAACGTGAGTACTCAACACCTGTTACACTGGTTAGCATTTTAGTCCTTTCTCATGTGTGTTGTTGCATGGTATCTGCTCGCTTCTTCTGTGTGCGATGATATTGCAACGAGTTGAGTGGGCCTTTATATTTTCTGGAACCGGCTTCTTCTGCAGAAGGAGGGTACCCATGCCATAACGGCAGATTTTACCCATCCGCGCGGTGGGTTGCTTGAAGCCTTCTCCCATCTATTCCTCCGCCCTGGAATTGGAAGTAAAAGGTTAATGGTCAAGTAACCGGACAATTTGTATTTTATGAAAGAAAAGATTAATTCTCCTTACATTCTAAGTCTGCCTTCTTTAGAGTATTTAGGCCCTGTCATGAAGGATAATGTTCTGGCGATCTGTGAAAACTCCTGGACAACCTTGAGAAATGAATTGATCTCAAGAGTTACAAAGTATTAACTATTTAGTATTGACCATTAATGTGTAGAATATTCATGTAGGGTTTCTTTACTAGACATGGCTTGGAGTTCTCATAGGCGTATCACGGAGGAAACAATCAGGAGTGAGGGTAATTGTTTTGAAGTTTAAGTGCCTAAACTAGCCTCTGAGAATTTTTGGGGAATCTAAGTCTCCTTTAGTTAAGCGTCTAGAGGCCAAGGAGAATCAATGATGCAAGTGTTTTCAAATTCTAGGTTCCTTAGTCTATAAGCTTGCTGTATAATCCTTTCACCACCCATCTATATGAATTCTGAAGCATCACGAAGGCCTCACTGTGGAACCCATGTCCCTGCCAGCTTGCCAGGAACTCTAGGACCCTAATCAAATATGTGGGTCAGCTTGACATAAGATTTATTTGTTGCAAAAGACCAATCTCTCCTATATGTTTGATAAATTGTCACACGTGACTTTGCTTTCTGCTTCGCTTTTAGCGGGGTTTATTACTTTTACATATAGGCCTTTAGATTTTAGAAATTCCCCTTTAGGATCCCGGCTGCAAGCCCCAATCTCACTCACCATGTTGAAAAATGAAGTATTTGGCGCTAGAAAATATGGCTACCTCTGGAGGAGGATAGCATCCTGAATTCCATCTGTTTTAGGAGATAAAAAGCTCCAGCTTTCTCCGGGCCAGATTGACAGATGAGGATGACGCTGGACTGTCTTATGGCAGAATCTTCTGGAGAACCTTCGTAATAAGGGGACTCAAGGAACAAGCGTAAACCAGCTGCCTTTTTTCCATTTTTGCCAAAAGCATCCAAGGTTTCTATGTTTTCCCAGAGTGTCTTAGAAAGAAATGGAGGTATTTTTGGTGTTTTTCCTAAACAATGAATAAGCCACTTGGCGGATGTCCCACACAGGGTTTGTTAGTGGTGGAAGACTTCTTCTTTCAGTAATCAAGCATTGGTCTATCTTTTTTCCTGCTTAGGAAGTCTGGCCACCGTAATTTTTTGTCCTTGGAGGTAGGTGGCGAAAGGAAAAGAATATTGTGGTCGCCCATCTTTTGAACGAGGGAAAGAGGGAAAGGTAAGAGGACCTGGTCGCTCCTTGTCTTTTTGAAATGTAACACTGTTTTCAGTTAGTGTCAGACAGGGATATGGATATGTTGATTCTTGAAAGACAGAGTTCTTTTTTCAGGGTCCCCATATGCCACAGCTGCTGGTAGTTTGAGGATGTTCTACTTTATTCCTTCTGTACAGACTGGTTTAAGACTTGCATACCCCACCTGATAGGCTTGCATCTTTTTTGGATAGTGATCTTTGGATGGAGGTGCCAATGACCCCCTTCTTAGGTTGTCTCCTGTAGATCTTTTATTAAATATATAGTATAAAAGATAACAATTGTCAGGATTAGGGGTAGGACACCCTCTGTACCACCATGGATCGATACTTAAGCCGAAACCCTGGGAGCAAAGTCTAAGTGGACAATCAAAAGGCATAGGTCAAAGCTTTCAAAAGCATAGGTCAAAGTTGTGGTGGCAGCCAGCGCGAGTACAGAGTCAAAAGCAGAATCGTAGTCGGGACTGTCACAAACCCCACATACCGGAGTACAAACGCGGTGCACTACTCTATGTAGTTCCCAGAATTAGCCCTTAATCTCCACCCACTTCACAAATGGTATCCTAATGCTAAATTTACTCCTTGCACTCGGCACCACAGATTCCACTCCTGCCACCACCCGGCAGTTACTTATACTAGTAGTCCCCCGCCCTAAAAGATTTAAAGAGCCCGCATTGCTGATTGGTAGCTGGCTATCTCTGGAAGTGCATAAAAGCGGCCTCTCCCAGCGTCCCTGCCGGGTCTAGTGCCTAGAGCCTTGGAGAAAGGTGTCCTATGCTGTTTTGCTGTGTTTCTGAATTCCCCGTTGTGACCCCCCGATTCTGCATTGACTCTGATCCTGTTCCCCTGCCCTGACCTCCTGCTTTGTTCAAAGTTGATCCTATGCTACTGTCTCAACCTCCTTCCTGTCCCCAACCTGGGTTTGCCTGATGATCTGTACCCTCGCTTGGCCGCTACCATGGAAAAAATCGTCACTAAGAACGTCCTGGTGTTACCCACGCCGTGCAGCAATTCCAACCACTTTCAGCTGACTCTGGTAAAACTGGTACCCCTTAGCTCCGGTCTTAGGTGTCAGACTTACGTCATCATCTGTGTGGTCCAATGGTCCACTACCCCTGGAGCCTGACACCGTAACGTTATTCCCTTCAGAAACTTAGATTTTTTAAGGCTACAAGCAGAGGCTTATTAAAGTTAACACTTATATACATAAAATAAAGTAAAAAACACATCACACACAAAATTTTCTGATAAAAAAGTAAAAAAATAGGATAAGTTCCTTGGCCCGGGACAAGGCATGGAGATGCAATCAATCCTCTAATGATATAGAGTCCACCAATTGAACAAAGCCATGTGGCAGCTTCATATATTTAAAGACAGGAGGTTCTGACCCCCACCCTGGCCTGTGATAGAAAGTTTTTTCTATCCCCCCCCCTCATAGGGTACTCCGTTCGGTCTTGATTTTCGATTGGAAGTGGCACAACTTGTCCATTGCTCCCAATCAAAGGGTACTTGCCCCAGTTAGCCATACCAACTGGGGTATTTAGGCCAGAACATTAGGAGTGTTTGCCATTGACTGGGTTCCCCTGCACTGGCTTGTGATACTCGCTCCAAGTGTCTAGACTTATAACTCTATCCTGTGTAACTGGGGACTCAATAACTTATGAATTATGCCCCAATTTAATGGACAGCTATGATATTCCTGGTTGGTATTTCCCTCCAAAATAGACACCGTTTTCATCCTGTGTCTTCACAGCACAAGCTGGCCAAGGTATCAATTTTCCTACTTAGTGAAGAGCCATGTTTCTCTCTATTAAAAAGAGAGCTCCCTGGGGTTTGAGACTCACTGCTGTGCCCCTATCCCTGGCTAGTTGTTAAGAAGGTGCCCCCCTTTAGCGCATTTGCTGTGGCCAAACACAATGAAACAACACAAAAGAAAAAAAAACTGTACAGTGGTAATATTAATCACGGGACTTCGTGGATGGTCGGTCAGGTCAGGAGGAGTCCGGAACCGAATGGTGGTCACAATGGGAATTCAGCAGACAGGTATAGGTCTCTCAGGCATGAGCACAAAGATCCAGCGGGGCATAAAGGAAGAGGTTGACTATTTATAGATTGCCAGTTGCGCCAGTGCCAATTAGCATTCAGATTGGCTGCTTTAAATGTCAGATGGCCTGCGGCAAGCCTTATAGGAGACGGACGAGTGACAGTGGAGCGAGCAATCTTGCTGGACCGGTGATGTAATGGTTTGCTCCTGAAGAAACCTCTAAGAAGGGGCATGGTGCAGGATTTGTCCTCAGCTGTTCCCCAAGAACCTCTCCCCGAGACCCAAGAACCCCCCTTCCAGTGGATGAAAAGAACCATTTCCCTCTGACCACTTCATATCCAGGCTATTTTACCTCATAGACATCAGTGGCATCACCTCACAAGCAGAGGAGGTACCTAGGGGAGAAAATGGTCCGGATGACTAGCTTCAGGACAGAGACATGGAAGGAGTTTGGGAAGCGCACGGTGGGAGGAAGCACAGCTTATAGGCCACAGGATGATGTGCTTCATCACATCAAAAAGCCCGAAACGTGGCCCACTTTATAGCTGGGGAATTTTCAACAAAAAAAACTTGGGAGGACCAGCTTTACCTTATCACCTTAGAGAATCAGGAGGGCTGCTTTCTTATAGGCCTAGTTTTTGGTTTGAGCGAAGCCTGTAGCAAGGAGAGTCGAGTCTGCTTCCATATATTTGTAGATCTGGACCACAACTCTCCCATGGCAGGAACAATCAGAAGGAACTTAAAGGGAAGAGGTGCACGTGGGTGTTGTCATATACCGCATAAGAAAGGAGCAAGCCGAACAATTACTGAGTCCAGGAATGTAGAAAAATTCCCCCATGGCAGCAGGAGTGGAAGCCATTCGCGCTTCCAGTTGGGTGTAGACACAAATTGGGCGGAGATAAGCGCCCCATGGTGCTATTAAAAACCTCCCTCCAACTTGTCAATTGGGGTGAACTGCAGATTGTTACGCAGAAGGAAAACTCCAATTCTTATTCTACCTGCAGGATCGCGCAGTCCAGGACAACGAATCTGCAAATGGAGTTTTCATGTACCCCGAAGATGTGTATAAAAGAACAGCCTGCAGGGATGAGCATTGCCGTCAGACCGTGGAAGAGGCCCCAAGTAGGACATTTTGGAATCAGTGCTGTTCCACCCAGATACTAGTACCAATGAGTCAAAGGCAGACTTAGCTTAGAGAAAGTTTCTTTAGCCTCCGGAGGGCCAGAGTTTAGCATTTGAGGCATTCTATTGTCAGGCGCACTGGAGATACCAAGTGTAGAGAAGTGTTGTATGAAATGCTGTTAATAGTATGTTGCAAAGCCACGGAAATCTTTGAATGCACAAAATCATAACTTTGGGGGGCAAAGGGCCACTGAAGTACTACAGACAACTTGGCAGGTGTCCATCTGTATCCCTGTGGGGAGAATTTACTTACCTCGTTCCTTGAGTTCAACTAAAGTGACATCTGTCCACACACTAATGCACTCTGCCAATTTCACTAGATTGTGCACCCGATATACGCATGTGTTCGCTTCCCCGCCGAGGTCCTGCAGGGAGTTCACTTTTCTACTATGTCGTATGTATCATGGATGCAGCTTTACATCACAAGGGCATGCAGGTACTCAAATGTCCATCTCAAAGAATTGAAGATGTCTTCCATAAGCATTCGACGGATGCGGACATGAGATATATCCCCCAGCCCCACCCCCCCCCACCCGATTCCAGCTTGGTTGAAACCTTGGCCAACAAGTTGTTAATCGACAAAAAGTTCTCGGTGATCACAGGCAGTGAAGACCTTGCATAGTCGATATAAGAAGCGGAAAACGACAGCTCTGCCAGCGGTCTGCAGTAAGGACACTGGATGAGAGAGCCATGAGATAGCGTAAAAGTCAATCCAATCCCCAATGAAAATGTTCCCCAGTTCTCAGTCGAGCAATGGAGCATGTTGCTGCAACACACGGAGGCCCAAAAGCACAGCGGACAGATGGCGGAGAGGCCATAAAAATGAAAGTCTCTCCATTGTGCAAGTGCCGCAACTTTGTGCAGAGACAGAGCTCGTCTGCGGTACTGGAGCGGGTCGGCATAGAATCTGCCCACTGACGAGAGAGATACAACAGCGCTTCTTCTTAGGCGAACCACAGAAATGATGCTGGGAAACCAGGGCTTTATCGACAAAATTCCCCGCGGAGCCAAAGTACAGGAAAGCTTCAACTGGGTTGCCTGTTGCAAAACTGAGGAGAACAGGAACATTCAGACATGGAGAAGCTGTTCTCACCGATGGGCGATTCTCTGAGGACGCTGAGGATGAACTGGACACATATTAGAGAAAGTGCACTGAGCTGGCACAAGTAGAGAAATCTCTATGACAGAGCCATCATTGTTTTGTAACATGGGCGGTGAAGTTACCAAGTTGCTGACTCGTACACAGGAGGTAGTGGAAACCTTGGTGGATCCATGGCCGGATTACTAGTAGTGAGAAACCCTTCTGTCCACAGGGGCCAAGGCAAAGTACAAAGTTGTAGAGCGAATATAGTCGGGGAACAAGTTCAGGGACAGGTAGTCAGATGGATCAGAGTTCGAACGTAGGGACGAAGGTCTTTAGGGCGGCACGGACAAGGGAGGTGAAAGAAGAGCGTCAAAGCAAAATCACAGGAATTCAAAGCTCTACACGAGGCACAAAGTATCCTTCCCTCAGCAGACAGTCTCCCTCATAATAACATGTCCAGCAGCGAAACCTCCTCCCATATACGCTTGTCAGCGTGGACTCCCCTCACTAATAACACTGTCCAAGCGGCCTCCTTTCCTAATAATTGCCCTACGGCATCCTTACTAATAAATGCCCCTAGCCCTCCCTTTACTAATAAAATGCCCCCTGCGGCCACCTTCACTACATAAAATGTCCCCTCAGTGGCCTCTCTTCATACAAAACTGCCCCAGCTGCTTCCCTTCACTATTAACATTCCCATAGCGCCTCCCTTTACCAATTAATTGCGCCTAGCGGCCTCCTTTACTACTGAGATGTCCCTAGCGGCCTCCCGTTCACTAAGACAGGGGCAGCGGCAGCAGGCTAGAGAGTGCAATGGCCGACATACCTAATTGACTCAGGCTCAAACCCATGGGTGTCAGAGAGGAACCAAAGGAGGTGAGCAAGAAGCCGCTCAAAACGAAATATCGGGACACTGATAAAGTTTGCCAGTATATTTTGTGGATTACAACAGCAGGGTGGCGACAAAAGTTAACATTGGAAGCCATGAAAAAACCCAAATTCTGCCTGACACAGCTCGTTTGATAATGGGGACCATGTGCTTACAGTTATGCCAGTCGCTGCACTGGCTGCCAGTCTCCTTTCGAATACAGTTAAATATAATAACACTCATCCATAAAGCTTCTGTATAATGCTGTGAACCCCTACTCCCTCTCTTATTCAGTCTTCGCCCAACCCGGTGCTCTTAGATCCGCCAGTGATATTAGATTAACTCTACCCTAGTGCGGACCTCCCACTCGCGTCTCCAAGACTTCTCTAGACGTGGCACCAATTCTATGGAATGCTCTGCCCCGGACTATCAGACTAATACCTAAACCTCCAAAGTTTAAAACGTGCTCTTAAAACCCATTTCTTAGCAAGCCTATAAACACCTCATTACTGCATGAAGTTTTTAACTCTTCACTGAACCCGTCCTGTGTCGTCCTACCATCTGTTATCCAGCAACCAACAGGCACCAGACTCTCTGCCGTCCACATTCACCCTGACCTGGTATATAAGATGACGGATGGTTGGTTCAGCGACAGCAATTCATTATTATATTTTTTCTATTCCCTTAGAAGAATGGCTGACCATTAAATATTCTTTTACATCGTGTTACCCCATCATCTTCATAAACCGTAAGCTTGGCGAGCAGGGACCTCACTCCTGTTGTTCATACAAATGTTGTGCCTGTTACATTACATTTGATATTGTTTCCTTGGATTTGTAAAGCGCTACAGAATATGATGACGCTATATAAATAAAGTTTTATTATGTATTATGGAGGGCAGTGAACTAGTAGTAGATAAAGTTGCTGCTGAACTATGTTAGTTGGATATCTGGGATGGAGCTGGCGCTCTGCAGCCAGGCGAGCCTTTCGCCAATCCAAGCCCCGTCTCTGGATATCCCCCAAACAGCACTCTAAGAACCCTTGTTGATAAGATCAAGTGGTAGTAGCGTTTTCTAAGTTTGGATATGGCGGGGAGGGGAATGTAAACAGATGCGCAAGAAGCTTGAAATAATATCCCTAAATGGGTAAAAGTTTGCAAGTATAGTTTTGGATTACACAGCAGGTGGTGCGACAAGTTAACAACTTGATGTGGAATGCCTGTAATAGCTCTTGGGCGTGTGCCTTTATCGCCTAGGCTCAGCGTTTAGCACCGCCTGCTGTCGCTTAGCGACGGCACTGCTGCTGTGCCTAGACGCTACCGATGATGGCGCCTGCCCACGGATGGTATCGGAGGAGGAGGAGGTGGAGGAGGGGTGGGAGGAGGTTTAGTAGGCTTTGAGACCTGGACCGAGGTAGGCCCGCAATTCTCTGCGTCGGCAGTAGAGACCAGCCCAAGGTCCAGACCGGTCCAGCCTGCACCAAGTTAAGTGTAGTAGCGTTATTAAGATGTGGGATATGGCAGTGAGGGAATGAAACAGATGCGCAAGAAGCGCATGATGCGCATAGGAGCTGGCGCTCGTGCCAGGCGAGCTTTCGCCAATCCAAGCCCTGTCTCTAGGACTACTCCCCAAACAGCACTCTAAGAACTTTGTATAAGATCAAGTGTAGTAGCGTTCTTAAGTTTAGGATAAGCCGGCTGGAGGGGAGTAAACAGATGCGCAAGAAGCGCGTGAATAATATCCCTAAATGGTAAAAGTTTGCCAGTATATTTTGTGGATAACACAGCAGGGTGGCGACAAGTTAACAACTTGATGTGGAATCCAGAAAAACACCCAATTTCTGCGACACACCTCGTTTGATAAAGGACGATGTATGGAGGCAGCCATATGGACGACTTTTGAGGAGGTAGCAATGGAGACAAAGTGTGGAGGCTGCTATGGAGACAATTTAATTGGATAGTGCCTGTATGTGGCAGTCCAAACATTTTTCAAACCAGAGGAGCAGGTAGGTGGCCCTCCAGTAAAATGGAATAGATGAGTGCCTGTATGTGGCAGTCCCAAAAATGTTTCAAACCAGAGGAGCAGGTAGGTGGCCCTGCAGTAAAAGGAATATAGTTGAGTGCCTGTATGTGGCAGTCCAAAAATTTTTCAAACCGAGAGCAGGTAGGTGGCCCTCCAGTAAAATGGAATAGATTGAGTGCCTGTATGTGGCAGTCCCAACATTTTTCAAAACCAGAGGAGAGGTAGGTGGCCCTCCAGTAAATGGAATAGATTGAGTGCCTGTATGTGGCAGTCCAAATGTTTCAAACCAGGGGGCAGGTAGGTGGCCCTGCAGTAAAATGGAATAGATTGAGTGCCTGTATGTGGCAGTCCCAAAAATGTTTCAAACCAGAGGAGCGGTAGGTGGGCTCCAGTAAAATGGAATAGATGAGTGCTGTATGTGGCCACTCACAAAATTGTTTCAAACAGAGGGACCGGGTAGGTGGCCCTCCAGAAAAATTAAATGCATGAAGTACTATAGCAAGAGCCAGGGGCCCTGTCAAAAAATAGCCATTTCCTCTGCCTTTACTGTACAGAGGAGAGAAGGAGGAAAATGAGGAGGAGGAGGAGTGAGTGGCATCAATTATTCAGGTTGAGCTTCCTTCACGTGTGGAGATTGGAAATTCTGAGAAATCCAGCTCTTATTCATTTTATAAGCGTCAGCCTGTCAGCGCTGTCAGTTGACGCGCGTGTACGCTTATCGGTGATGATGCCACACGCTGCACTGAAAACCCCACTCGGACAAGACGTAGGGGCAGGGCAGGCAAGAACCTCCAAGGCGGACAGCGCCAGTTCGTGCCACAGTTCCAGCTTTGAAACCCAGTAGTTGTAGGGAGCTGTGTGATCATTTAGGACATGGTATGGTCAGCTAGTACTCCCTCACTCTCTTTCTGTAAAGATCAGCCAGCACTTCTGCGAGACTGGGGACAGTGACCTGTTGCTGGGGTACATAAGGTGAAAGCTGGCAAGCCTTGTAAAGCGTACCCTTGCCAGTGCTGGAACAGCTGCCTGCTCGCCTATCTCCCTCGCTACTTGTCCCGCAGAACTACGCACTCTGCCGCTAGCGCCTTATAATCAGGAAGGAACTACTGCTGCATGCCGTCCCCTATAGTGTCAGGGTCAATTATTGGATGTTTTACATGCTATCTAGCTTCATTCTGTCACTCTGTCATGGCCATGCTGTTGCCCATAATTTTGGCATAATGGTGCGATTAAGCAGCCTCAGAGGCATCCATGCATGCTGCCCCTGCTGTTTCCTGTCCATTTCCGTGGTGTTTCCATCCTTTTCTGAGGTTCCCAGGTGTTTGGCCAAGCTTCCCTGTGCAGAGCCTTGGTCCCCTTGAAAAATGCTCGAGTCTCCCATTGACTTCAATGGGGTTCGTTATTCGAGACGAGCACTCGAGCATCGGGAAAAGTTCGTCTCGAATAACGAGTACCCGAGCATTTTAGTGTTCGCTCATCTCTAGTTATTAGTGAAGGGAGGCTGCTAGGGACATCTCAGTAGTAAAGGGAGGCCGCTAGGCGCAATTAATTGGTAAAGGGAGGCCGCTATGGGAATGTTAATAGTGAAGGAAGGCAGCTAGGGGCATTTTAGTAGTGAAGAGAGGCCGCTAGGGGCATTTTAGTAGTGAAGGGAGGCCGCTAGGGGCATTTTATTAGTAAAGGGAGGCTGCTAGGGGCATTCTATTAGTAAGGGGAGGCCGTTAGGGGCATTTTATTAGTAAAGGGAGGCCGCTTTTGGACATGTTATTAGTGAGGGGAGTCCACTGCTGGACACGTTATCAGTGAAGGGAGGTCGCTGCTGGACATGTTATTAATGAGGGGAGGCCGCTGCTGAGGGAAGGATCTTTGTGCCTTGTGATTTTCTGCTGTTGTGACGCTGCTTCTGTTCCCGACTTTGTTCCTGTGCCGCCTAACATGACCTTCCGCTACGTTCGCAACTCTGATCCATTGCTACCTGTCCTGAAATTTTTCCCGACTACTATTCTGCTCTACAACTTTGTACTTTGCCTTGGCCACTGGTGGCACAGAAGGTTCACTACTACTAATCCGGCCATGGATCCCACCAAGGTTCCACTACCTGTGTAAGGTCAGCAACTTGGATAATTCACCCCCATGTTACAACAATTGATGGCTCTGTCATAGAGATTTCTCTATTGTGCCAGCTCAGTGCACTTTCTCAATATGTGTCCAGTCCATGCACATAGGGCTCCTCAGAGAATCGCCCATAGGTGAGAACAAAGCTTCTCCATGTCTGAATGTTCCTGTTCTCCTCAGTTTTGCAACAGGCAACCCAGTTCAAGCTTTCCTGTACTCTGGCTCCGCAGGGAATTTTGTCGATACAGCCCTGGTTTCCCAGCATCATTTTCCTGTGGTTCGCCTACAGAAGCCGCTGTTTATCTCCTTCGTCAGTGGGCAGATTCTCTATGACCCGCTCCAGTACCGCACGAGTCTCTGTCTCTGCAAATTGGGGCATTGCACATGGAGAGACTGTCATTTTATGTGCTCTCCCGATCTATGTCCTCTGTGCTTTTGGGCCTCCCGTGGTTGCAGCAACATGCTCCATTGCTCGACTGGCAGACTGGGAAGATTCTTCATTGGGGATTGGATTGCCTTTTACGCTATCTCATGGCTCTCTATCCAGTGTCTTCTGCCAGACGCTGGCGGGTCTTTCCGCTTCTTATATCGACTATGCAATGTCTTCCACTGCCTGTGATCACAGAACTTTTTGATCAATTACCTGGTGCCAAGGTTTTCACCAAGCTGGATCTGGGGGGGGGGGGGGCATATAATCTCATCCGCATCCGTGAATGCTTTGAATGGAAGACAGTCTTCAATTCTTGAGATGGACATTTTGAGTACCTTGCTATGCCCTTCGGACTGTAAAGCGGCAGCAGCAAGAAGAAGGTGAACTCCTGCAGACCTGAGCGGGGAAGCGACACATGCAGGATATCGGGTGCAAGATCTTAGTGAATTGTGGCAGAGTGCATTATTGGTGGACAATGCACTTTAGTTGAACTCCAAGGAACAGGTAAGTAAATCTCCCCCAAGGGATTACAGATGGACACTGCCAAGTTGTCTGCAGTACTTCAGTGGCCTTGCCCAGTAGGACTTTGTGCTATTCAAAGATTCCTGGGCTTTGCTAATTATTAACAGCAGTTCATACCACATTTCTCTACCCTTGTATCTCCCCCTGACCAATAAGAATGTCAATGCTAAACTCTGGCCTCCGGCGGCTAAAGAAACTTTCTCTAAGCTAAAGTCTGCATTTTCGCCTTCCTCTGGGAATACTGTCATCTGGGTGGTAACAGACTGATTCTCCAAAATGTCATACTTTGTGCCTCTGCCAGGTCTGCCGTCTGCTCCTCACCTTGCCAGGCTGTTCTTTATCCACATCTTCCGGTTACATAAACTTCCTTTGCACATTGTTTCCTGCTTCTGGCGATCCTTCAAGTAGAATTGGATTTTTCCTCTGCGTACCATCTGCAGTTCAATTGACAAGTTGAGAGGGTTAATTAGACCCTGGGCTGCTATCTCCGCCATTTTGTCTCCACCCAACAGGACGACTGGTCCACTCTGCTGCCATGGGCGGAATTTTTCTACAATTCCCTGGACTCGTAATCTGTCGGCTCTGCTCCTTTCTTTATCGTCTATAGACAACACCCACGTCCACCTCTTCCTCTTTAAGTTCCTTCTGATGTTCCTGCCATGGGAGAGTTGGTCCAAGATCTCAAATCTATCTGGGAGCAGACTCGACTCTCCTTGCTACAGGCTTCTGCTCAAACCAAAACTCAGGCCTATAAGAGAAGCAGGCCTCCTCTGATCTTCTCTAAGGTGATAAGGTAAAGCTGTCCTCCCAAGTTTTTTTTGTTGAAAATCCCCAGCTATAAACGTGGGCCACGTTTCCTGGGCCTTTTTGATGTGATGAAGCACATCAATCCTGTGGCCTATAAGCTGTGCCTTCCTCCCACCGTGCGCTTCCCAAACTCCTTCCATGTCTCTGTCCTGAAGCTAGTCATCCTGGACCATTTCTCCCGAGAGGTACCTCCTCCTGCTTGTGAGGCTGATGCCACTGATGTCTATGAGGTAAAAATAGTCCTGGATATGAAGTTGGTCAGAGGGAAATGGTTCTTTCTCATCCACTGGAAGGGGTTCGGTCTGGAGGAGAGGTCTTGGGAACCTGAGGACAACATCCTGCACCATGCCCTTCTTCAGAGGTTTCTTCAGACCACTTACCACTTACCTCACCGTGCTCCAGCAAAGATCTGCTCGCTCCACTGCACTCGTCCTTGTCTCCTAAGGCGTGCACGCAAGCCATCTGACATTTAAAGAGCCATTGAATGCTAATTGGCACTGGCCAACTGGCAATCTATAAATAGTCAACCTCTTCCCTTATGCCCCGCTGGATCTTTGTGCCTCATGCCTGAGAGACCCTATACCTTGTCTGCTGAATTCCCATTGTGACCACCATTCGGTTCCTGACCTCACTCCTGATCTGACCTGACCATCCACGACGTCCCTGTGATAATATTACCACTGTACAGTTTTTTTTTCTTTTGTGTTGTTTCATTATGAGCCATGAGGCTCCATTTGGCCACAGCAAATGGCTAAAGGGGCACCTTCCTTAACAACTAGCCAGGGATAGGGGCACAGCAGTGAGTCTCCAAACCCCAGGGAGCCTCTTTTTAATCAGAGAAACATGCTCTTCACTAAGTAGGAAAATTGATACCTTGGGCCAGCTTGTGCTGGAAGACACAGGATGAAAGACTGTGTCTGAATTTTGGAGGGAAAATACCACAAAGGAAATATCATAGCTGTCCATAACTGGGGCATAATTCATAATTATGCATCCCCAGTTACACAGGAGAGTTATAAGTTCTAGATACACTCTTGGACCGAGTATCAAAAGCCAAGCTGCAGGGGAACCCAGTCAATGGCAGAACACTCCTAATGTTAGGCCTAAATACCCCAAGTTTGGTATGGGCTGAACGGGGGGCAAGGTACCCTTTTGATTGGGAGCAATGGCACAGTTGTGCCATCTTCCAATCGAAAATCAAGACCCAGAGAGTACCACTCTGATGGGAGGGGGGATAGAAAAAACTTTCTATCACAGCCAGGGGTGGGGGTCAGAAACCTCCTGTCTTTAAATTAGTGAAGCTGCCACATGGCTTTGTTCAATTTGAGGACTCTATACATTAGAGGATTGGATCACTCTCCATGCCTTGTCCTCGGGCCAAGGAACTTATACCTATTTTTTTTACTTTTTTATCTGAAAATTTTGTGTTTGAGTGTACTTTATTTTTATGTATATTAAAGTGTTAACTTTAATAAGCCTCTGCTTGTAGCCTTAAAAAATCTAAGTTTCCGAAGGGATAACGTTACCTGGTGTCAGGCTCCAGGGGTAGTGGACCCATTGGACCACCACAGATGATGACGTAAGCTGACACCTAAGACCGGAGTCTAAGGGGTACCCAGTTTTCACCAGAGCCAGCTGCAAAGTGGTTTGGAATTGCTGCGGCGTGGTACCACCAGGACGTTCTATAAGTGCGATTTTTTCCATGGTAGCGGCCAAGGCGAGGTACAGAATCATCAGGCAAACCCATGGTTGGGGACAGGAAGGAGGTTGAGACAGGTAGCATAGGATCAACTTTAGGAACAAAGCAGGAGGTCAGGGCAGGCGGAACAGGATCAGAGTCAAATGCAGAATCGGGGTCACAACGGGAATTCAGAAACACAGCAAAACGCATAGGACACCTTTCTCAAAGGCTCTAGGCACTTAGACCGGCAAGGACTGCTGGGAGAGGCCAGCTTTTATGCACTTCCAGGAGATAGCCAGCACCAATCAGCAATGCGCTGGCTCTTTAAATCTTTTAGTGGCGGGGACTACTAGTATAAGTAACTCGTGGGTGGTGGCAGTGAGTGGAATCTGGGTGCCGAGTGGAAGGAGTAAATTTAGCATTAGGATCCCATTTTGTGGAAGTGGGTGGAGATTAAGGGCTAAATTCTGGGACTACATAGAGTAGGTGCACCCGGTGTTTGTACTCCGGTATGTGGGGTTTGTGACAGTACCCGACTACGATTCTGCTTTTTGACTCTGTACTTCGCCTTGGCTGCCACCGCAACTTTGAACCTATGTTTTGAAAGCTTTGACCTTATGCCTTTTGATTGTCCACTTAGACTTTGCTCCCAGGTTTCGGCTTACGTCATCGTCCATGGTGGTACAGAGGGTCCTACCCCTAATCCTGACAATTGTTATCTTTTATACTATATATTTTAATAAAAGATCTACAGGAGGACAACCTTAAGAAGGGGGTTCATTGGCACCTCCATCCAAAGATCACTATCCAAACAGATGCAAGCCTATCAGGTTGGGGTATGCAAGTCTTAAACCAGTCTGTACAGAAGGAATCAAGTAGAAATCCTCAAACTACCAGGAGCATTGTGCAATATGGGTGACCCTGAAAAAGAACTCTGTCTTCTCAAAGAATCAACATATCCATATCCTGTCTGACAATACTAAAACAGTGTTCTATTTCAAAAGACAAGGAGGGACCAGGTCCTTTTCCCTCCTTTCCCTCTTTCAAAAGATGGGCAGAACACAATATTCTCTTCCTTTCAGCCACCTACCTCCAAGGAACAAAAAATACGGTGGCAGACTTCCTAAGCAGGGAAAAGATAGACCAATGCTTGATACTTGAAAGAAGAAGTCTTCCACCACTTAACAACCCTGTGGGGACCTCCGCAAGTGGACTTATTCATGTTTAGGAAAAACACCAAATACCTCCATTTCTTTTCTATAGACACTTGGGAAACAATAGAAACCTTGGATGCTTTCTGGCAAAAATGGAAAATGCAGCTTGTTTACGCTTTCCCTTTGATTCCCCTTATTCCGAAGGTTCTCCAGAAGATCTGCCAAGACAGGTCCAGAGTCATCCTCATCTGTCAATTCTGGCCCAGGAGAAGCTGGTTTTCTCTCCTAAAACAGATGGTAATTCAGGATGCTATATTCCTCCCTCCAGAGGTAGCCATATTTTTCCAGCGCCCAATACTTCATTTCAACCTGGTGAGATTGGGGCTTGCAGCCTGGATCCTAAAGGGGAATTTCTAAAATCTAAAGGCCTATATGTAAAAGTAATAAACACGCTAAAAGCAAGCAGAAAGCCAGTCACTTGTGCAATTTATCATAACATATAGAGAAGATTTGTGTCCTTTTGCAAAAATAAATCTTCTTGTCAAGATGACCCACATATTTTATAGGTCCTAGAGTTCCTGCAAGCTGGCCTGGACATGGGTCTCCACATTGAGTGCCTTCGTTGACTGCTTCAGAATTCATCATAGATGGGTGAAAGGATTAATTACAGCAGCCTATAGACTCAGACCCTAGAATTTGAAACACTTGCCATCATTAGATCTCTCCTTGGCTCTAGATGCTCTAACTAAAGAGCCCTTAGATCCAATCTCAGAGGCTAGTTTAAGGCACTTAACTTCAAAAATTACCCTCCTCCTGATTGTTTCCTCCGTTATACGCCTCTGAGAACTCCAAGCCATTTCTATTAAAGAACCCTACATGAATATTCTACACAATTAATGGTCAATACTAAATAGTTAATACTAACTCTTGAGCTCAAATTCATTCTCAAGGTGTCCATGAGTTTTCACAGATCGCAGAACATTATCCTTCCATGCCAGGGCCCTAATACTCCTAAAGAATTGCATTACTTAGATGTAAGGAGAATTAATCTTTCTTTCCTAAAAACAACATGTTCCTGGTTACTTGACCATAACCTTTTACTTCAATTCCAGGGCAGGAATAATGGGAAGAAGGCTTCCAAGGCAACCACCGCTCGGTGGTTAAAATCTGCCGTTATGGAATGTTACCTCCTTCTGCAGAAGCCGGTTCCAGAAAATATCAAGGCCCACTCAACTCGTGCAATATCATCGCACCACAGAAGCAGCAGATACCATGCAACAACACACCATGAGAACAGGACTAAAATGCTCACCATGTGTGAACAGGTGTTGAATACTCACTGTTCCATGTGATCTCAGACACTGGCTTAGAGGAAGTAGGCGGCCACTATATGCAGTATCCTGCTCATTTAAAAACACCTGGGTTGAATGGGGAGGAGTGCGGGTACCAGGCAAAAAACAAAATAAATGAGGGAATAGAATGGAACTAAATCAACATTGGGAGAGAAAAGAACTGGACTGCACATTCACACACTATACAATGATCTATTGCCGCTAGGCTACATTTACCAAACAAAGTGGAGGTTCTTAGTTACATTTTGATCAAATTGCATAGATCATTGTTTAGTGTGTGGAAGTGCACATAACAATTGTCAAATACAATGCTGTAGGCAACTTTACAGAAAAGCGGAGAAGTCTTTTCTAGCAGAGATGGATTGATATATGTTATGAACTGGTGATTATGTTGAATTTGTCTCTCTGAAGGACAGCTCATAGTGCTGAAAGGGATATACATCTGTTCTCTGTCACCTCTGGTATGTACAATGTAGCTTTACTTTCACATTGATTTGTTTTATGTTTATTGTCAGTTTTGTTAGGTTTAGAATATAAAAGATAGACATATCACAATCTTATTATCTTAATAGCTTACAAATTAAGCTCAGGGACTATGGTCTCTACTGTAAGAATCTCTTCAGAAGCATACTCAGAGTACCAACATGATGAGGTACAGAACCAGAATTACTTAAAACCAATTGAATAAGGGAAGTTTTTGGACCCCTGTTTGCTATGCACCAGCAACAATAGTCTTTTAACTGTTTCCACAGGTCTGCACTAACGGAGCGTTGTAGTTTTATCTAAATGATTCCACTATCAACAATCACAAAAATCCCACAAATTATTATTGAACTGGACTCGAAAACCATTTTATTTTACCAGAAATTATATGTAAAAGCTTTTATCATTATGGAGTCCATGGAATAGCCCAGGAAAATTGAGGGCTTTCTGCAACTTGATTGATGTCCTGTCAGCTTACCATAGCTAAATCGATTTCAGCGCTAAGAAGCTATGTGTTAAAATGCAGTAAACACCAATAAGCAATATAACTGTATTATTAAGAAGTCATTTTCCCTATATGGAATAAACCTTAATATCATAAATCATTTCTAAAATGAAAATTGTGTACTCTACAAATGTAACCATTTTACCATAGTAAGGACCTTCAAGTCATTTTGTGTAGAAAAAAATCGGCATATAAATAGCTATATAATACATCTATTCCTGTCTTTAATTTCTAGTCAACTGCATTCTGTACATTTTTTAGCAGCAGCAATGTACATATAGATTGTGAGTATATAAAAACAGATTTTGATATGATACAATAAATACCATGCAATGCTGCTGTTTAGGAAGGACAACAAGATGGAAAAGAAAGGGCAGACGTTGACAGTGAGCCCTACAGGTAGACCCACCCAGCTGTCCCTACCTATTTGCCTATCCTATACTAGATGATAGGTGACAATTGTTCAATATTTCCTTCTTGCATCAAAGTGAAAACACAGTGACAAAAGGTCAAACAAACACAGAAGAATGGTCACACAATTATAAGTCAAAATCAAGAGGACAATGCAGTACAGAATCAAGAGAAAGATGTTTAGAAGACCAAATAATATGGAAGTCCAAAACCTGTTAGCAAACTGCAAATCAGGAGCTATCATAAAGTACTGGGAATTGGGCAGAGAATACTCTTATGAAATCAGAGTTCCGATGCAGAAAGGGAATGGACTGGTCCTCTGACATCAAGAGAAACCAGACTAGATGAGGAGGAATGTTAGTAGAGGAAACATCTGTCCATCACAGCTAGCTGAAATGGGTTGTCCACTTTCAGCAAATAATTGTTTGTTTAAGGAAAAGTTATCCAATTTTCCAATATACTGTCTGTATGAATTCCTCACAGTTTTCCAGATCTCTGCTTGCTGTCCTTCTATAGGAAGCTTCTATGTTTACTCCAGTGACTAGAAATTTGTCCATGGTGATGTGATGGATATGTTGGTGCACGAGTCATTATCATAGAGAGTAATAGGAGTTGTGTGATACTAACGGCTCATGCATCTGCAACATGGACAGATTTCTATGCACATAGAAACATAGAAGCCTCCTTTAGAAGGACTGCAAGCAGAGATCTAGAAAACCATGAGGACTTGATACAGACAGTATATTGGAAGATTGCATAACTTTTCCTTAAACAAATAATATTAATTATTTTCTGACAGTGGACAACCCTTTTAACTGTCTGCAGCCTAAAACAAGAGACATCCAGGAGTGAAATAAGGCAGTGTTCAGATTAGCACAGGACAGAAAGCAAACTAAGTGCAAAATCACAATCAGCAGTACAACTTCTTCTATACTTTACAGGCAGGGGTGGTGCTGAGATCCGAACAGGCACATATGTTACAAAACATGTTACAAACAATTAGTCATTATAATTGTATTGTGGGTTTCTGTCACATGAAATACGGTAATATACAGGTAATGTTATATGTTGGTGACATTAATGCAACTAAGACTTCATGAGGTCAATTTTCTTCAGATGGAGATTTTTCTGGCTTCACAGTTGCTGGAGGATAATATCTCTCTGTTTTGGAAAGAGTAGTATTACATGCATAGTGTATGTACATGCATACATTGTGCCTCATAACGTGCAGTTCATACAAATGTAAAAGCTAATATTTCTGTACTATACTATCATTATTGGTTCTAATGTTTTCTGTAAACACCTTACAATAATAAAACATTTTACTTATTCTATTGCCCAACTAGAAGTTTTCCAGTGTACATTTTGTTGGTATATAGCACTGAGCATCAGCAGAGTCTGGTATAGTGAAGTGACTGGGTTGTATATATGACTTGATTTAGGACAATAGGACATTGCAGTACAGAATCAAGAGTCTAACAGATGGTCAGAAGACTATAAAGGATCAAAAGACCAAAGAATATAGACGTCCAGAAAGCTACAAGAGTTATAGCAAGCACTGTGAAGTTGCCAGACAATCCTCTTGATGATATATCAGAGAAACCAGGCTAGCAGGGTATGTGAGTGGAGAAGGCATCTGTCCTTCACAGCAAGCTTAGCCATCTGCAGCCAGGAAAGTCAACAGGAGACAGATAGGTGTTGGGGAAATCAATTAAGACAGCCAGGAGATAAATAAGGCAGTATTCAGATTACTGCAGGACAGAATGAAAACTAAGTACAAAACCACAGTCAATCTTGCACCATACTTTACAGGAAGAGAATGGTGTTGAATCCCAAATGGGCACAGATGTTACAAAACCTATATTAGAACACTGAACCTCACCTTCACCCCGTCCTGTCTGTACTGTATGGGCTGAAGTAACTTCCCAACCTGTGCCATACTATTGCGTCCTGATTCTGGCAATGGCTCCCAAGCAAGTGAAGCTGAGAGTGTCAGCTGTATATTACAGACACCCATGACTGGAGATGCCTCCAAGTATGCGTATTATCCCCTTACATGACACAGTTAAGTATGACAGCACCATGTAAGGGGCTTCCCATGTGGATTGGAATGCTTTCCAGGGAGGTTTACTCCTCTAATGGCAGCCCGGGGCTGCAAAATCTCCTTTGAATGCCGGCCCTATCTGTAAACAAAGGCAACGTATTTGTATTGCAATGTTTTACCTCAATATAAGCATTCAGAGGATTGCTTGTTCAAGCCAAATTGTAAAAAAGCTTTAAAATAAATTTATAAAGTTTTCTAATAACAATAAATAATTAAACAAAGTGAAACTCCCATAAACATTTCTACACATATCTAATAAAGTACAAAAAAACACATATCTGTCATTGCCACATTCAAAAGAATCCGTACAGTAATTTGGAAACATTATTGGACCCACTTGGTTAAAGCAATAATAAAATGTGCTAAAAATTGTAAAAATACATATAACTCTATAAATGAGGTATCGCCATAATAATAGTGATCCATAGAATAAAGATAATTTATTCTTTTTATGGCATGACAAACAGCCCAAAAAATGCTAAAAATCCCAAACCAGAAATTGATTTTTATAGTATCTGTAAGCTATCTGAAAGGAAATAAGCCCTCATATGTCCACATTGCAAAAAATACATCTTTATAGATTTTAAAAAGTGACAATGCAAATGAGCTCTGAATTGGTGCAACTACCCTTCAGTGCCATTGCTTGTGCCCATACAGCAGATTACCACCACACATGGGGTATTGGCATACTCGGGAGAAATTGTGTATCAATTAAAGAAGCATTTTGTTATTTTATTCACTGAGAATATGTATATTCATACATTCATTAAGTCCCCAAAAATATAACATTTCAAAATTGTACCTGTTTTTTTTAACCCCTGTGAATCAATTAAAGGGTTTACAAACTTGATTTTACATACATTGGGGGAGATGTATCATCAAGTTTCTGAGGTAAAACTGTTCTGTTTGCCCATGGAAACCAATCAGAGCTCAACTGTTGCCATGGGCAACTAGAACAGTTCTGCTCTAAGAGATTTATGATAGATTTCCCCCATTGGTAGTTTATAAAATGGGTTAATTGTTTCGGTTTAACTATTATTTAGGTCTCTCAAAGTAACTTGAAAGCTGAGCAGGTCCCTCAAAAGTATGATTTAGCTTTTTTTTATGAAAATGTGAAAAATCACATCCAGCGGTTTAAGCTTCATTACATTATACAAAAATGAGAGGAGGCATAAAAATACATGTCAACATAAAGTGGACATTTGGTAAATGTTAGTTATGGAGTTATTTTGGTGCTATGACTGTGTGTCAGAAAAGTAGAAAATTTAGAATTTTCGAAAATCTAGAATTTTTTTAATTTTCTGCTAAATATCAGTTTTTTTCATAAATAAAAAATATTTCATAAAAATATATCACCCAAATTTTTCAACCAATATGAAGTGCAATGTGTCATGAAAAAACTGTCTCAAAATTCCCTGGATATGTGAAAGCGTTCCAAAGTTATAACCACCTATAGTAACACAGGGCAGATTTGAAAAAAATGGCAGGTGCAAAATGACCAAGTTGTTAATAGAAAAAATCTACCACTTGGAAAACCACAATTTAAAGCAAGCATACCTTCTTGTTGCATTTGGTATCCTGATGCAGGAACTTATCTGGAATAGTCATAACACTTTGTCATTTTTGCAAAAAATAGCTTTTTTTAAAATTATGCTGATTAGGTCTGGGTGCTCCTGACACCTCACCAGGGTGCTCCAGTCCTCTCTATGGTGCACGCCTCCTGCATGCAGCGTAATCCACTTCTTCCCAATCAGCAGTTCCTGAGAGCTGTTGACGTCCCGGGAGTGCCTGGGCCTAATTAGCATAATTCTGGCTATTCCAGATACAATCAGGCAGCAGGATACCGACTGCAAAGAGAAGGTATGTTTGTTCTAAATTGAGGTTTTCCAAGTTGTAGATTTCCTTTAAGGGGTTAAAAAAGTGGATAAGAAAAATATCTATGATTTTTGGTAAATCAGTAACTTGTGTAATGCTGGGAAAATTGTTACAAGCAGATATTTCTAGTTCATAGTGTCTAGTTCTTGATATTTGCTGGAGGATAATAGGTCTGTGTTTTGGAAATAGTAGTGTTATGTACTGTAAATAAAGTTTCATAACTATTGGTTCATACAAATGTAAAAGCTAATATTTTTCTATTACATCATCATTATTGTTACTAATCTTTTTGGTAAACCCCTTACAATAATAACACATTTTCCTTTCTCTATTGGCCACCTAGACATTTACATTTACTGTGTATATCTTGTTTGAGTATAGCACTAAGCATCAGTAGCATTTGGTACAGGGTATTGACTGAGCTACAGATGTGATTTTTATAGTGTAATTGGGCACATTGTGGCTTCTTTGGGGACTCTGTCACTGCTGAGGAGCTCTGTGGGGGCACTGTGGCTGCTGCAAGATTTCTGTGACTGCTGGGTAGGGGATCCAATTCTGCTGGGGGGATCTCTGACATCTTGTCGGAACTTTGTGGCTGTTTGGGGTTCTGTCAGGGCATTGTGGCGGACACTGTGGGGACTCTGTGGCTGTTGGGGGGGGGGCTCTTGACTGATGAGGTGGACACTCTGACTATTGAACAAGGACATGGGCAGGATTGGGCGCACACATGTGCATTAGAGTAATATAGGATAGAACTAGTGAGGAAACTTCATGCAGGGGTTCCTTACACGGAATGCTAGTTGCTTTAAGATTTGAGAGTAATGGTGGTTATATACCCTTGTACCCTACTTTAAACTATTCTTTGATTTTGTATTCCTAAGAGTAAAATCATCTCCTTTTTTTTAAAATATAAAAATGAAATGAAATAATATCTTTAAAATAATTAAATACAATGCTACTTATCATTGTATAGAAAGAAATTGTCCATGCATACAATACAGATATAAACCAATTTTGTGCTCAGATGTTCCTGTTTTTTTAATGTCACAATCTTTTTCTGCAAACTCGCCTGTGTTTAAAAAATTGCAACTGTTTTCATGTAAAATTTTAAACAAATTTGTCATGACGCCTAAAAGTCCAACAGATCTCATTGACTTTAAATGGGCAGTTGAATTTCAGTTATGATTGTGTCTGTCATTGTCCGAGTGATTTTTGACATAATTTATTATATAGATGTTTTCGGAGCTTAAGCTACACACATATGTACATACTTATCTTACTTGCAAATATGCACTACAGATTTTGCTAAAAGTACATATACCCTATGTATGATGCACAGAAATACACCATACATACAGACAAACCCCACTACATTAGATGACCTGATTTCTGGAGGTTAACAGATGCAGGGGAGTTCCAGATGGTTCGTGATAACCATTTTTTGCTTTTTATATAATGCAGCTTTTAATTAAATTGTAAAGTCTGATAGTGGATGTGTTCCAAATACTTTTATTCAGCATTTTTGTGTGAAATAGATCTACACTTTATATCATTTCCCTGGAAATAACGCTATTTAGTCTGAAAAGTGTCAAGTATTTGTACTGAACTGGAAACTGTACATTGTGACCAGGAACATATAAGCACAGAGCTATATTGGTTTATGCCTATTGTATTCGTGAACAATTTATTTCTATACAATGATAAGTAGCATTATATTGCACAGCATATATCAAAAGAAATAGATGTTTTTATTATAAGGAATACATAATAAAAAAATAGTCTAAAGCATAGTATACAGTTACATAACCACCATTGCTGTAAAATCTTCAAGCAACTAGCATTAACCCCTGCATGAAGTTTCCGCACAAGCGGTATCCTATATTGCTCTGAAGGGTCACTGGTGAAATTGATTTTGAAATCAAAGAGGGGCATTTACTAATTTTGGTGCAGGGTGGCACTGGAACCTTGCTATATTTTTCAGTGGGATGCAAGTTTGTGGTGCAAGGGATTAATGAATTGGCTCATGGACTAAAAGGTTTAGAACTCCCTAAACCAGCTTTTAGCTGCTCTCTTTTTTGCAACACAATTTGCGCCAAGTTGGAAAAATAGAAGCACCATAAAACTGTCAAAATTTTGTGGCCAAAAATAGAATGTCTGGCGCTGACACTTCATAAATTAAGGCACAAAAGGTGCAGAAAAAAAACACCCCCAATTTTTGAAAGGCCGTAATAAATGACCCCCAAAATGTTTTCTCTTTTTCCCAGTGTAGCTCAACATTTATCATATTTGATAGTGATACCATGATAGCTATGTTTACTTGTCTTGTATTTCAGGGCTGTTAAGGTTTTATAATGAAGCACATTGACTTTTCATGTTTTTGCCTGGAGCTTAGAGATGTTTCTACCTCCTGGAACCTTGTGTGGGATGAAATGTATTTGCTACCTTCCTAAATTCATTAGATTGTATTGCATGAGTACCTGAATTAGCTTTCTAATAGAAAGGGATATTTGTTGTCAAAGTAAATGTGATACAGGGCAGAACATTTTTGTATATAAGAATTACTTATATGTATGTCTTAGGCACCAGCTTAGGGCTATAGCCCAAGGTATATACACAAGTGTCAGAATTTTAGCATCCTATTTTTATTTTGCCTGAAGCAACTGTACAAAGGCAAAAAACTGTCAAGAAAACTGTAGTTTAAAGAATGACATATGCTATGCTGTTGCAAATCCACATAGATTTTTTTTTTAATTGGACAGTAATTTAACTACAACTGAAACAATGAATCCATGGGATAAACTTTGATTCTTTAATTCCATGTATTAAAATGCTTATAACCATATAGAGAGATTTGATTAATGCATTTCAAGCTGTCAATGCTATTATTCCATATATTACAAACAATAACTTTAGGAAAAAATTCAATTGCGCAATTTCATTATTGATATTGATGAATTTAGTCCTAAATATATGTAGGCCCACCATATTATATCAGTATGGCTCACTAATCAGTTGTTTTTGGCTGCCTATGGCAACAATGCCAATGTGATATTGTCATCTTGTACCCATAAATGACCTTTAAATAAATACTGCTGTGCTACAGTTTAGCATAACAATATGTAGCTTAGGGATTTTAATAGAATTTTTTATTTATAGTGTGCCATGTGTGAAGAGTTCTGCTCTCATGATTGCTGCATCCATGACTTACTCTTAGATGATCCTTGGCTCCACAATAAAGGCCTTGTTGCTTCAACAAGGTTTACTGGTGGGAATGGATAAATAAGCTATTGCACAATTAAACCTTTTAGCAAAATTGCATAAACCAATAGTACAGATGATTGTAGTAAACTCTCCTTTGTCCGGTTTTTCCAGCAGAGATTCAAAAGAATCTATAAAGAGTTAAATGAGTATTCCCATGAAGACAAGATTCTTAAATATACTCAGAATAAAAAATAACACATTCTCTAATTCACTGTTATTAACAAAAATACAGAATTTCACAGATATAATTCCAACCTGTCTCAGTCCAATTGTTTACAATTTTGGTTGTTCCCTGATACGACCGTAAACGTTTCTGACTATGCTCAGATTCTTCTTATGAATAGCTTCTCTTCTCTGCACACTGCAGTGCTCTCTGCCTCCTGCCCCTCCCCCTGGATTACAAGACCAGCTCCGACACAAGCACTTCCTGCCAGCAAGCAGCATGCAGAGACTTCATCTGCAAGCTATGGACAGATAAGGTCTTTATAGCAGAGCTGTCTCTCATGGATCTCATCATCTCTGATCTGTCTCATCTCTCTATTTCTATGTGTCAGATGCTAGTAAAACGTTCAAAAGCTAAAAAAAATGTAGATAAACCCTGAACCATGATAATCTAAGCATATTGTCAGCACACAGAATCTCATATCACTAGAGGGATCATGAAGTATCTGCTTAGAGAGTCCCCGCCCACACACTTGAATTTTACACTGACCATCAGTGAGTTATAGGCGCAACAGCAATAAAACTGAGTGAATTTGTAGAGTAAAAATATCTTTATTGTGCAAATATCACTAGGGGATTCAAATTTGAAAACTTTCTTTTGTGGGCAAACCCCTTTAAGTCATTGACACGTTATGAATAGACAGTTCCTGAATAGTCCAATAGAGAAGTATAATGAATAAATTTATTTCTAGAAATGGAAAGAGTTCATCTTCAGCCTTCTTTCCTTATTTCTATGCTGTGTAAGACATCAGTTAGAAAGAAGAAGGAGCTGAAAAAAAAGCAAAAAGTCATTTTACTTAATACTGTAAAGTATGGTAAGTCTATTATTATCAGCTGTAATATTAATTTCTTCAATACAAAAAAGCTTAAAAGGTTGAGTTATGTTTTGAGTTTTTTTCATTTACACATAATCATTGTTGCATTTAAGCAGCAATGTTTGACTTTGACATTTTTAAATGATAAAGCCTATACATCAAACAGCTGAAAGGCAGCTTTTTAACAAATGTGAATATACTGTAGTCCTTGACATAAAAAGTGGAGATTGAAGCGTCCTGGATAGGAGAGCATCTTCCACATAAACATGAAAAAGTCAGCAAATATCTGGAATGTGCTATGAGCATTTTATTCTTAGCATGACTGGGCAGACTGCCAAAATCCTTTCAAGTATGTAATGGGCAAGGTAACACTTTTGCCTAACAAGCGGCCCCCACAGTCTGCCTGCAAAATAAAGCTGTCAATAAACTAAGAAAATACCAGGGAGATTAACATATTTTAGTATCCACTTATATAGTGACAGTGAACTGCAACAATTTAACTGAAATATTCATGGAACAACAGGTTTGAGGGTACTCCAGGGACATAGCATCTCTCATCTCAACTTCTATGTATCCTTACTGAGAACACCTAAACTTCAGAACCGTGTTTTAGTAGGTAATAGAAATCATTGACTTAAGTTTAATTTATTTAGAAGAACTTGTCCCCCTTTTATTATGCCTGGAGACTGTCTAATATACGAAATCAGTTTGTCACATCCATACACAATGTAGATACTTTTATATTAATAACAGTGTGTTGGTTTTAAAGGGGCAAATAGTGGTTATAGTTAATACTTACAACAATGCTGTGTACACCATAGAACTGTACTATTTACAGCTGTCACCGTTTTTTGTGAAATGCAGGCGGTCCCCTACTTAAGAACACTCGACTTACATATGACCCCTAGATACAAACGGACCTCTGGATGTTGATAATTTATTGTACTTTAGTCTTAGGCTACAATAAAAAGCAGTAACAGTTATCAAAGGTGTCTGTAATGAAGCTTTAGTGTTAATCTTTATTCTTATGACAATCCAACATTTATTAAAATCCAATTGTCAGAGAGACCAAAAAAAGTTCTGGCTGGGATTACAATGATAATATATACAGTTCCGACTTACATACAAATTCAACTTAAGAACAAACCTACAGACCCTATCTTGTATATAACCCGGGGACCACCTGTATTATAAAAACCCTTGATGTTGATTTCACTGAACACTCCACAGCCCTGCTGAAATCTCTTCATCTGTTTATTAGTAATATCAGGTGTTATATTTTTTGTATACTTTATTGCTGTACAATTGTACAAACTGTATCAGATATTAGGGCACATTTACTAAGGGCTGTGCACCAGTTTTCTGGCAGGCTTTGCACATTCTTTTAGGTGTAAACTGCTTTAACAGCTATCGCACAAGACTGTTTTGTGGCAGGGCTGTACTATTCTTCGTGTGACATAAATTTCTGCACTGAAGGGGGTGTTTCGGTGCTCAGTCGGACCAAGCTGCAGAATAATCATGCAAAGTCCGACAGAAATGTATTGCGCTCCCCATGTTAAAGGTGCACCAAGAAAAAAGTGTGTACTTTGTTGTAGCAGTGCAGGGAGCACCAGATTCATGAAGAACAGGGGCCAAAAATCCAGAATCTTGTGTTCTATGCTCACTACACAGGCAAACTGCGCAGTTTGCACTGTTTTTAGTAAATGTAGGCCATTGACTTTATCAATGTAGTATAATTTAAACTCAATATACATATTAATAGAGGTCATTTTTAATAATGCTGTCATATCTTGCATTGTTCCCCTTTATAGTCTGCACACTTTTATATATAAACCAAACAAAAAAAGTACAAGTAAAAGATGAGTTGGATATTTAGCAGATAGGCGGGTGATCTAGGAATAAACAGCTGGAATATTACATTATAAACCAGATTGATGTACGTAGTCTTTAAGTAGGTTTATAATTACAGTATCACATACTTTGTAGTCCAACCCCAGAGATGAATATTGCCTCCAGTCTCAATATAGCAATCGCTGAAGTTATGCTCTTATCTTAGTTTAATGCTGACTATGAGAGAAACATGCAACTTAATTAAGCTCCCTGGTCACCAGGTTATCCCTGGAGGATATATTTAGAAAAGTAACCGTTTATAGACCATTGACCTGAGATTAAAAAAAAGCTTTTCTGCTCAGCACTTCTGCTAGTGATTCCTAGAAGTAATGCATTTTAATAAGAAAGGCACTACTATATGATTACTAGTGCATAAACAATGTGGTGTCTTCCTCTATAGGTCTTTTGATCATTGAACACTTGACACATTTTGTATACGCTTGCACATCGTTAGAATCTAAAAATAACAGATCATAACAAACAGAACATAAATAGAAGTTATTTTTTAAAAAAGGTTGCAATATCTCTTTTATGATTTAATTTTTTTTTCAAATTTCCTGCCCAGTTGAATTATTGAAGTCATAATCTATTTTGACAAATCCTATATCCAGATATTGGAAAAATTGTCAAGTGTCTAAGAGACTGCAAACCCCTCAGGTATCACCTGAATTTGGACTGACCTGTCTTTATAAATTTTACAGCTCATTTTTTTAACATACCCTAAAATAATAATAACTCCAGTATTTTATGGAGTGATGGAAATGAAGGGATTGGCTAAGAGTAGTAATATGTTCAAAGCAGAGTAGGGTGAGGGTTACATAAGAGGAAGACATTCCAAGGAGATCATTCATAATTTAATAGACTCTAAGTGTTCCAGATGAGGCTAAAAACACATTTCATTATTATTGATGGTTATGAGTCACGTTGGCATAAAACATGAAGTCACATTCATGCATCTATTATTTATGAAACAGTATGTATGCATGAGTTAAAGCACCCTTCCCTAATCACATATTTATGAAACTGAATGTCAAAAGATAGAACAATGTAGACACCTACAGTAACTGCTACTTGTGTGTTTATTCTACAGTTATTGTGTGTCTTGTAATTATGATGTCATATATATCCTAATCCTTGACCTGGCTTACTTATTTCAGTCAGTAAAGGGTCAAATTGCATTCTTCAATTGCACATACATAAGATATAAATATATATATATATATATATATATATATATATATATATATATATATATATTATAAATCATTCTTATTATATTTAATCTACATAAAACTTTCAAACATGATATAAAGAAAACCATTTCAACGGTCCTTAAAAATGACAAAAAAGGACATTATTTTGTACTTTAACATAACAGGAAAGTAGATTTAGTGTAAGTATAATAATAATTACTCTAAATAGAATAATATGACCGTTAAAACAGGAGATAAAAAATATTCAGATGGTACAGACATCCCAGAAGTGTCAGTTGTAGGGAGGAGAGCTTTAAAAATGGATATTGAATTGGCTGAAGTATTTGAGGTTCTGTGTCACTCTGTGAAGGGCAGTTCTCCTGTGGAATTTTATGACTTATATATGGAAGAGATGGTCAAACAATTGGTTAAGGTCTAGAACAGTTCCGTGATAAGCAAATTCTTCCACTCTCAATGAGGAAGGCTTTGATAATATTAGTTCCCAAACCCAGCAAAGATAAAAGAAAGTTGGACTCGTTCCGTCAAAACTCTCTAATAAATGTGCATAATAAATTTCTTGCCAAGGTCCTGGCAGAAAGATTAAAAAGTATATAAGAGAGATTAAACATCTCGATCAGATGGGTTTTATTCTAAGAGGTTCTACGATGGATAATCTTCGTAGATTATACTTAAATCTGCAGAGGACCCTCTCCAACCCTGGACAATACTCGGTACTGTTCCTTGATGCTTCCGTGGCTTTTGAGACTCTGGAGATACTTTTTTTGGATAACCCTGGAAAAAAGGGGCTACTGCATGGGTCCTAGTCAATAAAATAGTGCCAGATGCATTTCTTTTGACTAGAGGGTCACCCCTATTATTTGCTATAGCCATGTAACCTTTGGCTTGCAAAATTAGAGAAGATCCTTTAATTATGGGGTTCCAACATGAGAAAATCTCTCTGTATGCTGTTGATGTTTTACTGTATCTGGGATCCCATGATTTTATAAATAGAGTATTCGAGGTATTTAGGCACTATTGTGGTTTTTATGTTTTTTTGAGTATCAATTGGCATAAATCTGTCTGTTTATCCATAGATAAAATGGAAGAATCTCCATTTTATGTTTCTTCATCCGCCAGCATGTTAATGCCGCCAGCTCCATTAATGTCTCTTCATCCGCCAGCAGGGGCAGAGCGAAATGGCATCAGGGTTCACCAGAGGCTTCCCTGCCACTCCATTGGCCCAGTCCAACACTGTCTGTGTCTCTTTGGCTATATATAGTGTTTGTAGCATATATGTGGTATATGTGTAGCATGTATGTATAGAATATATATGGTGTATGTGTGTAGAGTATATAAAGTGTATATATAATGTTTATATATATATATGTAGCCGCAATCCAAAGTATTCCTTTAGACTGTTGTTACATCTCTGCTTCTCCTGTAGGAGTTGTACAGACATTGAAATATAATGGTGTTTAGAGAAAATCCTTCTAGATAATACTTGTGTGACCAAAACAGGGCAGGAATCCTATTTTGGAGGAAATAAATAAGGACAGACATATAGGCAACAAAAAGATAATTATAAATGAGAACTCAACAAAGAATAATAGAATCCGGTTAAAGAGAAGCTATATGTTTAATAAACAGAATTCAGTTTATTAGTAATTAGTAATGTTATATAATTGATGGTATGAACATACTAGCCTAGTACTCTATACTCTGTATGATCCATACACTTAGATAACAGTTTGTTATTCTAAATAGCTTCTAGCTATCTGGAAAAATTAAGGACACAGAATTGCACATTGCTCGCTTGATTAAATTCTGGCTCAGTTTATTAAAATCTGCTTTTGTTAATGTTCTGTCAACTATCAAAATGAAAACGCTCCCATGAATTCTGGTGGGGAAGAGGGAGTTTATTAACACTTGATGCTGTAATATAAAAAGAAGACTGATCTACAGATTTTACAGGATTCTTATAGGAGCAATAACATGACATTGTTTGCTTGAGATATCCTAGCCAATTTATATATTCTAGAATGTACAGTATTTCCACTGTGACTGCTATTGCTAGTCCTTATCATGATGAATCGTAACTAGGCGATTTCCAGATTTAAAACATTATTTTTTTTAATTAAAGCAATGAATCAACAAAATTTAGATTTAAAGTAAACCTACCACCTTGTTCATGCCTTATAAAGCAGGATTGGGCTTTGTAATAGTTTTTCATGGTCTCCTTTTCTGGAAAATGATTCTTAAAAATATGTTAATAAGCTTCAATTGCCCCATGGGACATCTCCAGAGTTCCTTCAGGCTCTGTGAAGGCAACAACCCCTCCTCCCCTTGAAGCACTTGCAAGTAAAATGTATACCCTACTGCAGTGATGGCAAACCTTTTAGAGACCGAGTGCCCAAACTACAACAAAGACCCACTTATATTTCGCAAAGTGCCAACACAGAAATTTAATTTCTGATTTATACTCCCTTCTCTGTCACAGCTTTCATTGATACCAGCACTCTGAGGCACCAATAAAGCATATAATAGTCCCAGGTAGAGCTGTCACTTTAAAATAGCTCTGTGCGCAGCAAGTCCTAGGCTGTCTGGGACTGCAGGAAGATACTTGGAGTCATCTCTGGTGATGGCCTAAGTGCCCACAGAAAGGGCTCCGAGTGCCACCTCTGGCACCAGTGCCATAGGTTAGCCATCACTGCCCTACTGTATACTTTGTTAATGCATGCCTTTGTATGTTGCAGTTTAATCTACCTCGTAAAAAAGATATACTCATGTATAACGACCAATTAGTGGGAAAAGGAAATTTTTTTGGCTGGGTGCACAAAGCATTAATGATACCTTTGCAAATACACCACAGACTTTTCCTGGTATACTTTAAATTTAGGCACATAGCATGTTGGAAACATGGTTTTAAAGGAGTATGCAAAAAAAGGAAATGTTCAAATTGGAATTAAAGGGGTTTTACCTTTATAAACACATGTCCAATAACCAATGGAAATAGCTGTCAAATCACTGGGCATCTGACCGCTGCAAGCCACCATGATCACCAGAATGAAGACCTTAAAGGGGTATTCTCGTCTGGGCACTCACATTAAGTTTCATTAATCTGCCATATATAAACATTTCTTCAATTGGATGTTATTAAAAAAAATGTTCCTTTGTGAAGATAATTTCTTATAAATGTAGTCATGTTGTCCCTTAGCAACGAGATGGCTTCCTCGGATACGGCCACCTCTGCTGCGGGGATTGCACAATGAAACAAAAGGTTATTGTATATAAAATGTCCGGACGTTACTATATGACCCACATCAGTCCTGTGGTAATGATTGCTGAATCCTGGTGGTCCGGCAGGGCTCTATAGTGCATGTCTGTTCACCGCTGCCAGAGTGTGAGGTGGTCGTATCCGGGGAAGCTATCTCGTTTCTAAGGGACAGAATGACTACATTTATGATAAATTATCTTCACACAGGAACATTTTTTTTATTAACATCCAATTGAAGAAATGTTTACATATGGCAAATGAATTTAATTAAATGTAAATGCCCTGATGAGAATACCCCTTTAAATCATGACTCAACCATTAACTTTTTGGGGACTTCCATGACACCTCTGTTCCACAGTCCTATGTACTGTAAGTGAATGGAGAAATGGTTGAACATGCATATGCTCCATATATATATATATATATATATATATATATATATATATATATATATATATTGGTTTTGAGGTTACATTTCCCTTTTAGTGCATTAAAATCCACTACTGGCATGTGTACAATACTTTCACAAACTATATCTGCTGTCTTTTAAGGTTTTTGGCTCAATTTTTGTACATCCATATAGACTTATGGCCTGTGCATAATATATACAAAAATGTATCACTTGTTTGTGGAAAATGTAAATGCGCAAGTGAAGGCTAAACATATCTACTTTATACATATCTATATATACCTACTGCAGTATAAATTCACAGCATACAAATCACCATGTCACAGGTACAATGCCCAGGCTTTCTGTAAATGTGCATAGCTAATATATTATACTGTGGAACCTCTTTGAGACAACCACACAAAGGATGTTAAAGTTACATAAACATACAAGTCCCATGGCCTCATGTGTTCAGCTATACCAGCCAGAGGGTTTTTGATCATGCCCATAATAATAGATCTCATGTTCTCAGTTCTTTTAGTACAATGTAATGGCACCACAAAATTGTATATAAACAGACTACACCTTTTTCAGGAGCAAAACAGATATTCTTTTGTAGGTCTCTGGTTTGTATTTGGTTTTCAGTGTAATAAAAATAAATGTATTTTAATAAAAAGTAAATGAAAAAGAATGAGCAAGTTTTCCCTTCTTTCCATGAGATTATGAGTAATTTGTCTGTATTTTCAAATTCTCTGGGTATAATTTACATTGCCTGTACTGTAAGTCTCTAAGTAAACAATATATTATCATTGTGGACTTAAAGTCTGACCTGCTTATTTCTCCTCGAGCTAGCGTTCCGTAGAGGAGCTGACAGACATGGTTTTGCTGAGAGCAGTTGGATATTTGTCTTTATTAATCCAATTTATCATTCCTCCTGAGTCAGCTTTTACAAGAGCAGGATTCCTTTGGTGATTTAGAAAAAGGTCAGAAGCCAATTAACTATCCTATCCTGATGTTTGTTTATGCAACTCCATGCAAAATCTGAGAGTCTACATAGTGTATTACGTATATTATGGATGCGTAGAAGAGGGGACTATGATGAAAAATAATGCCCGTTAAATGGAAACGTGAAATTGCTGCTTATTTTGTAAGAAAATATCATGTTATGCTGTGGAGCAGAATAGAAGCCCTGAAATTGCTCTAAATTGCCGGGAGTCCGATGTGGCTGTGGGCTGTTCATTATAATAAGGTTGTGTGAATGAGGCCTCAGAGACATTAGATGCTACTGTGGTGAAGAACATTAGAAAGTGGGTAAGAGGGGAAAAAGCATGATGGAGTTGGGGAAAGTTAAGGTTGTTACTACAGTTAGGATGACATCATTGTCTGCTGTGCCAGATAAAGGTTTAATTCTCTGTTAAGAGAGCAGTAGGGAGATTGCCGAGAAGAAAGGGAGAGGAAGCAAACACATAAATAAGTGTTCATCATGGTTTCTTTTCCCTGTCCTTCATAATGCTTTATTAGTGGAAAGTTGCCTGGTCATTCACTTAGTCTAAGTCCAGCTACACACAACCATGCTCAGTGCTTGGAAAAAGGGATGAGCGCTGGCCAGATTTTAAATACCCACCACAGTACCAGGGATGGGACTCTTAGCATCATTGAAAGATTGAAAAACAGCAGCAGCAAACTATAATCATGACAACTGTTCACTGCTGCTGTTCCCCTGGCAAGCAGGGATAATATTTTACTATGATGCAAGGAGCTCCTTCCTCAGCAGTATGCTTGGTCTGTGAAAGATAGCCAGTTCTCTGTCTGCTGTGTGTGTTGTGCCGTGTCAGGCTAAGGATGACAATTACTATAAAGGTGTTATAGGCCTGATGACCAAAACTCCTACCGGCAACTCAGACAATGACCCCCAAATGTCCCTTCTTTAGATCACATCTTGAGTTTCCAACTTCTTAGCCTCTGGACAGCCAGGGAAAGCATGTGGGTGGTAGCGGTGGACTCAATTTTTTGAGGGATGTAGTACCATGAGCATTTGAGTTAGTTTAAATTGACCCTTGTCTACCTCAAGCTCCTTCGAAGGTACTGGGAGTGTATGAGGGTGTGAATGCCTCAAATGCAACCCCCACTAGAATCCCCACTAGAAAGCCACCTAATGGGAGAGTGCTCCTTCTCCTCCGCGGTGTACCTGGTACAGTTCACCATCACTTTTCTTGCAGGTAGCATGTATAGGAGGTAAGGAGAACTGTTTGACTTCTGGATGACAGATTTAGGCAGATCACATCAGAGTCCAATGCATAAAATTGTGATTTTCATCAGTTTTTGGTCTGATTCATTAGCATTTTGCATGTGTCACATTTAAAAAACGTGAGTAAAACAGACTGGTGATTGTGGTCTATCTTTTCTGTGACAAATGATCAGTGAAGATAAGGGTCCGCGGAGGGCATTTTCGTCATATTTCCCGATTATTTCCGTTTTGCGCCGAATTGTCCTGGGAAGATGAAGGTGAACTCCGGCGGATATCGGCGCAGAAGTGATGGATGCAGGAACTCGGGCGCACGATCTTAGTGAATCGCGGCAGACCCGAATCCTTGTCGGACAATGCACCACAGGATCGCGACAGGACCGGGTAAGTAAATCTGCCCCATTGGGCTTCCATTCCCCTTAGTACATGTGTTTCAGAGTGAGTTTCACGTGCGTTCGAAAAACCGCTGTGTGTGTAAAAAAAGTGTGGAAAAACCAAGTGTGAAAAAAACTATTGAATACAATGAGACAGAGTGCTATGTGAATTCTGCATGTCAAAAACATGTGCAGGACACAAGCGTGAAAGGGGCCTAAGACGGTGGTTTTGGACATCATGTTGCTTTTGCATAGCCATTGATGTGACATTGTGAAGTAACAATCATAATTTTTCTTTTAAAGTGCCCAATATTTTTGCCAAGGTGGTATCGTCAAAGAGGTGGACTCAAAAATGTTCACTGGGATTAAATCACATACTTTTTCAAGTGTGTTCCAGACTGGGGAAAAATATTTGGCACTGAAGTAGTGTTTTTCTAGAAAAAAGAAAAAGACGAAAAACTCACTTTGTATTATCCATCGACTAACCTGTAGTGAGTGGAAGCAGCATTTTCTTTTATTAATGTGGCAAAAATGTCAATACAACCAAAGTGTGCAACCAGTCTTATGCAAATCACTTCACACTGAGCAGCAAGAACTTAAAATAAAGGAAACAATTGTTAGCTATGATAAAGTCAAGCATGCACTTGTTTGGAATATAGTCTCAATAAATTTAAATGTAGTGCTTTTTAAGGACAGAATCTTTTAATGAAACCAGATTATAAATTCACATTGCAATAATTATAAGTGCTATTAATAACAATTTTATGCATTTTAACTGAAAAACTTAGAGTAATGAGCAATTATGAAAAAATAAATTAGTTGTCAGTGAAATTAGATTGTTTAGGAAAACAATACGTACAGAGTACATTATTAAGTAAAAAGCTGTCAGCAATTAAAAATGTTTTTTTCTGCAGGCATTCTCCTCCCTGGAGGAATTTCATACAACTACTATTTAAGCTCTTTAAAATTGAGCTTGAATTTAAAGGGATATTTTTATTTTGTCAAGTAATGGAATATATGTAAAGTATATGTATGATCACAAAATTCCTAAGAAGAAAGAACTCCAATCAACTGCATAGCATTGTATCACCTTTAAGGAGAAGCTGCTATTTAAATTAACCTACCCCAAATAAATACATAATTAAAAACTATGATTACAAAGCATTACCCTTATCCCTAAATGGTTCCTCTCCATGACTACAATGGTAAAAATTTAGTTTGTAAACTTATATGCAACTCACCTGATATAAGTCCAATGCTAGTAATGGGATATATGTAGTGTTCTCTGCACTGCCCTGCCTCCCTAGTCCTGATTGACAGGTCTCACTGCTAGGACATGCTGCTGTGTTACATTATTTGACAATTTATGTAATGGGACCAGGGAGATGTCATCTAAGGTCCTGTTAGATTTGCAACATCTACCCCATGTATGTATCTGATCACATGAAATCATAGCATGTCTCCATTGAGGATGGGGAGATGTAGAAGTCCATGGAGGCATGTTGTAATTTCATGTGATCAGATCACGTTATTGGATAAAGGACCTTAAATGACATCACTTTGGTCACATGATATGCTGAGAAAAGGCATGGGATATGGGAAGGAGTAGATAGGAGGGCCAGGCCGAGCAGGACACCCCCTCTGATGCTAGGTACTATAAGGAAAAGTTGATTTATGTGGATGTAAGGGAAACAATTTTTAGCCAAAAGAAGGGTGTTCGTTTTTAATAGGACTCTATGGAAACGTATCACTAGTTGTGTTTGTGAAAATGTGGTGACAGGTTGCCTTTAACATTTTATCCTTTTCACACTTGCACAAGCGAATGGGATTAGCTGTTTTTGTGAAGAAAATTTAGATTAAATTAGCACTATGGTCCCTTCATTGTCCTAAGTGTAATACCCAACCAACATTGTGATGCATTAATCTAGCAAGTAAATTGCCATAAATTTACACCATTAGAACATCCTTTAAGTCTTGTACTTGATTACTGCATATGTATTGAAATGTTTAGTATCTAATACTAGCAATAACATAGAAGGATTAGTAAAATAGAAATTATTTTAGTAATATAAAAATATAAAATTTTACTCATCTTAGTAATCTTACTAAAGCATAAACATATTCTATAGCACCTTTCTATTCATAGGGCAGTGGTGGCGAACCTATGGCACGGGTGCCAGAGGTGGCACTCAGAGCCCTCTCTATGGGCACCCGTGCCATCACCTGAGCACAGAGTTCGCCAGACAGGACTCAAAGCCTTGGGTAGTCCCAGGCAGCCCAGGAACCTCGAAGGAGCTACAATGATAATTCAAAATGTCTTCTCCTTCTTTCTACTGTATTGGTGTCCTCAGGGGCCTATACAATTTAATCCTGTGACAGAGCAGGGAGTAACAAGTTACTGCTTAAATTATCGCATTGGCACTTCGCTAAAAATATGTGGGTTCTGGTTGTAGTTTGGGCACTCAGTGTCTAAAAGGTTTGCCATCACTGTCATAGGGTATCTATCTATGTGTAACATCTGCGGTGTTCAGGCTTCAGCGCCATCCTCTTCCCCCAAAATATGACAGAAGATGCGCTGCTGACTGTGATTTTACTAGTTTGAACACTGACTTATTTCACTTCTGGCTGTTTAATGGATTTCCACCATACCAATCTGTCTCCTGTTGACTATTGCTCTGGGCTGCAGATGATTAAGCTAGCTGTGAAGCCTCCTCCACATACATTTCTCCCCTGCTAGTCTGGTTTACTTAGATATCCTGGAACTGCTTTAGTCATGCTCTGTTCTGAGAGTCTGACATCTCAGGTATTGTCTGCAAGTGAGATAAGAGGATTGGCCGCCCACTTGCTTGTTATAAGTCTTCTTTGGAGCTTTCTAGCATTCTAGCATTTTATAGAGTCCTGTATGTTTTGATCTTCTAACCTTTGCTAGTCTTCTGAACATCCATTGTTCTTGATTCTGTAGTGCATTGTCCTCTTGCTTTTGACCTGTATTTGTATGACCACTCCTTTGTGTTTTTGTGTTTGCCTCTGTGTTTTCACTTGTTTTCACAGCTGTCACCTATTGCTTAGGGCAGAATAGGCAAGTAGGTAGAGACAGTGGGTTCTCACTCACTGTCTGTCTTGACCATCCTATGGTCCATTCCAGCAGCATTACACATTCTATCTATCTTGCCACACAAAACCTTAAGAAAATTTTTATGCAATTAATAGTTGTAGTATTAACAAAACAAAATTGATTAAAAATATTATTGTATATTTTTTTACTATATATGAAATGTAATACAGATTTTAAGTGTTCAATCAATGGGTAACAACATTTCGAAATTGGCAGGTCCTATGAAATATTTTAGGTATGCCTCTGAAATCCAAGAAAAAACAACTACTAAAACTGCAGCAGGACCAGTGGTAACCAAGGATAATAAATGAACTTGGGAAGAGAAGACTACAATGGTTTGTCTATTCTACTCAACATCTATTGCACAGATTGGTGAACACATTAAACACAGACATCATTCACTCTTTGGACTGACCCCTGTTAACAATCTAAGACCACCAACAATGGTAAGCATGAAAACTGGACAATTAAACATTAAAAGAATGTTCTCACAACCCTGCACTAAATAACTAATGTATAATATACAGCATAATTTTTCTCCCCTGGAAATAACCATTGGTATCCAGAGCACTTTGTATAATGTACCACAGAGGGAGAAGATATACAAATGGTCAATTAACAAATAATTAGTAAGTCTTTTTTAGCACTTGCTATTCAAGTTTTGTAGTTAATAATAGTTTTATTTTTTATGTGTTGAGTATTTACAAGCTCTACTGTACAATACAGAGATTGCTAACACTTTCATGAGTATTTGTCCCCAATTGGGCTCAAAACCTTAATTAAAAAAAATAAACCTAATCACTAGGGGGGATTTATCCCTATGTCTGGTTTCTTGTACTACTTTTTGCGACTCATTTGTCTTAACTTAGAAAAATAAGCCTCAACTGCAACAAAAAGTACCAAAAACTAGTACAATAAACCAGGCAACATGGTGACAAATTCACCTCAATATGTTTTATTTAGTGTAGGATAAAACTGCTATGCCTGGAGACAAGATGGAGAGAGCATACAGACTCTATGCAGATATTCCCTTTGGTTATATTAAATCCCTCTACCCAAATGATGCCTGGCAACAAGGCTAACTGTCAAGCTGCAATACCTATTGACCTGTACTTTACCCTTACAATTTACTGGTAAAAAAAAAACTCACCTTCCTGTGCACGGAAATAAGCAGCCAAGCATTGGAATAACTTTTCATGGTTCAGTATCTTATGTGTATTTAGAATCAGTATGGAAATAACCTAAACTATGCTAATTTCCAGGTCTTTCCTATAGTAAATTTATAGTAGTTTTTTTACTAAATTTTTCATAGCAATTTCTCATCTGTTATTGTTTTGACAAAAGAGAAGACACTTAGTACATTTTCCCCCAGCAAGTGATTAACCTCTATGGGAAATAGACTTACAACAAAGGTGTCACACAGAGCTGATGGTACACTAGGAATCAAATATGACTTGTCTTCTGTTTACATTTATGCCCTTTTGCTAGTGAACTTTAATATTCATCCAGATCTCTCCTCACCTCAAGCGGGCTATTTTAGCAGAATGGAAGGGAAGTCTTGGTAATAAAAAAATATATCTGTTTATTTGAAAAAGACGACAATTATTATTCATAATTACTGTTTCTCACTGTAAAAGACACAGCTAATGAAGCAATTTATCTGTACGAAAAAAACCTTTTTCACGTTACCTAGGAGATAAATATGGCACAAAAATAGAAAAAATAAACAGGGTTAATGAGTGAGGACAACAAAGAAAATGAAATATATAAAGCATGGCATGTTAAAAACCAACTAAGTATTGCATAAATAACATTAATTACATAAAGGAATTACAAGGATTAATAAAGATTAAATGTTTTAAATGATTTTGTGAAATACTGAAATAATGTATTTAATCATTAAACCATTATCAAAGGAACAAATAATGAGAAAACATTGTCTATATAAATCTTAAGCATTTATTTTAATCAAGTAAATGTTCAGCAGGCATCCCATGGTTTTTATTCACTCCATTTCTTAAGATTCTACATTGCTTTCTCTTCAGAAAAGTCATCCATATTTTAATAAACGTTCCATCATCTCAAGTACGGTTGCAAAAACCAAACACTGAAGTCAATTTTTGTATTTAAAACCAAGACGATAAAGAATGGAAACATCTTGGCCATAATTTATTCTGCGGATGCTTTAGGATTAGGATTTGGGAAATATGTTTCAAGAAAACTTGTTAGTCGCCAATATTACATGTAAGCTAAGATGCAAATATATTTTATATAAAATAACAGTATTAAGGTCATAATTATTTCTTTTGTCAGTATATACTAATACCAAATCATCTGATGTACCATGAAAATTGCTTATCGCCTGAAGAAAGTGACAGGATATATAAACTGTCTGTACTTTGAGACCCAGGATCTTGACTGTAACAACTGTCGACCAGAAGACATCTGTCACTAAACATTTGTCTGGGGTACCTTTTTTATGTGAATGTGTTGAAAGGGGTACAAAATATGTAGAACTATTTTTGTTGCTATTCACAATAAAAAAAATTATTAAGTGTCTACAGGATGTGTTGTTTCAAAGAGCTTTTCTAATATATAACATACAGTCAAGAGAAAAGTAAACCGTTTCGGAATTTTATAGTTTTATTTATTAGGACACAAGAAAAAATAAACATCTGTTTATTAGAATGAATCCCAATTAGATAAATGCAACTACAATGCATGACACATTTTATGAGGCCATTATTAATTTAACAAAAAAATAGGCCAAACATTACTTGCACTTCTAGTGCTTTCATGGGAATTAAGTTGGTAAGCAGCAGTGAGGTGTTGCGTATATAATACCCTTAATTAAATGATTATCAGAAGATGTGACCACCTACCTTTAAGGAGACGTTTTGCCACTTTGACGTGTCGACCCCTTCAAGGCCAGGCCCTTTTTTGTTTTTGCATTTCCATTTTTCACTCCCCACCTTCAAAAATGTATAACTTTTTAAAATTTTTCCATGTAAAGAGCTGTGTGGCGGCTTGTTTTGTGCGTAACAAATTGCTCTTCATAGTGACGGTATGTAGTATTTAAGGTCATGTACTAGGAAAATTCCAAATGCAGTGAAGTTGGTGGAAAAACACATGTGGGCCTGGATTTTACAGCTTTTAGTGTGCGCCCCAAATGACATTAGGGACTTTAGGAGAACTTTATTCTTTGGGTCGGTGGGATCACAGGGATACCAAATATATAAAGGTTCTATAATGTTTTCATACATTTACAAAACGAGTCAAGGGAATAAATAAGAGAGATTATTTACAAATATAGATATTCAAGACAATTGACAATCTTCCCAGAAACAAACACCCCAGCAAATTAACTAAAAGGTCAGAACATGGCCTGTATTTTTCCCAGGGAAAATACAAAATTAAAACAAAAGCTTTATCCAGTTCCAGTCTCTGTTATTATTTGATGAGAGTCCTGAATAAGGCTGCATTCAGAGACGCTCACCCCCTCCTCCTCTCCCCGGCACCGACGTGTACCATCAATTATCATTTTATTGAAAAAAACTCTTTAACAATCACTTTTTATCCCCTCCGCCAAGTCTATCTTTTTGTATACTTTAATAAATGCTGCACAACTGATTCTGTTACAGTTGGGCCACCCCAACATACAGTAGATAGCCTAATTAGCATATAAGTTGCTGAAATTAATCAACATAATAGCTCAGGAACTGTAGAAAAAAGTGGAGCGAATTTCAACTTTTCTGCAGTCAGTGAAGCAGAGCTTATTAAAAGATGAAGAGAGATGAAGTAGGTGGAGGTTATGAAAGGTCCACTTTAAAACGATTCCTGACCTATTAAAATACTAATAGTCTGAAAGGTTTCTGAATTAAAAATACTCTCCAATAGTCTACTTAATATCCTTCATAGCCTTCATTTTTTTCTGTATTAGTTCTGGAATATTGAATGGCTTCTCCATACATAGAAAAATGTATCTTCAAAAATATTTATGTATACAATGTCCTTTAAATGGTCAGAAAACCATTTTATGATAACATTTTTGTACTATAATACTATATGCAGTAAAATACTGAGGGATCTGCCAAGCGCTGCATGTAATCATTGTATTATGCTAGTTTCTTTTCTATTACTTAATTTAATGCAGGGCAATACAGAAGGTGGATTGATTTATAATTCAAGCTGCTGTAGGCTTTAGCTGAGCTGCAAAGACGATTAGTAGATAAAAAGTCATGTGCACAACATTAAGTCAACCTTCTACAATATGAACTGCTGGCTCATGAAAATTGGAGATCATTACATACACACAAAGTTGTAGGTACCTTGCATCTGCCCTAATTTTGTGGTTATGGAATTTAATATGACAGCGGTGTTTGACCTACAGTAGACACCTACACAATTCCTTCAGTTGGTGAGAGGAAGAAGCGCGCTCTGATATCCTCCACATGAATATTGTTACTAGGGAAACCACTTTGTTCAGCTACTATCGTCAACTGTTGTCCTGTCTCTTTCATTTTGTTTCAAGCTTAAAACACAGCGGAAAACTGTCAGCAGATGAGGAAAAAAAGAAGAAAATGTCCTCCATAAATGCTGTCATATGGCTCTCAAATACTCTATTCTACCTACCGACGTTAGCAAAGGTTATTAGCTGGGACTCAACCAAGGAAAGTGATGTGTGATTAAATGGTTTTATTTAGACACATATTCTATTGATCTTTGTTACTATATATATTGTAATTTAAGAAAACCGAATATGTATAAGAGTGAATTATTTATACACAGTCTACAGAATGCTTAGTTTCAGTAAACATTTGCAGCAATACATGATGTATGCCACTAAGTAGCAAAATTTGTTTTAAGATTTGTTGGGCTTACTTGCACAAAAATGTAGTCACCTAAGTTACCTAAGGACAGTCAGGGTAGTTAACCACCTAAAAAATAAAAGTGGTGTTCTAAAAGTCTGAATTAAGGAAATTCTATTTTTAAATTAAAAATATCTAAAAGTTAAAATAATCCCCCTTTCCCTAGAACTGTCATAAAAATAAACAAATAATCGCCACGTCCCAAAAGTCCTGATCGATTAAAATATGAAAAGGTTTATTTCCATTGGAAAATAGCCCCTACATGTCCAAAATGCCACTGTGAGGGTGGGTGGAAGGGGGCATAGGAGTACAGACAGGACAGTGGGTCCTAAGCTGAGCCCCCCCAAGATGTCCTCTGTCTTCTTACTGGCCTCACCCTAAGCAGTGGGCAGTAACTGGGGGCCGTTCCCTCCCGAAGTCACAGTGCAAGACAAGACTAACAAAAAAACAACACAGAAAGAGAGGTCTAGGTCACAATGAGATAGCAAGTACAGTACACAATCAAAGTATTAAAACACAATAAAACCTGTATAAATTTGTTAACCCCCAAGAAGATTGTAACATCCCAAACAATAAAGGAGATATGTCATTTGAAATTTATTTCCAGCTCCTGGTAATAAATACTGTCACTATGAACTACAATTTGTTAAGCAGAAAACAAACCCTCACACAGCTCTGTATACAGAAAAATAACAATAGTTTTAGGTTTTTGAAGATGGTGAGTGAAAAATGGAAACGCAAAATTGTCCCATTTTATTTAGGCTTTCTTTGTGGCATACATTGATGTATAACTTTTATTGCAAGGCTTCAATATATTTTTTATTTATAAACTAACATATCACCCATGGGTGTAATATTTTGGAATACATACCATAAAGTATAGTCATTTTTGTATTCACCTTCTGTAATGTGCAATTTAATGTAAAGGGGTGCAAGATTAATGGCTTACCAGGTGCTTTAACCACTGTGTATGAGAAATCTCAAGGCTACATACGATGGAGAAGATTTGCTAAAGGTATCTAAGAGTTAGTCTACATCTATGCACTGAGGAATTTTGAACATGTGGTATCTGTACTCACAGTCCTGTACATGAGCGGACTGTCTGAGCTGCAAACGATGAGGCAGGTCCTATTCCTGTCCATTTTCCAGCCTGTGCAGTCTTTTAATGTTGTCATTGTGTGATGTACACCCTTTGAAGACACACGGACTGCAAAGAAAAGTTCACTGGACCCTTACTTGTGACCTGTTGCACTGTACACATGCAGATAGCTTTAGACAGTCTTCTTCCACCATTAGAGTATGTAATCTAGCAAAAATTAGACTCTCTATTTTAACTTTACATTTCCTATTTGTTAGCATAGTTTGCTCAAAATGTATGTGCTAAAAGGATGTAGGTTGTGGCTGTTTATGACGAACATTAAGCAAAAATGCCCTAATGCTAATGTTACATGTATTTATCTATAGCTGCTATAAAAATATAGAGGTTTCCTTGTTATAAGAAGGATAGGGTTTCCTTGTTATCCTTTTATTCTCTTCCTTCAAAGAGACCCATTGCATGTACAGCTATCGTATGAGTATTTTTGTATAATGAGTATGCCAATCAATATCTGTCAAATTTGTAAAAAGATAAATATATTGTTAGGCAGTGGCTTATAAAGTGTGTATATTTTCCACCTAGGTTTTCCACCTATACACGATGAAGGGTTTTCCAACTGCTAGAAAATGTATAATTACTATATTTACCATTTCTTTATTTTTTGTTAGTAAGTTCAAGTTTTTTATAGTTTTCAGGATAATTATAAAAAAGCGAAAAACAGATATTTTTTTAATTGCATAAAGAAAAAGATATGCATGTCAGAATATGGTGTTGCAGGACACCTTTTTTAATTTTTGTTTTAAAGCTATTAAAATATAACAACCATAAATTTATGTGACAGAACACCCATAGATAATGAAAGTGTCGATCTGGGCCCACAGTGATAGCTTAAAAACGCTGAGAAAATTGAGCAAATGCTCAATGTGATTTCTGTCTACCTTTGGAATTCTTTTCCAGCTCCCCCATACATTCCATTGAATGTAATTGGTGCCAATAAAGAGAAAAACTTGTCCTGCAGTAACAAGCCTCATACAACTCTGGAAATGTGATGGTTTCTGGAAGGGCGGTGATAAAAAGGGCTGCGCATTAAGGGTTGTACAGTCATAACAAGTTGCTGATTGGTGAGGGACCCAGTGGTGGAATCATGGGACAGGGGTACTGAATAGATAAAGAACAAAAAAATGCACTCTTGTACAAATCCAAGCTTACCCCTTCCAGCAGCTTTTTCCTTTAATCAGTGCAGGTTCTCGTGGATCCTTGTAGACTAAGACACATGGACGCAGATGAAAGACCATGAATAAGGCGAAACTCGCTAAAACAACGTAGGTCTGGATGTTGGTGTCTTTGGATACGTGTTCCATGATTATTCTGTTTTTTGTATTCAATAAAGAAGATTTCTACAACTTATGCCTTTCAAGTCTGTGGAGCAGTGCCGGGATAACTTGTCTTTTACTGATAGAGATAGTTGATTACAGTGCACAGCTATCTCCACCACTGCCATAGAGATGATAAGATGAGCAGGGACCATATGTGACAAGCTTCTTTGTCAATTTGTGATACAACAAACCCCCCCATCCTTGTGATATGTGGATTTATTATTTGCCATAAGCATAGTATACAACTATTTCATCAAGCGTGTGTGTGTGTGGGGGTGTCTTTCTATAGTTTGCAGCAGAAAGGCTAGGTTCACTACTAGAAATGTTAACTTTACTCTTCAGTGTTAAGGCTCATTCACATGGCCGTCTGTGGGGACGTAGAGGTCCCCATAGATGGCAATACGGCACAGCGCAGTACGGTGCCACACATGTGTGGCACCAATCTGGGCCGCACACCGCAAAAATATGCTGAGCATCTCCTATCTTTCGGCGTGTGTGCGGCCGTGCGCCCCTATTCTCTATGGAGGGAGGAGGGGTCACCTCCCTCCTCCTCTCCAGGCTACCGACATTTGAATGTACCCTAAGACACAACTACAACCACAACTTTTTCACCAAATAAAGTAAAGTAAAGCAATTTATAGGGTATGGCCTTAAACATATCATCTATAATTGTAAAAGAAAAAAATCACTTGCATTGTGTCTTGACAGTGGCTTATACCCACATTAGCCTAATCAATAAATCCTACACACTGTCCCCCTATCCTGTAATGAACATATTATATCTGAGCCTGGTTTGACAAACGTGGGGTCTTTATTAGTGACTTTCAGACAATAAAGTGGCAGATTTTTTATCCCTTGCTGCACCTATTGCACCTTATTTATGAAGTGTCGGTGCACAATATTGTTCTTTTTTACCAACACTCATTTTTTTTTGAGGGGCACAGAATTTTGGCGCTGCTTGGGAATCCAACACTTGTTTACCAATCCTTTTTTTGCACAATTTGGGCACAAACTTAGAGCAGCAAAAGCTGGTTTTAGGGAGTCCTATTTCACCTTCATGAATGGGGAGTAAGGTTAGACCATTTTTGTCTGTGCAACATTCATTGATCCTTTGCGCTGCAAACAATACATCCCCCTGAATTATAGAATTCTGTTATTTTATAAAATTCCTGCGCAAACCCTCCGCCAAAATTGAAAGTGCCCAAATTGTATACTGTTGTTAAACAGCATGAATCTTTACCTTATACATGTATAAGTCAGGAATAGACAAATCTTGAATCCAGAATCCAGTTTAAAAACAATGCAGCTCTTTAGGCCCGTTCCACACTTGCGAATGTGATGCGATTCACTCGCACACACCTCGCAACGCATGCTGCCGGGAACGCACGGCCGAACGCTGGCACACCGGGAGTGAACTGACATCACGCCGCGTTCGGGCCGTGCTGTTCCGGCAGCATGCGTTGCGAGTGTGATGCGAGTTCATCGCATCACCTTGCAAGTGTGGAAAGGCCTTAGGCTTGAAAGCTATGCTGGATCTTTTTCAACCATATTCTTTATTGTGCATCTGGATATGCGATTGGGCTGAACTTTCCTTTTCTGTTCTATTGCTTTGCATGGGTAAAATTCCCAGCAGATATAGTACATTTTTATTATTATTATCCGGAATTATTATTATCACAGAATATATGTGTGGTTTGGAACTGCTTTACAAAAACCAGCATTTCTTAAAAATGTGACCAACATTTTTTATGGCATTTTAAAAGGGGCACTCCCACATCTCTGTTGAAGAGTTCTGTGTCCACCACACTGAAACAGCCAATGCATCTGTTCTTTCATGTTTCCTTACTCCCATATTGGTGTATTTGTGTTACAGAAATAATGAACTATACTGTTTCTTTAACTTCGGTAATTACGGAATCACCATAGCTCATTGTACGTTTCTTGAATTCCCATTCACTACTAGTGATGTTGAAGGGAACCTGTCACCACATTTGTTTACAAATTAAGATAGTGACAGGTTACATAGATTCCTATAAAACTAAATGTAAACAAATCAGTAGGGCCTAGCCTCTCCATGCTTTGTACTTCTTCTCACCATTCAACACTTCATGTCATGTGACCGGGGGATGTCATTTAAAGTCCTTTCCCCCATGTATGTGTAGCTGATCACGTGAAATCACAGAGCCCCCATAGATTACTTTAGTTAATCAGACAGGTCAACAAATAAACTTAATTAACCCCTTTTTGACATGCCTTAAAGTGCTTTTCTGACCAGAGCATTCTAACAAATTTTTTTATTGGTTTGAGGGCCATTACTATTTTGTGAAATACCATAAAGAATTTGTTTGACACATAGGGATAGTTAAAATTAAAAGGGAATGTTTTCATTTTTAGTTTATAAAGGGGTTAGGCTGCATTCACACACATGTATGGGGGAACATTATACGGCTGACAGATATACGGCCGATATACGTCCCCCATACACTTCTATGGGCTAACAGCGCCCTAACGGGAGTGGTACGGTGCGGCACCGTACCGCCCATATCCGGAAAAAGATAGAGCTGTCCTATCTTTTTCGTAATACGGGCGCGTGCGCCATTTATCCTATGAAGGGGTGGGGGTGAGCTGCTCTCCCCCGCTTCCTCTCGCCGCGCGCTGCCGTGTGCCCGCCGTGCTACGGTGCTGCGGGCAATGGCAGTGTGCATCTCCTTAAAGTTACAAAAAACTGGAGAGAAATATATATTGTTATATATAGTATATATGTGTTTTCAAATTAACTCAAAATGATCATTATAACTTAATTCTCTAGTTGACATGGTTGTTTTGATTAAAAAAAATGTATAGTCGGTGGCAAAAGGGCAACTATGGTAATGTTTTTTCTAGTGTAGCCGGGTTTTTAAAAAATGTTATTGGGGAGTATTAATCTTTATTTTTAGATATTTACTTATATATCTTACTATATTTTTTTTCTTTCTTTTTTTTTTCCCTCTGATCCCATATGGTGGCAGATGTAGTACAGAGGTGGACTGGTAATACCCAGCATTCTGATTAACCCCTACTTGTGTCTGCACTGCCCGCTCTCCTCCTCCTGTGCAAGTGATATGCTGTGAGGAGTGGAGAAGGGGAACAGTAATAAACTGCATTGCCCTTTTAGCTAGAGTCTCCAGCTGCCACTGACAGTCGGAGAGCCCATCCTGCTCCCGCGATTAGCACGGGGATAGGATCTGCTCCCGCTGGCAGACTTGGACTTAAATCTTTGTTTAAATACATTCGTATTGCAAGGTGTAGGCTATATTCACACTGCCGTGCCCCGCCGCCCGTACCGTAGCGGGCAACGGCAGTGTACGGGGAGAGAGGAGGAGTTGAGCGCAGCTCACCCCCGCCCCTCTCCATAGCAACCTATGGCGCACGCGCCGTATTACGGGAAAGAGATAGGACAGGTCCTACTCTTTTACCCGGGTACGGAACGTACGTGCCGCACGTGTGCGGCACCGTACCGCTCCCGTAGGGTTGCCGTGCGCCCATAGAAGTGTATGGGGGGACGTAAATCGCCGTATATATACGTACCCCATACGTTAGTGTGAATGTAGCCGTATTTTAATCCGCTCCTGAAGACAAAAAAGTTCACAATACACAAACACCTCATGGAGGAGAGGGGAAACAAATATAATACAAAGAGTGAATGTATTGGAACACGTTATGTGATAATTATAAAAAAGCGAAAAACAGATATTTTTTTAATTGCATAAAATTCCAATACATTACACTTCTTTTTATTTAATTTTGTTTCCCCTCTCCTCTCCATGATGGTTGTTGTGTATTGTGATACCTTTTTTGTCTTCAGGAGCGGATTAAAATACGGCTACATTCACACTAACGTATGGGGTACGTATATATACGGCCGATATACGTCCCCCATACACTTCTATGGGCGCACGGCACCCTACGGGAGCGGTACGGTGCCGCACACGTGCGGCACCGTACCGTTCCGTACCCGGGTAAAAGATAGGACCTGTCCTATCTTTTCCCGTAATACGGCGCCGTGCGCCATAGGTTGCTATGGAGAGGGGCGGGGGTGAGCTGCGCTCACCTCCTCCTCCTCTCCCCGTACACTGCCGTTGCCCGCTACGGTACGGGCGGGCAACGGCAGTGTGAATATAGCCTACACCTTTGCAATACGAATGTATTTAAACAAAGATTTAAGTTCAAGTCTGCCAGCGGGAGCAGATCCTATGGAGAGGGGCGGGGGTGAGCTGCGCTCACCTCCTCCTCCTCTCCCCGTACACTGCCGTTGCCCGCTACGGTACGGGCGGGCAACGGCAGTGTGAATATAGCCTACACCTTTGCAATACGAATGTATTTAAACAAAGATTTAAGTTCAAGTCTGCCAGCGGGAGCAGATCCTGAGTCTCCCGTGCTAATCGCGGGAGCAGGATCGGCTCTCCGACTGTCAGTGGCAGCTGGAGACTCTAGCTAAAAGGGCAATGCAGTTTATTACTGTTCTCCCTTCTCCACTCCTCACAGTATCACTTGCACAGAGGAGGAGAGCGGGCAGTGCAGACACAAGTAGGGGTTAATCAGAACTGTCCACCTCTGATCCTACATCTGCCACCATATGGGATCAGAGGGAAAAAAAGAAAGAAAAAAAATTATAAGTAAGTATATATAAGTAAATATCTAAAAATAAAGATTAATACTCCCCAATAAATTTTTTTAAAAACCCGGCTACACTAGAAAAAACATTACCATAGTTGCCCCTTTTGCCACAGACTATACATTTTTTTTAATCAAAACAACCATGTCAAACTAGAGAATTATTTTATAATGATCATTTTGAATTAATTTGAAAACACATATATACTATACATAACAATAGCCACAGACTATACATTTTTTTTTATCAAAACAACCATGTCAAACTAGAGAATTAAGTTATAATGATCATTTTGAGTTAATTTGAAAACACATATATACTATATATAACAATATATATTTCTCTCCAGTTTTTGTAACTTTAAGGCTACATGCACACTGCCATTGCCCGCAGCACCGTAGCACGGCGGGCACACGGCAGCGCGCGGCGAGAGAAGGCGGGGGAGAGCACTGCTCACCCCCACCCCTCTCCATAGGGATAAATGGCGCACGGCGCCGTATTACGAGAAAAGATAGGACACGCTCTATCTTTTTCCCGGGTATGGAGCGATACGGTGCCGCACCGTACCACTCCCGTAGGGCGCTGTGGGCCCATAGAAGTGTATGGGGGACGTATATCGGCCGTATATCTGTCAGCCGTATATATGTCCCCCATACATGTGTGTGAATGCAGCCTAACCCCTTTATAAACTAAAAATGAAAACATTCCCTTTTTTAAAAATTTTTAACTATCCCTATGTGTCAAACAAATTTTTTATGGTATTTCACAAAGAAAAATAGTTATGGCCCTCAAACCAATAAGAAAATTTGTTAGAAATGCTCTGGTCAGAAAAGCACTTTAAGGCTTTAAGGTCAGAAAGGGGTTAATTAAGTTTATTTGTTGACCTGTCTGATTAACTAAAGTAAATCTATGGGGGCCTCTGTGATTTCACGTGATCAGCTACATACATGGGGTAAAGGACTTTAAATGACATCACCCTGGTCACATGACATGAAGTGTTGAATGGTGAGAAGAAGTACAAAGCATGGAGAGGCTAGGCCCCTACTGATTTGTTTACATTTAGTTAATAGGAATCTATGGTAACCTGTCACTATCTTAATTTGTAAACAAATGTGGTGACAGGTTCCCTTCAACATCCATAGTAGTGAATAGGAATTACAGAAACAGTACAATGAGCTATGGTGATTCCGTAATTACCGAAGTTAAAGAAACAGTATAGTTCATTATTTCTGTAACACCAATACACCAATATGGGAGTTAAGGAAACATGAAAGAACAGATACATTTGGCTGTTTCTGTAACTTTGACCACCTCAGTGTGTTGGACACAGAACTCTTCAACAGAGATGGGGGATGCCCCTTTTACAATGCCATAAAAATGTTGGTCACATTTTTAAGAAATGCTGGTTTTTGTAAAGCAGTTCCAAACCACCACATATATTTCTGTGATAATAATAATTCCGTATAATAATAATAATAAATGTACTAATATCTGCTGGGAATTTTACCCATTGCAAAGCAATAGAACAAAAAGGAAAGTTCAGCCCATCGCAATATCCAGATGCACATATAAAGAATATGGTTGAAAAAGATCCAGCATAGCTTCAAGCCTAAGGCCCGTTCCACACTTGCAAGTGTGATGCGAGTGAATCGCATCACATTCGCAAGTGTGGAACGGGCCTAAAGAGCTGCATTGTTTTTAAACTGGATTCTGGATTCAAGATTTGTCTATTCCTGACTTAATACATGTATAAGGGTAAAGATTTCATGCTGTCTTAACAACATGTATACACTTTGGGGCACTTTCAATTTTGGCGGAGGGTTGCGCAGGAATTTTATAAAATAACAGAATTCTATAATTTCAGTGGGATGTATGTTTGCAGCGCAAAGGATCAATGAATTGGTGCACAGACAAAAATGGTCTAACCTTACTCCCCATTCATGAAGGTGAAATAGGACTCCCTAAACCAGCTTTTTGCTGCTCTAAGTTTGTGCCCAAAATTGTGCAAAAAAAGGATTTGTAAACAAGTGTTGGATTCCCAAGCAGCGCCAAAATTCTGTGCCCCTCAAAAAAAAATATGAGTGTTGGTAAAAAAGAACAATATTGTGGCACCAACACTTCATAAATAAGGTGCAATAGGTGCAGCAAGGGATAAAAAATCTGCCACTATATTGTCTGAAAGTCACTAATAAATGACCCCCACTGTTTGTCAACCCAGCCTCAGATATATATATGTTCTATACAGAATAGGGGACAGTGTTATGAATATTTATTGCTAATGTTAGGTTATAAGCCACTGTCAAGACACAATGCAAGTGATTTTTTTTCTTTTACAATTATAGATGATATGTTTAATGCCATTACCCTATAAATTTGCTTTACTTTACTTTATTTGGTGAAAAAGTTGTGGTTGTGAGTTGTGTCTTAGGGTACATTCAAATGCGGTATCCTGGAGAGGAGGAGGAGGTGACCCCTCCTCCCTCCATAGAGAATAGGGGCGCACGGCCGCACACACGCCGAAAGATAGAGCATGCTCTATCTTTTTGCGGTGTGCGGCCCAGATTGGTGCCACACATGTGTGGCACCGTATCTGCGCTGTGCCGCTATTGCCATCTATGGGGACGTCTACGTCCCCGCAGACGGCCATGTGAATGAGCCTTTACACTGAAGAGTAAAGTTAACATTTCTAGTAGTAAACCTAAGAAGCTTGTCACATATGCTCCCTGCTCATCTTATCATCTCTATGGCAGTGGCGGAGATAGCTGTGCACTGTAATCAACTATCTCTATCAGTAAAAGACAAGTTATCCCGGCACTGCTCCACAGACTTGAAAGGCATAAGTTGTAGAAATCTTCTTTTATTGAATACAAAAAACTGAATAAAACATGGAACACATATCCAAAGACACCAACATCCAGACCTACGTGTTTTAGCAGTCTCGCCTTATTCATGGTCTTTCACTGCGTCCATGTGTCTTAGCTCTACAAGGATCCACGAGAACCTGCACTGGATTAAAGGAAAAGCTGCTGGAAGGGGTAAGCTGGATTTGTACAAGGTGCATTTTTTTGTTCTTTATCTCTATCAGTACCCCTGTTCCCATGATTCCACCACTGGGTCCCTCACCAATCAGCAACTTGTTATGACTGTACAACCCTTAATGCTGCAGCCCTTTTTACTCATCGCCTTCCAGAAACCATCACATTTCCAGAGCTGTATGAGGCTTGTTATCTGCAGGACAGTTTTTCTCTTTATTGGCACCAATTAATATTCAGTGGAATGTATGGGGGAGCTGGAAAAAAATTCCAAAGGTAGCAGAAATCACATTGAGCATTTGCTCAATTTTCTCAGCGTTTTTATAGCTATCACTGTGAGGCCCAGATGACACTTTCATTTATTCTATGGGTTGGTTCTGTCACATAAATTTATGTTTGTTATACTTTAATAGCTTTAAAACAAAATTAAAATCTTTTGATGAAAAACAGGTGTGCTACAACCCCATATTCTGACATTCATATCTTTTCAAACTTTTCACTTTCACTTTTTTCGCTTACAAACACCATATGTGATAATTATTTTAATAGATCTGGCATTGGAAAACGGGGATACCTAACATGAGTTCAGGGGTGCACCTCTGCTTCTGTCATTTGGTGGTAGACCATTTGTGCTTTGCACACACAAGGGAATGTTTATAAGCAACCTCATCTCTGCTACGTACAGTAGGGGAAATAAGTATTTGATCCCAGAACAATTCTGCAAGTTTTTCTACCTACAAAGAACAGAGAGATATATAATTTTTATTGTTTGAACACTTCAACTGTGAGAGACAGAATGTTAAAAGAAGTATTTGATCCCATAGAAGAACATAATATTTGGTACAGAAACAAATTAGGGAGGTAAGATGTTTTCCAGTATTTTTTTAATTTTGCACACCCTGTAGCAAGGATTTCTCCAGATTTTTCAGGTTTCAAATCTCTCGCCGTGCAACATTGAGTTTCAGCTCCCTCCAAAGTCTTCTAAATGGGTTCAGGTCTGGAGACTGGCTAGACCACAGCATGACCTTAAAATGCTTCATAAGGAGCTGCTCCTTAGTTGCCTTGCCTGTGTATTTTGCGTCATTGTCATACTGCAAGACCCAACCATGACCCATCTTCAATTCTCTATTACTGAGAGAAGAATGTTTTTGTCCAAAATCTTGTGATACATGGCCCCATCCATCCTCCATCAATACTGTGCAGTCATCCTGTTTCCTTTATAGAAAACCATTCCGAAAGTATAATGTTTCCAGCCTCATGTTTGGGACGGTGTTCTTAGGGTTGTACTCATTCAAAACCCAGGAAGTGGAGTTGATACTTAAAAGTTTTAGTTTGGTCTAACCACATGACCTTCTCTCATGCCTTTGGATCATCCAGATTGTCAGGGGGGAACTTCAAACAAACCTGTACATGTGGTGCCATGAGCAGGGGGACCTTGCAAGCTCTGCATAATTTTAATCCATGCCGAAGTAGTGTGTTACTAACAGTAATCTTTGAGACTGTGTTCAGGTCATTGACCAGGTCCTCCCGTGCAGTTCTGGGTTGATTCCTAACCCTTCTCAGAATTAGGTGAGATCTTGCATGGAGCCCCATAACGAGGAAGATTGACGGTCATCTAGCGCTTCTTCCATTTCTAATAATTGTCAAGCTGACTGCCTTTTGTCCTGTAGCCCATCCAAGCCTTGTGCACGTCTGCTATTTTTTTCCTGGTATCCTTAGACAGCTCTTTAGTCTTGCTCATGGTGGAGAGTTTGGATTGTAATTGATTGATCGTGTGGACAGGTGTCTTTTATACAGGAAACAAGTTCAAACAAGTGATATTAATACAAGTAAAGAGTGCAGAGTAGAAGGAGCTTCTTAAAGAAAAACTAAGAGCACTGAGAGCCCGAGAGACCAGAATTCTTGCTCATTGGGTATCAAATACTTATTTCATGCAATAAAATGTTAATTAATAATTTAAAATTGATACAATGCGATTTTCTGGAATTTTTTAGATTCTGTTTTTCACAGTTAAAGTGTACCTACAATAAAATTACAGACCTATTCGTTCTTTGTAGGTATGAAAACTTGCTAAAGTGGTTTGGGATCAAGTACTTATTTCCCCCACTGTATGCCTCCTGTGTTCTAACCCCTTCTCAATCAGTTACCCGTTAATGTCCCCCCTTCAGTGAGCCCCCTCCCTCATGTTCTCTCCGATTCTCATTCAGTTACCCCCCAAGCTCTACCCCCTTCACTCAATTAATGCTCCATGTTCTCCCCCTCATCATTCAGTTACCCCCATGTTCTTCTTCATTACTCAATTACCCCCTCATGCCCACCACTTCACTCAGTTAGCCCCCTCACACCCCCCTCACCTCATTGTCAGCAGCCCTGTAATATTCTGCTGCCCATACACTGCCCTCTCCTGCAGGTAATGAGCAGGAGGGTATTTTCTCAGATCGCCTCATGGGTGATGTGGCCCCTGCTGGTAGTCTTGACTTTAATGTTTATCTGATTAATAACTAGCAGTTCTTTCCTGGCCTGAGTGGTAGAAGCAATTGTTACTGATGTGTAGTAGGTTTTTGAAAACCTCAGTCTATCACCCTTCTCATGCACTTCGATCCAGGACTTCTCCCGAGTTGCTCCAACATTTCTATACATTTCTATTTTTGACAGAATGCTCTCCACACCTGCCTAAAACCTTTGAACAGTACTGTGTATATTAAATGGTGTTATGTAGCATCAAGAGCAAATATAGTATATAATATAGTATGTATCTGCACTTTATTTTAATGTTACCCTTGAAAAAGTGAAATTGTATTCAGAATTACAGAGTGACTTTCTTAAAGCTCATAAAGCTGCTGCTTTTGGCTTCTTCACTGATCATAATAAAGCTTAATATATGTCACCTGGAATCTATAGGGAAGTGATGAGGGTTAATTTACATAAATATAGTGATTCATCACCAACATAAAGCTGTTGATTACTAGTGATTACCTAGCTATTTTCTTCATGTAATTATGAAAATTTTATAATCCCTATCCTCAAATCATTTTTTTCAAAGTTTCACCCCGAAGCCTCATCATGCTATGTTAACCAGGCAGCACTTTCCAGGAGAAGTTCCCCAAACTGCCAAGAAGGGAGGAAAAAGAAAGATGTGCAGGTGTGCTCCAAAAAGGCATTCGGAAGGACACCGTATCATTGTGAGACATGCCCATAAAGCCAGGACTATGTATGAACGATTGCTTCCTAATTTTCCACATCACTGGATTTTTAGATTACCCTGTTGTTACCCTGACGCACAGCTTATACATCATGCCGTATGCCGCACCTTCCCTTCTAAGCCCTGCTATGTGCCCAGCCTGTTGATTACTCCCCCGTGTGGGGTATTGCTTTACCCGGGAGAACATACTCAGATATTTTTGGGGTGTTTGTCTCCCTTGCAGGAGCTGGGCAAAATACTTTTGTCCCTACAATGGCATTATAGCAGTAGCATCTTATAGTTAACAGCTCATACAACCCTACATACATTCTTTTTGAGGGCTTTCTATTGTACTGGTACCTCAGGGCACCCCCACACCAATCTAGTGGAAATTGAGCTCCAAAACCGAAATTTTTGCTCCTTTCCTTCCTCTGAGCCCTGCCGTGTCTCCACCCTGCAGATTATTCACACCTACTAGGGAATTGCCCCCAACCGGGGTAACCCCAGATGATTTTGATGTGTTTTTCTCCCCAAGTGGCATAAGTTGGCAAATACTTTTTTCCACTACAATGTCATATATAACCAGCATCTTAGGAGTTGAACATGCTCTACAACCCTACATACATACTTTGAGGGCTTTCTATTTTATGTGGTACCTCAGGGGGCACCCCCACCCAATCTAGTGAAAACCAAGCTTCATAACCTACATTTTGCTCCTTATCTCATTACCTGCTGGTCTCCATCCATCCTGATTATTTTCACCTATGGGGTATTGCCCTAACCCCAGAAGATGCTCTAAAACTTGCAACCTTCTCACATCCTATTAAAAAATTGAAACGAAACAAATTATGGAATAAAAGAAGATCATGCAAAAGATTCTCTACCAAAAAAAATGGTGGTTGGCTTTTTTGCTAGAAAGTAGAAATTTTAAACCTTTGAAAATTGTCATTTTTTTCAAATTTTTTTTTTCCTAATTATATGAATCCCCCCCCCCCCCAAAAAAAAGAAACGGATCACCGAAATGACACTACTAACATAAACTACAATGTCTTGTGAGAAAACAGTCTCAAAATCACAGGGATATCTTAAAGTGTTAAAAAGGTATTACCACAGGAAGAGACCTGTTCAAATTTCTAAAAAAAGGACTGAGCCTTAAGGTACAAACAGGTAACGTCCTGAAGGGGCTGAATGAAACCATTCAACCATATCTGGGAAGCAGCAGCAAAAGTTTTCGGAAAAAGGAGCAGACGCGGCACATCCTCTAAAATGTTGAAATTTATTGGATCATCTTAAAAGTTGCGGTGAGGTAGAAGTATCGCCTACGCGTTTCGAGCACGTCCGTGCTCTTAGTCATGGCATAATATCTACTACAAAGTAAGAATATTTTAAAACCTCAACCACCAATCACCATTCAAAGGGGTTGTGTACACATTCGTAGCAACGACGTCACACGTGAGTGTACTTCCCGTGTCGTCATCGGCACGGATTGCGATCTGTTTACATAAACAATGTAAGCTCAACAACATTTGGAACTGAACCACGTAAAACCCCTCCCGGGCAATTCATTGTATAATGTGAAAAGGATTGCATGAAGGTAGAGATTCCAATATTAAAAGACATATGACTGATATGTAATATGTAGTTATTTTCAAAAGAAAGAGAAAGGTCTACCTTACATTCAGTCCCTGCAGAGTTTCTAGTGCCTCAGTTCAAAAATCCAAAGGCTTCACGTTTAGGAGAGTCCATATATGAGAGTCATAGTCTTTAATATTGAATCTCAACCGTTTATGCATACTTCTTTTCACATTTATACAATGATTGCCCGTAGGGTTTTACGTTGGTTCATTCCAAATGTTTTGAGTCTATTATTGTTTATGTTAACAGATCGCATCCGTGCGATGACGACACGGGAAGTACACCCCCGTGTGACCGTTGCTACGAATGTGTACACACCCCTTTGAAGTGATTGGTGGTTGATGGTTTTAAATATTTTCCTTGTGTAGTAGATTATATGCATGACTTAAGAGCACGGACGTGCTCGAAACGCGTAGCCGATACTTCTAAACCTCACGCAACTGTTTAAGATTGATCCATAATTTCAACATTTAGGGATTTGCGCGTCTGCTCCTTTTTCCGAATCTATGAATCTTGGCCTGCAGTCAAGCGTGGGACGCCCGAGTCACTCCATGCCTGAAAACAGCTATACAGTGATCAAAATATTCTCTCGTGGTGACCCCTTGAAGAAAGTGTGACGAGTGGGTGAGCTGCATCAAAACTTTTGACTACACACACAAAAGTTATACCATTTCATTTTTCTAAAGTAAAAATACACATCATTATTATAGTAAGTCTAACTGTATGTACAATAATTGTAGTTAGCAGAAATGTGAAGGTAACTCACTATAGAAGTGGAATAAATCTATTTTTTGTATTAAAGGAAAGTATTTCAGGACAAAAGTACATGAATACAATCTGAAATGAAGCGTTCAGTACTGAAAAGTCTTCTGATTGCGGTGTGGAGAGAAGATTCCAGGTGTGCTGGGACAAAGCACTGAGATTCTGTCAATTGTATGTTACTTGTGAATGATGACAATTTAATCTTGTCACTTGACTAAAAAACTCTAGAAAATATACTAACATTGACTATTAAAAATTCAGCAACGATGATAATAAATGCGCTGAATACCCACCCATAAATTTAGGCTATGAATAAAGATAAAATATACTGTACGATATAAAGGTATTCAAACACAATTTATTTGCATACCAGCATAAAATATATATTCCTTTAGGACTATTGAGTTTTCAAGCAAATAAAAAATGTAAACTGCAATACCAGAAATACCATATCTACATAGGAACCATTATGTCCTTTAATAACCACTGTCTCAAGCATTAAAACTTTCCCTTTAGATCCTCCTAATTGTGTCACATAAAGTTGTAACATATTTTTAATTTAACTGTTTGATTTTTTTTTTGTGCGACTGCTTGAGAGCAGCTGTTTGAGGGGTGTAATACCCACACTTTTTTTTCATGTGTCATTTTTGAGAGAATTCACTGTAATAGATTACTACATATGTATAGTATATAATATTTTCTACATTTTTAAGAAGACTTTTATTAAGTTAAGTATGATTTATCATAATCTGCATTGAAAACCACAAGTATTCTGCATGGAAATTCTATATCAGCCTGTTTATAATGTGGGCCTTCATTTGATTTCCCTGCATAAAAGTAACCGAAGAACTTACTGTATCTTTATCACAGAGCCCAGTATTTGGCAGCAGTAGTCAGGTGTATATATAGACTCCTCCCTGACATGTAAGCAGATCCTGTTGGGCGTACTGGAGCTGCAGCGGAACAACAGGAAGCATTCCCTGTTCTTGCTATGAAAACATTTGGACAACCCCTTTAAGAGAACATAGTAGATTTCCCTGCAATCCTAAAAATAAAACATTATGATCTCATGAAATATAGAGACAGTATCCATTCTGCAACACTTGTGATTAAAACGAGCAATTATTTGATCTAATTTTGATGTACCGTATTTCAAGTCTTTAATCTTAATATGCCATTTATTTTCAGTTAGAAAACGCATGTGGCTTTATGCAGTACTTGTCTGTTGTCTTAGAAACCAGAATATAAATTTCAGAATTTTCTAAATATGTTTGTATAATCAGCTTGGAAAGGGTGGAGGGGTGTTTCAGCACCCTTGTACTGTTGTCTTGGAAACACTACACTAAACTGCAATTGCCATATGAAATAAGGATATATATTAAAATCCACAATTATACCTGACTGTAAAATATATATGTTTTATGCAGCATTATAGGTGTTGGCAGGAAAAAAACCATGGCCTTCCAAAATATTTCTAAGATTTAAAAATATAATCATTCTTTTCCAGCAGATTTGTGAGAAGTAAGATTTGTTTTAAAGGGGTATTCCCAAGAAGACAAGTTTCTTAAATGTACTCTGGATAACAAAATAACACATTGGGGCTTATTTACTAAGGGTTTCATGGCCACATTTCCGGCGGGTTTTCCTGCGTTTTCAGGGATCGCACCGCTGGGACAGGTATTGAGTAGGTGATTATGTCGCATGCGATCGCATTGTGTCGCAATCGCGCCGGCTTTCATGCGACACAAATTGGGGGCGGGCCTTCAGATGATCCTACGGATTCGGACAAACCGCGGGATTTAACTTAAAAATTGTGTCAAAAGCCAAGCACTTACATACACCAGGAGGAAGATGGTGAACTCCGGTGGACCTGAGTGGAGAAACGACACATTCAGCAAATCGGCGCACTATCTTCATGAATCGCTGCACAGTGCATTGTAGTCGGACAATGCACTTTCGAGAACTCCTCCGGAGCGGGTAAGTAAATGTGCCCCATTGGGGCACTTAACCATCCGTGAGCATTTCCCGAGGTGCGTTCCCCGACGAAAATGCACAGCTACCGCGATTCACTGAGATTGTGCGCCCTACTTTCTGCATGCGTCGCTTTCCCACTCAGGTCTGCCGGAGTTCACCATCTTCTTCTCACTGCGTGTAAGTGCTTGGCTTGCAAACAATTTTGAAGTTAAACCTGCGGTTTGTCCGATGGAAACGGCACGATTGCGCCAGAATCTGTTCTCGTGCAACACAATCCCCTTCTAAATCCTTGTCCTGGCAGCATGAACCCAAAAAGTTGGAAAACGTGACGGGAAGGCAGCCGTGGGACTGTTAGTAAATAAGACCCATAGTCTAATTCACTGTTATTAACAAAAATACAGCATTTCACAGATATAAGACCAACCTGTCTCTATCAGTCCTGGTGTATACAATTTAATTTGCCCCTAGACATAATCTTCTGACTTAGGGTCAGGGAAGCCATCTTGGATTTCTCTCTAACGGCCATGGAGCAGAGATTTCTGTGTCTCCCTCTCTCTCTGCTCCCTGCACTCTAACCCCTCCCCCTCCAGGACAGAGCTCAGCACTGACACAGACACTGAGTTCCTGTTGTGATACACAGGCACTGAGTTCCTGCCAGCAGGAGCATGAGGGATGTAAAGCTACAGGCAGATAAGTTCTTTATCAGGGGTGGGGAGAAAGGCACAGAAGTTCTAGTGTGTTGTGTAATAGCAGAGGTGTAGCAGAGCTGACTGTTATAGTGTGCAATAGGTACCTCATGAATCTTATCATCTCTGATGTGTCTCATCTCTCTTTCTATTTGTCAGATACTAGTAAAATGTTCAGAAGCTAAATGAAAGTGTATGTAAACCTTGTAGTTTGATAATCTAACCACATTTTCAGCTCACAGAACTAGATGGATCATGAAGTGTCTGTGTAGAGATCCACACTCTGGAATCTTACACTGACCATTACTGAGTGATAGAAGCTGAAACAGCAATAAAACTGAGTAAAATTGTAAAGTAAAGGGTTTAAAATTATCTTTATTGTGTTAACATCACTATGAGATTGAAATTTGTTTAAATGGGAAACCCCTTTGATTATTATTCATAGTCTTGGGTTAAAAAAACATTTCTGTTTTTAATGCATGGCTCATATTTTTGCATTTTTATTTTTTTCCATATTTGAGATTTTACTCAGACTATTCAATACACATACAAACAAAAAGCAACATAAGTGAATCCACAAGCTCTCTGACAAAAAGAGAATACATAAGTGTGTACCGGAATAAAACAATGGTAGATAAGGAGAATATAAAGGAAGGATCAAAAGCAAGAGAGGAAGGAAAAGGATGAAACACAAAAGGGGGAATTAGAATAGTAGAAGATATGTAGAAGAGGGGGGAGGACAGGAATGTGTGAGTTCACCCTTGGTCTAAGACTCATCCTCCTCAACCAGCTGACTGCGCATTAAGTCAAGAAAGTAAAGATAGGGATCAGAAGACACAAATGAGGACCAGTAGAACCACACTTTCTGGAAATGGGATGATCTCTGTCCCATTCACAAAACTCTCCATATAGTAAAGTTTATCAACCCGTCTCAACCACTGATGCACGGACGGGGAAGGAAGGAATGGAAAGCCAAGCACCATTCAAGAGAGGATAGAATATCATCGTGGTGGTGGTGGAACAGGACATAAGCTGGTTTGGAATTTAACAATCTGTCTTTCACCTTATCATCAACTTCCAGAACAGCTTTCTAGTAGGGAGTGATTCTTGAGCAACTCCAGAAGAGGTGGTGGAGAGTACCCTCCTCATTGTCAAATTTCCACATCCTGCAGGGATCTGAGAGGGAGCCTAGATATTGCATAACTGTGGGTGTATGGAGAAAAAAAGGACAGAGAAAAGTAGCGCTCCCTAGGGCAAGATTATCCTTATTTGGTTGGAATTTGTTAATGGGTGAGATATGTACTCAGCTTATTTGGTTGAGCTGGAGACAGGCACAACGCTGGTGTTAGGCATGTATGGTGAGTGTCCGCTGCCGTGTTTCCACCCTCACCCAAGGGTTGGGTAACAAGGGCGTGTAACAGATAGGAGGGTCGGTTACTGGTTGTAACTCCCTATGCAAAAAAAGAGACGTCTGGACGGCGCTGGTACTCAAGAGTAAGGACACCGCGTTTCGCACTATGCAAAGTGCTTCATCAGGTCCAGTTTTGCATGCATAAATATGCCCCTATGTGTACGATGTTATTGGATGATGAGTTCAGAGATATATGGAGTTTAGGATAGATTGGAGGGGTGTTAGAGCATATGCTGGGAGACCACAGAGAATAATATTGCAATAGTTCAAGGGGGAGATGATGAAGATGTAGAACACATTTGTGATTAGGCCAAGACCCACAGCCTCTGAATTGCATTTCAAAACACCATTCAAACGCTGCATGTGAACTTAGCATCAGGAAGCTGATGGTAACAGAAGGCATGGCCGGCGCCAGCACCCGGCTTACCCGGGCAAGTGCCGGGGCCCCAGAGGTCCCAGAGGGGTCCACGGCACAAACTGGCAACATAAGTCAACTCAATTACATCGGTATACAGTGCTGGCACGGCTGACAGGGGGCGGCACCACAAGCGGACCCCACAAACATAGTAACATCGACTGCGCCGATGTATTCTCTGCCGGGAGCGTCTAATCCTGTGCAGACGCTGCCGCGACGTCACGCCGCCAGCGTCCCTGCTGCTGCACAGTAGACGCTGCTGTCCCTTAGAGTGTGTGCAACGCTTCAGGTAAGTTAGCGTTTATTTTTTTTTTCTGGCCACTATAATGTATTTTCATTAATTAATGGAGCCTGTCTGGGGGGTATTCTAATTAATGGAGCCGGTCTGGGTATATTAATTAGTAGCCTGTCTGGGGGGGTATAGTAATTAATGGAGCCCTGTCTGGGGGTATATTAAAATGCGTCCTGGGGGGTAATTATGTAAGGACTGGTCTGGGGGGTATATTAATAATGGAGCGGTCTGGGTGGTATATTAATTAATGAGCGTCTGGGGGGGGTATATTAATTATGGACGCCGGTCTGGGGGGGGGTTATTAATATAATGCTGGTCGCCGGTCTGGGGTGGGTATATTAATTATGGAGCCGGGTCCTGGGGGGTCGTATCTATAATTAATGGAGCCGGTCTGGGGGGGTATATTAATTAATGAGACCTGTCCTGGGGGGTATCTTTATGATATAATAATGAGCCTGTCCTGGGGTGTATATTAATTAATGGAGCCTGTCGGGGGGGGAATGTATTATGGAGCCTGTTGGGGGGGGGATATTACATTAATGGAGGCCTGTCTGGGGGTTATATTAATTAATGGAGCCTGGGTGGGGGGGTGGGGGGGGTTTATTAATTAATGGAGTGGGGTTATGATATTACTGTATTCTGGCTGGGGGGGGTTATTATAGTGGAGCCGGCTGGGGGTGTGTAGATTTACTTAATGTGGAGCCTGGGTCTGCTATAAACAGAGCATGGGGGTCCGTTTCTAATTTGGTATCTTAGGTTTTGCGTTTTAATGCCACACAGAGTCACTGTAAGGGGCCAGTTAGGCGCTGTCGCCAGGGCCCACTGAAACTGAGCCGCCCTAGACAAAGATTCCATTATATTAAAGTAGAATAAAAACAAAACGTAGAAAGGAGAACAAGGGAGTTTCTCATCTGGTCTGAAAACAAACCAACAAACCCATAACAAAAAGGTGAATTTGAACATTATTTTGAAATAAAAAAATTATATGTTTTAACACTTATGTAACCTTGAGAGCTGAGTATAAGCCATTTTTCTTTTCTTTTTTTCAATTAAAAAAAATTATGTTATTCTTCTCTATAACAGAGAATTGTATATTGACTATTGTATATGGGCAGTATTTTTATAAAGAAGGTTATAACAGAGGGATGGTATTTTTATGGGGGCATTATATAAGGAACACGGTGTACACAGTATGCAGTACAGTACAGTATGCAGCATGTTTACACATGTGGGTAACATAATATTATAATATACACTCACCGGCCACTTTATTAGGTACATCTGTCCAACTGCTGGTTAACACTTAATTTCAGTGCATTCCTAGGCATTTAGACTGGTCATACAATCTTGCAGTTCAAACGAGCATCATTATGGGAAGAAAGGTGATTGAGTGCCTGATGTGGTGGTGTTGGTGCCAGAAGGGCTGGTCTGAGTATTTCAGAAACTGCTGATCTATGGGATTTTCAGCAGCAAACCACTGAGGGTCAGAAAGTCCGCAAGAAAAACATCCATTGAGCGGCAATTCTCGGGCGTGAAATGCCTTGTTGATGCCATAGTTCAGAGGAGATTGGGCGACTGGTTCGTAGCAGTGAAACGAAAGGCAAAACGTGACTCAAATCCCCCGTTTACCAACAAGTAGCAGTAATAGCATCCTCTGAACGCACAGTTACATCTGGTCGAACTTGTGAGCATCAGCAGCAAGAAGACCCACTGCGTGCCCACTCCTTTCATCAAGAACGAGGAAACTCTAGAAATTCAGCTCATCGAAAATTGGACAGTCAGAAGATTGGAAAACTGTTCCCTGTGTCTAGGAGTCTATTCTCTCATTCTTGCTGCGACAATTCGGATTGGTAGGGTCAGAATTTTGGTCGTCACCACATTAAAGCTGGATCCATTCCATCTGCCTTTCAACGATGTCAGGCTGGTGGTTGTGGCATGGTGTGGGGAATATTTCTTGGCACTTCTTTGGGCCCCTTGGTACCCAATGGAGCATCATTGCAAACGCCACAGCCTACCTGAGTAGTTGCTCTTGCTGCCATGTCCCATCCCTTTATGCTCCACAATGTACCCATCTGATGGCTACTTTTCACAGGATCAATGCGCCATGTCATAAAGCTGGAATCAATCTCAGACTGGTTTCTTGAAACATGACATAGTTCACTGTACTGCAAATGGCTCACAGTCACCAGTTCTCAATCCAAAGAGCAGCTTTTGGATTGTTGGAACGGAAGAGTCACATCTGGATGTGCAGGCCGATAAATCTGTCGGAAACGTTGATTCCATCATGTCAATATGGACCAAAATCTCTGAGGAATGCTTCCAGCATCTTGTTGAATCTATGCCACGAAGAATTGAGGCAGTTCTGAAGTGGGGTGGCAGTGGGGTTGATCCTATGGCCCGGGTACCAGAGGTGGCACTCAGAGTCCTCTATGTGGGCATACATACCATCACCCCAGAACACATTTCCTCAGACAAGCTTGAAGGCCTCCTCCTGCAGTCCCAGACAGCTCATCACTCGCCACATCAAAGCTAAGCGACACATACTAAACTATTTGGGATTGCTGAAGGACCATGCAGATGTTGATAGAGCTGGATAATCACTGGAGTTCTGGCTCCATTCCCCAAGATTCTTCCTGTGGATTCTGGATGGAATTATTGGTGTCCTCAGGACGCCGATACGATTGAAGCTGTGACAGTTATCGCTAAAAAATTTTGTTGCCACTTTTGAAACCTGTCCCTTTGCCCGTAATTATGTAAAGAAAGCAACACTGCAGTTATCAAGTCCAAGAGTAACAAGGTTTAACATGCATGCTGTCTATTTATCAAATACCAATATAAGTATATAGGACCTAAGTAGTCATGATCAATAAATCATACTCATTACTACTAACTTCAGTGAAATAATTACTGTATATACTCGTGTATAAGCCGAGTTTTTCAGCACAAAAAATGTGCTGAAAAACGTCCCCTCGGCTTATACACGAGTCTCTCCCCAATAGTCAATAGTCACTTAAAAAATAATAAACTTATATACTCACCCTCCGGTGGCCCCGATGTGCAGCGCTGCTTTCCTGATGTCCGCGTGGGTCCTCTTCTGGCTTCCGCGCCCGTCTTCTGTACATCGCGCTGGACGCCGCCATTGCTGTCTCCCGGGCGGCGCCTAGTATGACGTCATCAGCGGCGCCCGGGAGACAGCAATGGCGGCGCCCAGCGCGATGTACAGAGGGCAGAAGAGGCGCCGGGAAGCCAGAAGAGGACATCGGGGGAGCAGCGCTGCAGATCGGGGCCACCGGAGGGTGAGTATATAAGTTTATTATTTTTAAAGTATTTTTTAACTCGTTGTGACTCGTGTATAAGCCGATGGGACGTTTTTCAGCACATTTTTTGTGCTGAAAAACTCGTCTTATACACGAGTATATACGGTAAGTTTGAACTCCACCTACAACTTTTAAAATTAAGATGGGATGAAAAATAGTTGGGGGTGGGAGGGGTGTCAAATCTTTATCCTCATCATTTGTATCTATTCCTCTCTTGATATATCCCATCGTTTTATTTGTCTTTGCAGCAGGTCCATTACACTGGTCTCTAAAGAGACGTTTAGAAGTTCAACATCTACCCCCAAGTCTTTATTAGCTGCAGTTTTTTTTTTTTTTTTTTAAGTGCATAACCGAACCTTCATTGCACCTTTCCTCACCTGAGCCCCATTTTTCTTTAGTTTCAGTGGGACTCGGACATGGACCCTAAGTGGTTGTACCAGGTTAGCAAGTCATTCCCTATCCTGTGGGTAACAAGCTAGTCACTGAATGGGACCCCCATCAATAAGCGTGTGTGGGACCGGCAGGTCAAGCATTCGATAGTATCTGTAATGGACAGTGAATGGAAGTACTGAAGATGGCCAAGCACAGTGCTCTGTAACTTTTGACCGTCCCTTTCTTTTGCATTGAGACAGAGGATGAGAAAAAGGCCCCCATTCTCTTGATTGCTGGGGTTCCTGTTCTTGTGAAGTGGGTATCACAGCAGATGGACCCTCAAATATTAGCTTCTTATTCCCAAACTGTGTGTAGGGAATACCTTGCTAACTTGGTGCAACCTCTTTAAAGAAAATGTCGTCTTAAGGGTGTTCTGCCAAGAAACGAGTTAGGCCTTAACTTGCTGATCAGTGGGACTCGGTGAGACCCCTACAGATCATGAGAATAGAGGCGCCCGATGTACCCTTGTTAGATCCCTTGTCGCACCCTAGTTTAGTGGAGCAGGCGGCCAGGCATGGCTGAGCTACCCTGTTCATCTCTATGGAGCTCTTGTAGATTCCCGAGTGCCGTACATCAGCTCCTATGGATGGGGCCCAACAAGTTCTGTGCAAAAACCCCTCTAATCACTGTTGATATCGTAAATATAACATGTTAATTGGCATGGGATATCTTACCTCACCAGTCATGAGGATGGGCGTTGCTTTCCTCTAAGTAAATGGAGCAGCAGGTCAGTCATGTGACCTGACCAGATACATAAGTCATTCACTTTATCTTGGGTAGTTCCTTAGAAAATGGGTGAAGCTCTAATCATTAAGGGATGTGGGAGTCCTGTTCTTGTCAGTCTTTCATGTATGTCAAGCAACCCACCTGAGTTCTGGTTGCTTGACATCTCCCATTTCACCGATCTTCGGGTCGGCTTATACTCGAGTATATATGGTACACAAACTTTATTAACACAGAATATGGCCATAAAAAATATCACGTTAAAACATACAATAAAATCCACAAGAACAGAGATGTGGCGATGGTCATCAGTATTTAAATGCATCACAGGCATTTCACAATGCACAAGTAACAATTATCTGAGTAACCAATTTTCGCTGTAAACAATCATATTACCCACCCACTTGTTGCATGATACCAAAATTATCAAAACCAATGATACAGGACCACCACCACAGCACCCCGACGTACGTTTCACCGTCGCTTCCTCCAGGGGGTGTGGAATATTAAAAACCGTCACTATGAAGTGCAATATGGTACGCAGAAAACAAGCCCTCACACAGCACTTTACATGGATAAATAAAAAAAGTTGCACATTTTTGAAGGTGGGATGTTAAAAATGGAAATGGAAAAAGGGCTTGGATGTTAAGAGGTTTAAACCAAACCAGTATATCTATTCCAAAAGGAAAAGATTCACATCTGTACAAAGTGCCATGTCAATGTCTATGCATTTCACCAGTACAGTGTAGGGAACTGATTAAGCTGCATTAGACGGTTTTGCATTAGGTCACAAAGTAAACAAACACCTTGCAGAGACTTTGCTGATTCAGGCAGCCTCGCATGCGCATGGAGGCTATTACATAGACAGAAGATAGATACAAGCCTATATGTTAGGAGGCTATAACATTTCATCCCCAGTGGCCCCCTTGGTGAAGATTTGGTAAACAAGAAACAGTTAATTCTTAGTTTACCACCCTAAAATTAATGGCAATAGTCAGAATAGAGTTCATGTAGGGTGGTAGATTATACAGCCCCTTAGCTAATATAATATAATTCCCATTTAAACGTCTAAGGGCCATGCTATGTACAGATGTTAATTAAAAAAATACCAAGTTGATCAAGGTACAAATTACAAAATTAATTATGCCATTTAGCATTCATCAGACCCAGGTATTTTGGGCCTAGCAGAAGAAATTGTTATTAATTCTGAAAATGTATGTATATCAAGTGCTTGTCTGCTAATAAATCAGCTTTGATTGAACTTCCATTGAAACTCGTTAAACGTTTGTTGCCATTATTCTGCACATACTCTTTATTGGTATTGTAACTCTATCAATTAATAAGGTCTAAGGGATTATTTGCAAATAATTTCTTGCTTTTCATTTAGTCTTTGCCACAAAAACACATTAAAATAGATTAGTTTTGAGTCATTATTGTACTCTGGTGAGTATGTGCAAAATTGAAAATACAGGTCGCAGTGATGTTATTCAAAGATATGTGCATCATGACTATATAAGTTACAGTATTTTAAGAATGTAGAAAACTATCTTAAAAAATGATATTCACTATTGGGACATCATCACAATATTATACAGCTTATAATTTATACAGTATTTAAAACAAGAAAACAACATAAGAAAGTGGAAACAATCATTTTATCCACAATGAAGCACTGGAAGACACATCCTATTGTCAAATTATTAAAGTAGAGCAAAGCTTTAAATATGTAACCATAATAATATGCCCCATATGTATAAAGGAATTAAGAAAACCGCTATAAGAACATGACTACAATAGAACACTGTTTAGGAAAAAGTAATCATTATTATATAACAAAATAATAAAGAGGATACTGGTTATTGTCAAATCCTCAAAGCAAAGAGCAATAAAGCAGTGAGAAAAACAACTAATGGCAACAGAACTTAGAGGAATAAACAAAGATTACTGTAAAAGAGTGAAGTCAGCTCAATATAATATACAACATATAAAGCAGTGGTGGCGAACCTATGGCACTGGTGCCAGAGGCGGCACTCGGAGCCCTCTCTTTGGCACCCAGGCCATCACCCCAGCATGAAGTTCACCAGACAGAACAATTGAAAGAACAAGGAGAAATACATTACTGCTTAAATTGCTGCGCTGGCACTTTGCAATAAATAAGTGGCTTTTGGTTGTAGTTTGGGCACTCGGGCTCTAAAAGGTTCCCCATCACTGATATAAAGGGTGCAGTGTATTGTGACTTCAAACTCATACAACACCTTACAATATAAGAGCAAATAATGGCTATTGTGCTCATGCTACAATTAAAAATGAAAGCAGTTTATGAATGAAGACACCAGCCATAGACACAGGGTGAACCTTATGTTCGCAACATTCTTATTTATATTTAGTAAGCACGTTGAATTCAACAGGACCAGAAACCGTGTTCTTGTCAATGTATAAAATCTCCCTTCTAAACAAATGAGCCATAGATTGGGAGGTAAGAGCATTCCAAAGTGGAGATACATGCTTTATTACAAAAATGGTTGAATGTAAGGCATCAGCTTTGTATATGTCAGGCTCTAGGGGTAGTGGACCAGTAGTCCAGAAATTCCAAAAAAAGTCTGATTTATTGAGATTGTGACAACATTTCAGTGTTAACTACCTTTTTCAAGCCACCGGAACATTACCACAATCTCAATAAATCACACTTGTACTTGAATTTCTGGACTACTAGAGTGCTGCCTGTGTTTCTTCCATTTCATAAGGACCCAGCCAGGACCTGTGGAGGCTTTGCACCCCTCCTTATTGAGGAGTTTTCTCTACATTGTACACTGTGTTGTATTTTCACATCTATCTATTTATCTATCCATCTAGTTTAAGAGAAAACCAGTGCAGCACAGCAAACATCCATATCAGCAAACAAGTAACATGTGCAAAGCCACAATGAATCCAGGCAGAAAGGATCCTCCAAAAAAATTGATGAAAAGGCAGAATACAAAAAATAAAGTTGAAAAACTGTGTTTTTTTAATCCATAACTGACGATGTTTCGGCTCTTATAATCCCCAAGCCTTTCTCAAGTATCTATTTATCTATATATCATATTACCTCACACTTAATTTGTCTTTTACTCATTGCCCATAGTAACCAATCAAAGCTCAGAGCTCATATTAATGACCTGTGGCAAAAGAGAAACTGAGCTAGAAACTGAGCTGGGATTGGTTGCAAACTGCCACAGCAGCCAGTAGACAATGGCAGCTGTAGATGGAGGTAAATAAGTGTATTTTGAAAACTAAAAACCTAGTCTACGATGGTCCCTTTGTCACAGGGAGTGGCTGTGGCTATCAGATTCCTTTAGCGAACCTACATACATACACATATACTCCACTTTATGTATTAGATTGCTTCAACCTTCTGGCTGGATTAGTTGAAACTTAATTATATTTTAGACATTTGTCTTTTCTAACATGGGTAGTGGCTTAATATGCCTCATGTACAACAGAATTGTGGTAGGAAAGGTGGTAACATTTACATTAGACAGCCTGTAGATTTACAGGATGTTTATCATCCAGCATTAAGCACTGTGATAAAGCAGGCTTGTTTGAGAATTTAGCTTGAATAAAGTATGACTCCACGGTGAACAAGGCCTCAAATTAGCAAAGAGAACACAATTGTATTACCTGTATAATATTTAATGAAAGCATACTAGAAAAGTCAGATGGATTTTGTAAAAACAAGGGATGTGTAAGTATAATTTAACATAGTATCTTCCTGCTGAGGCATAATACTAAGAGAAAATAATCTATTGTGAACCACAATGTCCTGTCTTCACCAGTACATTGTGGACATGATTTTATCCTTTAATCTTCTTCACTGCTACTGTAGCTGGAATGACTGTAATAACATTTTATAACTCCTGAATTGTTACCCTATATAAAAAGGTCTTACATTCTTTAATACATTCTGGCAAAGCACGGGAGAAAGAACATGAAACGTTACTGCACAAGAAAGAGATGCTAACTTGTGAGGAAATATAAACCTTTACTTACAGAATATTACTTTGACAGAGAAGTCGTTTTATACATTTCAAGAAATGAAACACCATAAACGTATGTGTCAATTAAAACAAATAATAAAACACAAGTTATTATTTTGGACACACTCAAAGAGATCCTGTCACCAGGTTGTACCCCACTAACTACTAGTCCCCTCAGGAAGAGTAAGAAATTCCCATATGATACCCATACAGACATGCTCACCATTTCATGTGGTCTTACTTCCTGCTTGTGCTATGTTGCAGTGGTGGTGGACACCATGGGGCTTATTTACTAAGGGTCCTGCGGCCGCATTTTCATTGGATTTTCCGACTTTTCGGGATTGTGTTGCACATGATGGGATTGTGTCGCAATTGCGCCACAAATCGGACGATCCAACGGATTCGGACTAAGCGCGGGACTTAACATTTAAATTTGTGTCGCAAGCCAAGCACTTACATGCACCAGGAAGAGTTCACCTGAACTCCGGCGGACCTGAGCAGGGAGCGACACATGCAGGATATCGGGTGCAGGATCTACGTGGATCGCGGCACAGTTCATCATCGTCAGAAATTTGATAAAAATTGACCTAAGAATCTCAAGTTCAATTTATTTACTTAGACTAGGGGCAATAGACCATTGTATAATGTGCAGTATATGTGGCACCATCACTCCACCCCGTTTGGGCAGGTATTTTTAATTCACAGAAGAATGGATACAGTGGTTGCCTACTTGCGTTGAGTCAATTTTTGAGACCACATGGAATGGTAAGCTTTCAAGATCTGTTCACATGGTGTGATACATTATGGCGTCTGCCATTTCTGTTATGAAGTGGTGACCCATGGGGGTTTAGCCTGCTAGTATGGGGGGCTGGGGGACAGCTGGGTCTTAGTCGCTGCTGGTGCTGTGTTGTAATAATGGTGGACACCATGTGATGCTATACCCACAAAATTAGGTCACAGTGAAGACATCATTTGATTAAAATATAACTAAGAACCTTGAGTTTAATTTATTAATATTGCCTAACAACTATAGATCATGGTGTAATGTGCGGATGTGGGGTCCAGATCTTTCTCTCCAAAAAGAGGCAGAGTTTTAATATAATAAGTCTGCGGTATATGGAATATCCCTGCAGTGATTGGATGTGATAGGAGAACCTACTTCACAGGAAGACTTATGACTGGTTTACTAACAGTTTGCCTGTGTAGTGTGCAGAGGGCGCCATTTTAATGAATTGTGGTGCCCATTCTTTGTGAATCTGGCACCCTCTGCACCTTTAACATAGGATAGGGCATGCAACACATTTCTGTCGATCTCTGCATTATAAATGTCTAACTGTGAACCAGAACACCCCTTTCAGTGATGAATTTGTGGTCTGAGAAAGCGCTAGAAGTGTGAAACGCTCTGTCACCTTGGTACCCTGGAGTCTGTGTTTCTGTCTGATGTTGCCACAAGGATAAGAATTGTTGGATCAGAAGATGTGAGTACTGCCTGTGTTCCTTCTATTTTCATTATTTTTTGGTGCACCTTTAACATGGGGCATGCAATACATTTCTGTAGGTCTCTGCATGCTAAATGTTCGACTGTGCACTAGAACGCCCCTTTCAGTGACGAAATTTATGTTGCGTAAAGAAAAGTGCAACCGTGACACAGTTCTTAAAAACATGTGCGAACGGTTTGCACATAAAAGAACGTGCAATGTCCTACAGAAAACTGTCGTAAGGTCCATAGTAAGTGTCCCAGGGTGTTGCATTGATAATTTTACTGTCCTCACATTGGGGCACATTTACTAAGAGTAGTGCAAACTGCAATAAAAGTGTGTTTGCCTGTGTATAATGCAGGGTGCGTCACAATTTGTGTCATGTGCGCCAGAAATGTGTCTCAGACACTTCTTAAATACTTCTGCAAGCAGTTTGCACTGAAAAGAACATCCAAAGTCAGACAGAAAACTGCTTCAAGGGCCTTAGTAAATGTGCCCTCACTGAAGTCAATAGAGATCTTTATTTTAATACCCCAGAATGTCTGTAAGATGGGAGTACATATAGAAATTGAAATCTGAGCATAGACTCTTGCGAAAATAGATTCTTTATTTAGACAAAATACAGTGTAAGTGACGTTTCAGAAAAATGGGAGTAGTAAGGGAGTAGTGTTAGGAATGCAGAATTCATACATTTCAAGTTAAAGTTTCAGGAATGCAGAATTGAAAAATTTACAGTTAAAGTTCCTGAAATGTGGAACTTAATCTGTTCATTAGGATATCCATATTGGCTGTAGACAAGTAGATACTCTTGTCGGTGATGATACCACCATCAGCGCTAAACATGCAACTTTGACAGCACACTAGCTGCAGGGCAGGACATCACCTGCAAGGCATTGAGGGAAAGCTCTGGCTAAGGCCCCTTTCACACTTGCGTTGCAGATCCCGTCAGAGTTTGCTCAGGGTGCGATCAGGGTTTGGTCAGTGAAAAATTGACATTTTTCATCAGAGTTCAATCAGTTTTCAGTCAGAATTTGTTCAGTGTCTCCATTTTTCACATGTTTTTTTGTTAATTTTGATGCGTTTTCACACGCAGATAATGTGTGTGAAAAGGACTCGGGACTGAGGTCTATCTTTTGTTTGGTAATTGATGCGTGAAAAATGCATTGCACCTGCTTGTGTCTCAGAGTGCAAAGCGTTTTTGATGCGTCTCCATAGACTTGCATGGTGCGTTTTTCACGCACGTGACTTGCAAAAGTAGAGCAGGCTGAGATTTAAACGAGTGATAAAAAAAATTGTGTGTGTGAAAAAGAATGCAATTCTGAAAAAATCCATTGATTACAGTTGTGCAATGAGTGCAATGCAAAATTACAGAGTGCAATGCAAGTTCTGCAGTCAAAATCAGAACACGCACATAAAAAAAAAACAAGTGTGAAAGGGTCCTAAGTGTCTAATTTTCCCACATAGAAATTAAATGAGGAGGACCCATCCTTCTTTTAGAAAAGAGGGGGAAGGGTCTGAAAAGTATGGCTAGGCCAAAGGGGCCTTGGCTGTAGACATCCCAAATTTTAGTTATGACACACAAAAACAAAGCAGGATGTATGAGGAAGCCTTCCTGAGGAAGCCTGCATAGACAGGCGATACGCGTGGGGCATCTTTCCTCCAGCTCCCTCCCTGACTGCACTATGCACTTTAGGTAACTATATCTACTGTTATCCTTATGGCTAAACCACCCTGTTTACATTATATTGTATACTCTGCACTTTGAATATGATAGCATATAATAGTTTTTGGTGGCTCTAGCCACAACAGGTCTTATTTCCTAGAATATGTATTTTGTTGCATTGAGCTCAGGGATGGCTGCTGGACTTTAAGCACATGCAGTGCTTTTTAATTGTTTTTATGTATTGTTTTTGATTCAATAAAGTTTTCATTTGTTTCGCATACATCCTGCTTTGTTTTTGTGTGTCGAGGACCCATCCTTCAGTATCAGGAGTCATGTGGTCAGATAATCCTCCGCCATGCTCACTATCCCTCCACAAGTGTTTATGCAGCATTGGAGACCTCCTCCTCATTCCTGTGCTGCCACTGAGCACTCAATATCAGAAGCGAACTCCGGCAGTAGCGCTTGCACCGAAGTATGTTTATACTCGCTCATTTTAGCCTCATGCTCTAATATTGGAATGAAGGATGCTGTGCTATCCTTGTAGTGTGGATCCAGTATTTTGGCAACCCAGTATTCAGCACTGTTGAGCATCTGGCAGACTCAGTTGTTAGTGCACAGGCGATGGAGCATAATGTGCCTCCGAGGCAAGACAGCGAGGCCACAAGATATGTCTGGCAATCCTGGGTGGGGCAGAATGGCAGCCAGAGTACCTCCTACCTCGGGACCAGCCACCTACATTATCCCAGTTTGGAGTTAAGGAGATGTACACTGTGCAATGCTATTAGTAATCAGTAAGAACAGGCAGGGCCGTTACGTCTGTTTGGTCCACAATCAGTTGATGCAGGGTGTGGACTGCCTTCCAGGAAAAGTGGTGGCTGGGAACTTCATATAGAGAGGCAGCCACCACCATCAGATCTTTAAAGCTGTCCATCTACCCCAGCTTTAATGGAAGCATTTTAAGGCTAACAATTTGGAAATGCCCCTCTTCAGGGCCAGAGCTTGTGTGTGCAATGGGCCCATGTGTATGCTCCATGACATCTTACTACAATGGCTTTGATACTTTGAAGGGGAGAGGTGGATGGCTCTGCACTATCAATTGAGGATGAGCAAGGTGAAGATAATCAAATGGAAGTTGAGGCACTTTCTGTCATGTAATTGACAAATGACTCAAATACATGTGGCCTATTGGGGCCTACCAGTATAAACTGCACACCCTACTTGCAACACAGGAACTTGGAGCAGGCAGAGACAGAACATGTACCGTATATACTTGTGTATAAGCCGAGTTTTTCAGCACAAAAAATGTGCTAAAAATCCTCAACTCGGCTTATACACGAGTCAATAGGCAACCCAGCACTTAAAAAACAAATAATAAATTTATATACTCACCCTCCGGTGGCCCCGAAGTCTGCGCGGCTCATCCGATGTCCGCACGGGACAGAAGACAGAGGAAGATAGAAGACAGAAGAGGACCTGCGCGGACATCGGGTGAGCCGCGCGGACATCGGGGCTACCGGAGGGTGAGTATATAAGTGTATTTTTTTTTGTTAGTGCTGGGCAGGCTGTATACCTAAGGGGGCAGGCTGTATACTACTGGGGTAGGCTGTATACTTAAGGGGGCAGGCTGGGCTGGCTGTTTACTTAAGGGGGCAGGCTGGGCTGGCTGTTTACTTAAGGGGGCAGGCTGGGCTGACTGTATACTTAAGGGGGCAGGCTGGGCAGGCTGTATACTACTGGGGGCAGGCTGGGCTGGCTGTATACTTAAGGGGGCAGGCTGGGCTGTATACTTAAGGGGCAGGCTGTATACTACTGGGGGCAGGCTGGGCTGGCTGTATACTACTGGGGGCAGGCTGTATACTACTGGGGGCAGGCTGGCTATATACTGGGAGGCTGTGACCAATGCATTTCCCACCCTCGGCTTATACTCGAGTCAATAGGTTTTCCCAGTTTTGGTGGTAAAATTAGGGGTCTCGGCTTATACTCAGGTCAGCTTATACTCGAGTATTACTTCAACGCCAGATCTATCACTATCAGCAGCAGTACGCTGACATCCCAGTAACTTAATTATCGCTTTCTTCATTTTAAAAGCCCTGCAGTACCAAACTATATAGTGACAGCACCTTTAGGATCTTGGTATTACTTGATATTATTCAGTGACAATAGTGCCATTATGATCTAGGTATTACTGTATGCTATTCGCTGACAGGCACACTATTACGATCTTGGTATAAGTGCATGCTATTCATTGACAGGAGCCCCATTACAATGTTGATATTAGTGCACACTATTCACTGACAGCAGTACCTTTATGATCTAGGTATTAATGGGCACTATTCACTGACAGGAGCACCTTTACAATCTAGGTATTACTGTATGTTGTTCATGGGCAACAGCAACTTTATGATCTAGGTATTACTGCATGCTATTCACTGACAGCAGCACCTTTATAATCTAGGTATTACTGCATGCTATTCACTGACAGCAGCACCTTTATGATGTATTTATTAGAGGATGAATTCCACTGACAGGAGCACCTTTACGATCCTGGAATTCGTGCACGTTTCTTACTGACGGGAGCACTAGATATTAGTGCATGCTAATCACTGACAAGAGCACCTTTACAAAATATGTACTAGTACTCATTAGTCAGCCCATGGAAATGCCTACAAAAGAGCTTTTTGGTGAACACGATCCCAGATCCCGAACAGCAGCCCTTTTTCAGTCTATGGGTCTATGGATGGTAATCCCCGCCATTTGCTTTGTAGTTCGGTTCAGCTCATGACTAGTTAAGATAAGACAATCGAGGCAAGACACATAGACAAGTTTCCAATGTAGTATGAGCCATGTGCGCATTCATAAGCATAAAGGTGTCATTGTTAAACATCATTAGACAGAGGTTAATATTTTATGTAATGCATGAAATTCATTATACATGTTTTTTTATTTGTAATCTCAGCCATAATTACAATATCCATGGTCACATAAAAAGAACACAGAGCACTGAATATAAAAGCTCCTAGGGAATTCTAGATATGTTCCCTGCCAGCATGGAATACAGATTGCAAGACAGCTGGGAAGAGATGTCAGTCCCCGTGCTCTTCTAGGCATATCTGTGATGCTCATAGAAGGCTGTGGAGTGACAATGTCATTTTAGTTTCTTATTTATATTACATATTAAAAAAGAAACATGCTGGTAGATTTTACATAAAGTTAAAAAGAATTTCTCAAACAATCATATTGCACTACCAGAAATAAACCGAAACACCTCTATAAAAAAGCTGCAATATCCAAATATAAGCTGGTACAAGTTTTGGTTCTTCATTACATTTAGTCTGTTTGGTCATATATTTGGGCGGCTATGCCCTATTGCTTTCCGTGTGGGCATTTATGATTTTTTTTGGTGTTCCCCATGTGCATAAGTTATACATTATCTTTATTCTATGAGTTAATACCATTATACAATACCTAATTTCTATATTTTTTCTCTTACATTTTACACATTTTATAGAATTAAACCTAATGTGGGGAAAAATCTATCATTTTTGCATAGCCATTTTCCAAGTGACATAACACTTTTATTTTTTGGTCTATAGAGTTGGTTGTAGTTATAGCTGCTATACCTTTGTTTCAAGATGCTGGTTCAGCTCTGGTGGTTGATGAGCTGGACCAACATTGGCTCCCTGGTGTACATGTACTGCACGGAGTTGTGAAAGCATTGTGTGCAGTAAATATACGTCAAGGACCACTAACAAGCAACTGAAGGCTAATGCTTACAGCTGACCTCATCAGTCTTATACTCATGACTTATCATAAAGCCAGCAATTTAAAAGTGCAAGAGAACCCCTTGATGTTTTTTCTCTATATGTAATTGCTATTAGTTTCTCATTATGGCAAATCTATTAGAGATATAGGGGGCAGAAAAGGGGGCTTCAAATCAAGTAACATCCTAGTATATCCGAACTGCAAGGAATATTCCTAAACATAAAGCAAATTATTTCACCTGGCCATAAATCTTAAACTGTAAATTCATGCTAACCAATTTACAGCTCTTTTTTTCTAATTGGTATGAAATTTCAATAGAAGCTGTCACCAGGTTTTACCCCAGTAAACTACTAGCGACTACCCTACTCCAGTAGGGTATGGCGTTTTATTTCTAGAATTCTTTCCCCTGTTTATCTATAAAAAAAACTCTCCCTCAAATCAGGCAAATATGACTCTTTAGACCCAATTTTCACATGAGATGAGTGTTTACAGGGGGAGGTTCTATAGTACCTAGAAACATGTCATATTAAAGATAAGAACCTCATGTTGTAGGTCACATCAGATATTGATTTGTAATCTACAGAACCAGAAATACAGGCAGCTAAAAACATAGTTGGAAATGCAAGCTGAAAATTCCTGCCTATTTTCTAAACTGTCTAAATATCCAGTTCTCAAGTTCATAGAACCACAGGCCTGATGTTACCTGAAAGATGAGATTCTTGTCTTTAGTATGACACAAACTGCATAGAGATAAAATGACCACATATCAATCACTAACAATCAGCTACAGTATACACATGAGCGGCATGCTGAGTTCAGTTCAGCTGCTTAGCGTTCAGTAGACCAGTAGACACATGGAATGATTTTATCAGAACAAATTTGTGTGTGTGTCACTTACCTTAGATGTAACACAGACAGAAATGTTGGGTGAAACCTGCATGCACAATAGAAGTCTATGGGGACTGTGAAATGGCCGCTGTTTGAGCGACTAGCTCACGGCCAAAAAATACAGTCATGTGCATAAGGCCTTACAGAAAATCTGCCATCACAATCAAGCATTATATACCAGGGACACTTACTCATACTGTATATCCAGCGACTGTTATAATCTTCTTATATTTGTTATCCGTGGGAAAGTTCTCAGAGCCCCTCCATACTGCATATTTACAGGCTGTTACAATAAGCAGAGTTGGTCTCCTCTCCCCATGCACTTTCTGCTGCTGCTAGATTACACAGGCAGAGGGAGGAGGGAGAGATCAGAGGGAGGGTGAGACATGTTCTACTCAATGCCTGTGTAGCTATAGCACTGTGGGTCTCTGGTAAAACCCCCAGAGCCCTTCTCACTCATTAGCATAACTTTTACCCCTTGCTTTCGAAGTCACTTTTCACCTTTCTGACACAACCATAACTTTAGAACACTTTAACATATCTAGGTGATTTTGATATTGGTTTCCCATGACACCTAGTACTTCATGTTAGTTGAAACATTTGGGTGATATGTTTGGTGTTTATTTATGAAAAACGATATTTGGCGAACCTTTGGAGAAACAATTTTTTTCTACACATATTTATAACAGCAAAATAACTTGATAACTAACTTTTACCGGATGTCTGTTTTATTTGACAAGGTTTTTTTTATGCGTCCTCTAATTTTTGTAGTATGTTATGAGGCTTAGAACTTTAGGTGCGCTTTTTCACATTTTCATACAAATGCATTATCATATTTCTAAGGGACCTACTCAGATTTCAAGTCACTTTGAGAGGCCTAATTTATAGTAAAATTCCATAAATTATGAAGTTTGTTAACCCTTTATATGTTTTACAGAGATTAAAACATGATCAGTTAAAACATGATTTTAAAATTTTTATTTTAAACGAATGTATTTTTCAAAAAATGTACATATTCTCAGTGGATAAAATACCAAAAAGCTCCACAAAGTTAAATACCCAATTTCTCCTGAGTATAACAATGCCCCATATGTGGTGGTACAGTGCTGTATGGGCACACGCCAAGGCATTAAAGGAAAGGTGCGTCTCATACCTAACAATGTGCTCACTTGGTAAAACAGTACCACGCCATTGTGCAGTTTCAAGCAGGATGTTCTCAGATGGAAGAGGCCACTGAGCTCAGAGAGTCACAAACAAACTGCAACAAAGATGAGACTTAAAGGAAGTCATTTATATTTAGTCAGGACATTTGTGCGTATATTATCTTCACTTTTTGTTAAAAAGTCGCACAGAAGTCTCAAACACTTCAGCAACTTGTTCTAAAGTGTTCCCTAAGTCTGGTCAGGACTGGAGTTTATTTACAACTTTCTAACCATGATTTGCACAAAAAATGAGACTTTTTTTCATACGTTCACATCTGGATTTTAAAGATATATCAGGTGCTACTCTGAAGAATTCTTGCATGTCTAACTTTGCTAGGCGACTGGAAAAGTTGCAAATTTCACCCAAGTTTCATATCAGACCATTTTAAACCATTGATACATGTGGTCTGCATGCTAGATGACCTTCAATGATATCTGACCACACCACTCCACATAGGAGTCATTGGGGGTCATTTACTAAGGGCCCGATTCGCGGTTTCCCGTCGTGTTACCCGAATATTTCCAATTTGCGCCGATTTCCCCTGAATTGCCCCGGGATTTGGCGCACACGATCGGATTGTGGCGCATCGGCGCTGGCATGCACGCGACGGAAATCGGGGGGCGTGGCCGAACGAAAACCCGACGGATTCGGAAAAACCGCCGCATTTAAAAAAAAATGTGTCGCGGAGCTTGCACTTACCTTCACTCAGCCCGGCTCGGTGTATTCCAGTGCGTTCCGTGGAACTCCAGCGCCTTAATAAATCCCGGCCGGACCCGAATCCACCGCAGAGAAAGCGCCACTGGATCGCGAATGGACCGGGTAAGTAAATCTGCCCCATTATCTTGAACAAGGACAAGGAACCAGTGGGCCACAGTGCTGTTGTCTGATGAAAGTCACATCAAACTGAGAAGAAATAATGTCTGCCAACCATGTTGGAGACATCAAGGAGAGCAGTATGTATCAGCCACTGTCATCACCAGAGAAGCCTTTGGTGGTGTTACAGTGTAGACGTGTCTAATTGATACAGTACTTCCCTACACTTTGTGAATGGTACAGTAATAAGCCCACACTACTTGAATAATATTATTAATGCAGTAATTTGCTTTTCATGAACAACACAGGCCTAATTTCATCTTCATGGATGTGCCAGCACATCAAGGTTGTATGATTGTTTATAGAGTCTCTAAAATTATATCCATCTTTATCACCACTAAATGTGTACAGGAAAATGATCTGCTTCTAATAGCAATGCAGTCACTTGATTGCTATTCTAAGTGTATTCCCACACTGCAGACTGCTGACATCCCTCTCATGCAATGAGTAGTTCTGCCAGCATTTGATCCATTTAATTAAGAAAAGGTTCACAGACACTGCACCTTTAACCTCCTCAACTCCTACAAAGTCATTTCATGTTACTTCACCAAGTAATTAAGATTTCCATTCAGCATAGCATAACTTTTTTAAAGCTTTACAATCCTGTTTTAAAGCTGTACAAAAAGGATCTAATACAGAAGAGTTTAAATAATTTTAATATAATAAAAAAATTAATATATCGCATTACAGAAGTATATATTGTCTAAAATTGCAGATATAATTTAATTCAGCAAAATACCTGTTACCATGCTTACAAAAGAAAGGGCTAATTACAATAATTCTTCTTTGAACAGTACATCATAGAAATAGACAAAATATTTATGCATATTTTATGCAAATAAAATTACATTACAAAGCAGTTACAAGGTTGACACAAGAAGATAGAATAGTTTCCATCATTTAAAGGCAATTCACAATCATTTTGAGGAACTGGGTGTGTGTTTAAGGCCATTAGTTCTAGAATAATGTATTGTATTTGACACAAAGTTGCACAAAACTGTGTAATATGCTGTAAAAACTGTACATGCAAAAACATTGTACTATTATATATGAACAAGCATATATACGTATTTGGGTATTTAAGTAAACATAGTTCTTGTGTATAGAGTTACACTTCCGTGCATCACTCGCACATTTCTCCGACACCTCTGCGCTCAAAAGTCCTGGGTTAGCATTACTCGTGTAGAGCAATGGAAGACAGGTTCTCAACATATCACCACATTTCCACCTGCCCATATACTATGGCATTAATGTGATTAGGTGCTAACAGTAAAACCCAGTATGTTGAGTTCTCTTTTTTGACGTACAGATTAAGACACCATGCACCATTAATTACAAAAAAAAAAAAAGAATAATAAAAAAGAAAACAGTCATTCAGGCATGTAGATGTTTTTATCACTTGTCATTAATCTGGCAACATCGGGTTTATTAGATTATGTTTCTAGAGAAATAATTATTTTCAGATTCTCTCTTAATTCGCACATTTATTTGAAGGGTTTAAGCCATGTTTCATCTGATAAATGTTAATAAGTGCCAGAGTTCAGGGGTTCTTCTTCCTCTAAATGGGCTGTGCATGAGCTTGTCCTTGACTCTTGGTTTGTGTAAGAGATCCTTAAAGGGATATTGCTTTCTGTGGCTATATTTATTGCCAGATAGAAGACACTGGATTTTCTACAATTTTAAACTTTTTTTTGTTTAAGAATAGATACAAAAGTACTGAAAGTTAAAAATTAGTAACATGTAAACATTGACACCAAGGAATTGCATTCCCACATAAGAAGGTCTCAGCCAGGGAGAACAATAAGGTTTGGATTAAAAGTGTGATTTGTGCTTCCCCAACAGTTTGAATAAAAATGAATGATCACAAAAATAAGACTCAGATAGGAAACAGTTTTTGTGTTTTTCCTGACAAGTATTAAAATCTTTCTATTTACTCTTAAACTCATATTTACAGTTTTGGTCTGTAAACAGATTCTTTTAGATCCAAAAAGCTGATGCTTTTCCAAATACTCAAGAGGGTCTGTCAAAAGTTCAATTTTAGTGCACCTTACTTTGAAGCTGGCCAGGCAGCTAGAAAGATATCACAATAAGTTGGAAGAACTGTACTTTAGTCAGATCTGAGTTTGTAATAGGTGCCCGGTTGGTGTGTATGGTGGTGGAGCTGGAAATGGCTTGAATCCTCTAGATCTCATGTACAAGAGAAACTGGTCAGGAATCTCTGCTAAGACATCCTTGGCAAGTCTTGCCATACTCAATACATGGTTTCCAGTTCTGTCGATATAATCACGGAAAGGTACAAACTGTAAAGGAAAAGAGCAGCACATTATAGTTTTTAGGAAGATTAATATACCATGAATATGATATACAATGTATTAATAATATTTTATAATTACATGGGTACACATCATTTCAGATGATTATTAAAGGAACCAGTCACACTGAGTAAGATGTCTAAAGACAGCATTTTAGAGCAGGAGGAGCTGACCAGCTTGTAGGAAATTATTCAGTATATTTTCTTTATTGATATTAATGACATGTGATAGAACAATATGTCACAGTGTGATTAAGGATTTATGAAGAGGGCTCACAGATTGCATTAAGCAGCATAAAACCACCACTAACACCTGAAATTGATGCTGGTGGAAACCATTGAAATTAGGGGTCTCGGCTTATACTCGGGTCGGCTTATACTCGAGTATATACGGTACTCCAATTTACGTAGAACACAAAAGATTAAACAAACATATGCCTGTTAGGTTTCCTCAGGTCCCAAAATGTCAAATTATCAAAATATAAAAAACAATTATTCCCGATTTTGAACCCCATAATGAAAAATCTATTTCAAATATCTAACACCATTATCAACATTTTAGTCATTTCACAATGCACAAAAAATTAGAACAAAAAGTGATCAAAAGTTGTACAGTTCCCAAAATGGTAGCAATGAAAACATCAACTTGTCCTGCAAAATATTACACCTAAACAGCTCCATAAACTGAAGCATTGCAAAGTTATTGCCATCAGAATACAATCAAATGAAGACTTTTTATAGTACAAAAGCTTTTAGTTTTTTTCAGCTTCCCAAAACTTTGTATGGAATATTAAACCACTACAGTACAATTTGCTAGGGCTAAAACAAGCCCTCATACAGAAATATAAAAAAGTTATGTCTTTTAAAAGGAGGAAAATTTTGAAATGCAAAATGGAAAAAAGGCCCCTGTGCAAGGGGTTAATCTCTACCTAGGTTAAAATGTCCAGTGGGTGGTCTCCATAAGTGAATGGGGAGCGCTAGCTCTGTACCTACAGTGTAGAACCTCATAGAAAATGCTGTCAAACAATGAGTGCAACCACATAGTGGACTCTTAAGACCCACAGTGAGCGAGAATTTACATTTTTCTCAAGTTTCAAAATGTGCCTGGCTCTATATGATGCATCTCCCAAATTTAACTGCCTTTTCAATTCAACATTATGTTTCCTAGACTACTTGCCTAGTAAGGCTTAGCAATTACTGTGGATTAATTTTAATATCCACAGTAATTGTCCAACTCCAGTCATGTTCTTTTCTTTCCTAATGTGCAACATATGATGCAAAAATACCCTATATAAAAATTGAGATACATCAACTGCTGTTTCACCAATGTAAGGCAGAACAATATTTCATAAACTGTCTCAAAAGGATATAAGAGAAAACTTATACTTCCTAAATTATTTGCAATGAAATTGAAATACATAATGGGGGTCATTTACTAAGGGCCTGAAATGCGGTTTTACGGCGGGTTACCCGAATTTTTCAGTTTTGCGGCGATTTTTCCTGAATTGCCCAGGATTTTTGGCGCACGCGATCGGATTGTGGCGCATCAGCGCCGGTGTGCACGCGACAGAAATCAGGGGCGTGGCCATATGAAAACCCGACGAATTCGGAAAAACCGCCGCATTTTTAAAAAAAAAGTGTCGCTTGACACGCGCTTACCTGCACTCGGCCCGGCTTGGTGAACTTCAGTGCATTCTGACGAACTTCAGCGCAGCAGTGGACACCTAGTGGACATCGGGGGAACTACCTTAGTGAATCGCCGGAAGACCCGAATCCTCCACACAGAACGCGCCATTGGATCGCGAATGGACTGGGTAAGTATATCTGCCCCAATGTATTCTTAATTGTGCCCCATCCTCCAGCTAAAATCACCAAATATGTTTGCTTCATTGTGCTTACTCTACTATACTGGCAAGACTGCTTGCTGATACCTTCTCATTACAAATCCTGCATCACAATTCCCAATTGTCAAATATGCAAAAAACATCAGTTTAATTGGCAACTATTAAAATATTGCATCTTTACCTGCACAATGTCCCTTTCTGCATAACGTCCTCTTGATGAGACCCGGACTTCATCACCATCCAATTCTATCATTGCTTTCAAATGAAAAAGTAGTGGATATTATTTTCATAAACTAAACTTTATATCATAAAAGATCTGACTTATTTTAAGAACTCCTTGGGGTATAAAATACTAAAGGGGTAAGTCATTTTTCAATAAATCTCTTTTAGTAAACTTGTCTCTGCATGTATATATATGTCTTTCTCTCCTTTTAAAGCTGCAGCCTTTCCTTGTTTTTCTTGCATATACAGAAAGCTACTCTCTGCAGTTCAAGACTACATGCATGACCCGACACAGAGACTACTACTATTTGGCCTGAGGCTTCATTCATGGAGATCTCACTGGCAACATCCGAAGAAATATACAGTATATGTGAACTACTTTTGCTGTGATTAATAATAAAAATAATAATAATCTTTACTTTTATAGCACCATCATATTGCATAGCACTTTGCATATCACAGGTGACATAAATAAAATAAAACAAAACATGACATAGCACAAACGTTCATATGAAACATGAGGAGTGCGGACCCTGCTTGCAAGAGCTTACATTCTATGAGGATGAAGGGGGGGGGAGGAGAAGTAAAAGCTTGTATAATGGCCCAGCCATAAGGGAATAGAACAGAATAGATGGTAGGAGGACACAGGATTGGTAAGTAAAGAGAGCTGAAGTTTCATGTAGTTAGCAAGTGTTATAGGCTTGCCTAGAGAGATGGGTTTGAAACTTTGGAGGTTGGATATTCATAGTATCATAGTATATAAGGCTTGAAAGAGATGCAAGTTGATCAAGTCCAACCTTTAATCTGATAGTCCAGGCAGGGCATTCAAGAGAATTGGTGCAGCACAGGAGAAGTCCTAGAGACGTTAGTGAGGTATGAATTGTAGATTAATCTAAGATCACTGGTAGATTGAAGAGCACGGGTTGGGCTGTAGATTGAGATGAAAGAAGAGAGATAAGGGGGGTTCAGAATTATGCAGAGCTTAGTGAATGAGGGCGATTATTTTAAATTGTATTTGGAAGGAGATGGGCAACCAGTGGAGGCATTCGTGTAGTGTTTGGTCTGAAAGACGAGCCTGGCTGCTGCATTAAGAATAGATTGGAGTGGAAAGAGTTTAGCGAGTGGAAGAGAGTTACAGTAGCAGAGAGTTACAGTAGTCTAGACAAGAGTGAATCAGAGCAACAATTAAGCATTTTAGAGGTCTCAATTGTAAGAAATGGGCAAATTCTAGAGATGTTTCTGAGATGCAAGACGAAGCAAGAAATTGAATTTGAAGAGCACAGGATAGGTCAGAGCCCACCACAACCCAAAGGCTTGCTGCCTCAGGGTTATTGTGATCCCACAGACTAAGATGAAGAGGTCAGGGTTGGCTTGGTTAGTAGAAGGTGGAAAGACAAGAAGTTCAGTCTAAGAAAGATTAAGTTTCAAGAAGAGAGGACATGATGTTAGAGGCACGAAGGAGACAATCACTGGTGTTCCGAATTAGGGCAGGGCTGACGTTACATGCAGATGTTTATAGTTGGTTACCATCAACATAGAGATGATACTGGAAACACCAGTGGTAGAGGAAGTGGTAAGTGGAAGAGGAGAAGAGAGAGTTCCAGAAAAAAAAAAAGACACTGAAAGTGCGGTCAGAGAGATAGGAAGAAAATCAAGAGAGTACAGTGTCCTTTAGGCCAAGAGAGGAGGAGCTGTTGGTCCATCACATGCTGCAGAGAGATCAAGAAGAATAGTCATCTTTGGATTTAACAGTGAGAAAATCATTGGAGAGTTTAGAAAGAGCAGTTTCAGTGGAGTGCATAGCATGAAAACCAGATTGTTGAGAATAGACCAGGCATTCCAGGAGTTTGGAGATGAAAGAAAGATTAGAGACTGGTTGGTAGCTAGTAGCACTGAAAGGGTCCAGGGAGGGTTTCATTAGTAATCGGGGTAACAACCGCATACTTGAAAAAAAGGGAAAGACACCAAAAGAGAGGTTGAAGATTTTTGTGAGGTGAGAAGTGACTGCTGGGTAGAGGGACTGTACAATATGTGAGCGGATGGGGCCAACGATACAGGTAGTGGGGTGAGAAGAGTAAAGGAGCCTGGACACTTCTTCCTCTGTGACTGAGATTGAGAAATTATTTCCTGGCAATCTTTAAAGAGAACCTGTCATGCAAAATAACCCCTCAAATCTAAATAGATTTTCATAAACTACCATTAGAGAGCATTGTCTCTATCCCTTCATTGTCCCTCTACATGCCTGTAAACCTAAGCAATGAGGTCCTAAAGCTGTATGCAAATGACCTGTGAAATGTCCAATGAGTCATTGGCATATTCAAGCTGTCCAGCTTATTCATGAGTGGGAGGCACAGCCACACCCCCAGTGCTTGACTGACAGCCTGTGTAAAGCTGTGATGGCTGCTATATGTGCTTGCTGGTGGCCACGCCCCCTGCAGCCTGTGTGTGTATAGGAGAGATACAACAGCTCCAGGCAGCCATGTTATAGCAGAACCTGTCAGGTACTTGTGTAGCTGATGTCTGTGTCACACATGTCACACGTGTATTAGGAGAATGTCAGCAGATGCAGCACAGACACTAGCCATGCTTTACTATACATTACACAAAAACATGAGCAGGGGGAGGAGAGGGGAGGGGGAACAGGGGTGACATCACTGCCTCTGACCATGTGACCAGCCTCATTTACATAATAAAGAAATGATGATTTTACAATGATTGGACAGGACTAGTGGCAGAGACCTGATGACAGGTGTCCTTTAAAGTAGGTGGCCAGATCTTCAGCCCCAAGGTGACTTTTCACAATATCTGTCTGGTGTACTGTGGCCTAGGCCGGACTATACATGGGATCAAGCAATACCAATAAGGGAAAAATTGAGCAAAAATGATATTAAAAAGGTCAAAAGTTTATTGAAGTCAATTTAAAAATAGAACGTCACAATAGGGTAGTAAAATATGGGTGCTGGGCAGCGGGCACACAGAGGCTTACAGTACAATAGAGATATTAAAGTGCTTAGTGCACAGCCAAAAAGTTCAATATATCACAAGCGATCATAATAACAAACACATCTATGCATGTATAAAGTGCACACAACATAGGGATAATAGAGTATACCTGGCAGGTCCAGCGTGTAAGGGCACAAGGAAGAGGACGCTGCCCAGCACCTCCCCGACACGTGTTTCGTCCAACAGGACTTTGTCAAGAGGTGAGCACTTTAATATCTCTATTGTATTGTAAGCCTCTGTGTGCCCGCTGCCCAGCACCCATATTTTACTACCCTATTGTGACGTTCTATTTTTAAATTGACTTCAATCAGGGGCGTCGCTAGTTCAAAAGATCCGGGGCACGTGCCCCGGAACTTTTGGCCAGAGCCCCGAATGTCCCTGTCTCCTGTCTGTCGGCTCTCTCCACAATGATCTCTATTTGCATCCTCTGAATGCATACAGAGATGATTAGTGTAGTGGACCAGGTAGCCGGCAGCATCCGGCTCCACTACAGAGCACATACAGCAGTACCACGGATTACATGGATCTGCAGGAGGCAATGGCATCGAATCTCCTGCTTCAAGCAGCTCCTTGTAGCAGCCGGAGCCTGTGACACGATGTAGTGACGTCACGGCGCCTCTCTCTTCGCACACACAGAGAAGAGGACGAGTGAAGAGAAGTGACTATTAGTGGTTTGTATGGGGTTTTGGGGGCATTACTGTGGGGTGGGAGCTATCCATGAGTTAGGGGAAGGCTATAAAAGAATTAAGTGCTATTCCTGAATATGAGGGCTATAAGTGAATGTCAGGGCTTGTACTAAATATGGGGGCTAATGGTGAGAGTGGGGGTTGGGGCTATTACTGAATTTGTCTGGGGCTATGAGTGAGTGGATGGTTATTAGTGTGTGTGGGGACTATTAGTAAATTTAGGGGGCTAGTAGTAAGTGTGCAGGGGCTATTACAAAATATTGGGGAGTGTGTGGAGCTAATAGCAAGTGTATAGGGCTAAAAACGAGTGTGGGTGGGCTATTACAAAATGTGGGGGCTATAAGTGATGGGGCTATTACTGAATGGGTGGAGGGCTAATAGCTAGTATGGATGGCTGTTACTGAGTGTGGGGGCTTATTTCAAAATGTGGGGGCTATTAGTGAGTGGGGCTATTACTGAATGTAAGGGGTTACAAGTGAGTGGGAAGGTATTAGTGAGTTTCAGGGGCTAACACTGAGTGTGGGGCTTTTTACCAACTGTTGGGGCTATTAGTGAATGTGAGGTTAATGTAAGGTGGTAATTAGTAAATGAGAGGGGGGTTAAAAGTGAGTGACTTGCTATTACTGAGTGTCTTGGGATATTGTGTGGGGGGAATCTTTTTCTGAGGGGCATTGTTACATGTCAGGCCACATTACTAAATGTCAGAGCCACAAGAGAGGGTTGTGATGTAAAGTGTCATTCTCAACACTGAGTGGGGCAATAATTGGGAAATATTAACCAGAGTCTGGGGTATAATGCTCTGTGGGGGGAGATTATAAAGTGAGGGTATATGTATTGGGGCCTGTGCCCCAGATCTTTTGTGACCTTAGCAACGCCCCTGACTTCAATAAACTTTGGACCTTTTTAATATCATTTTTGCTCAATTTTTCCCTCATTGGTATTGCTTGACTTCTGAGCATTTGTTGTACTCCTTGTGTCCTTTCATACCGCATTGTGCAAGTTGATATATATGCGCATATTTGTTTTGGTCCATTGGTATTGATAGGTTTTTTGTATACATGGGATCATGTTAGAGGGGTATATTCTGCTCTGGAGGAGTATAGTTTGGCCTGGGCAATTCCATCCCTAAAGATATCCTCTGGTCTGGGTTATTCCATACAAAGAGTTTCCATGGCCCGGCACACGGGATTTATGTCCTGGATTGTGGAAACTCTATTAATGGAATGAAGAGAAGTGACTACTAGTGGTTTGTATGGGGTTTTGGGGGCATTACTGTGGGGTTTGAGCTATCCATGAGTTTGGGGGAAGGCTTATAGCCTTCCCCCAAACTCATGGATAGCTCCCACCTCACAGTGCTATTCCTGAATTCCTGAAGAATTAAGTGCTATTCCTGAATATGGTGAGAGTGGGGGTTGGGGCTATTATAAATTGTGGACTGGGGCTATGAGTGAGTGGATGGTTATTACTGTGTGTGGGGACTATTAGTAAATTTAGGGGGCTAGTAGTAAGTGTGCGGGGGCTATTACAAAATATTGGGGCTATTAGTGAGTGCGTGGAGCTAATAGCAAGTGTATAGGGCTAAAAACGAGTGTGGGAGGGCTATTACAAAATGTGGGGGCTATAAGTGATGGGGCTTTTACTGAATGGGTGGAGGGCTAATAGTTAGTATGGATAGCTGTTACTGAGTGTGGGGGCTTATTTCAAAATGTGGGGGCTATTAGTGAGTGGGGCTATTACTGAATGTAAGGGGTTATAAGTGAGTGGGAAGGTATTAGTGAGTTTCAGGGGTTAATACTGAGTGTGGGGCTTTTTACCAACTGTTGGGGCTATTAGTGAATGTGAGGTTAATGTAAGGTGGTAATTAGTAAATGAGAGGGGGGTTAAAAGCGAGTGTCGGGGGGGGCTATTACTGAGTGTCTTGGGATATTTTGTGGGGGGAATCTATTTCTGAGGGGCATTGTTACATGTCAGGCCACATTACTAAGTGTCAGAGCCACAAGAGAGGGGTTTGATGTAAAGTGTCATTCTCAACACTGAGTGGGGCCATAATTGGGAAATATTAACCAGAGTCTGGGGTATAATGCTTTGTGGGGGGAGATTATAAAGTGAGGGTATATGTATTGGGGCCCATGCCCCAGATCTTTTGTGACCTTAGCAACGCTCCTGACCTGTATATGTATAATCACAATCTATATTAGTGTTGTAAACATATTTCATTAAGACCGTCTTGTCTTCTCTTTTTAGATGCCTTAGTTGCAGACAACTAATGATTCACTGACGGATGGTTTATCTTTTGTGGAGTGTCATTTTGTGTATACACATATCTATAAGCAGAAAACATAAAAGCGGTTGTCCACTTTCAGCAAATATTTGATATGGTTTGTGTAAGGAAACGTTATACAATTTTTTAATAAACTTTCTGTATCAATTCCTCACAGTTTTCCAGCTCTCTACTTGTTGTCATTCTATAGGAGACTTCTTTGTTTATTTCCAGGGGATAGAAATCTGTATCAATTCCTCACAGTTTTCCAGCTCTCTACTTGCTGTCATTCTATAGGAGGCTTCTTTGTTTACTTCCAGGGGATAGAAATCTGTCCATGTTATGTGATGGACATGCATGTGCGCGAACCATTATTATCACAGAGAGTAATAGGAGCTGTGTGATAAAAACAGCATGTGCACCTGCATGTCCATTACATCACATGGACAGATTTCTATCCACTGGACAGAAGAACAGAAGCTTTTATAGGAGGACAGCAAGCAGAGATCTAGAAAACTGTGAGGAATTGATACAGAAAGTATATTGCAAAATTGTATACCTTTTCCTTACACAAATCATATGAAATATGTGCTGAATTTGGACAACCCCTTTAAGTTGTGGTCCAAGTGTCTCAGATTAAGCTCCAATAATTGTGTGTCTCACAGTTAATGAATACAATGCAGCTCAACAAAAACAACTGCTGTTAAGCTGCCAGTTATCCATATGTTAAGCTATTTACATTTTACAGAAAAAGTAAAATACTGGCAGCCATTTGTCAATAAATTCTGTTGCATGTCTGTCAACAAAAATAGTGAACAATTAATATTGTTAAAATACCGGTAAGTCCATGAAAGTTTAAAGGCAACAACAGGGCTAACAATATAAAGCATTCAGTAGTGCCTTTTGAAATCTCATCTTTCTATAGCACAAAAGGTATGTTCTGTATAAATTCATCATCTATTTTTTTTGGAGAGAGGAAAAAAAGCCTCTCTCTGTATTGATTTATTTCACTACCTATTGATTGTTTTAGGTAGTAAAGCTGGTGGCGGGGATTATTCCATATTATCTTTTGGTTGCACATTTATTATCCAGTGAATTGTGAATTTGCATGGAAACATGGTAAACATGCTTTTGGCCAATTCCACTTTCACATTTTAGATGCTTTTAAAGACATGCTGGTTTTGTTCAACTGTTCCATATTACAAACTTCAGAGCTAATCACTAAAAATAAAGCACTCAGCATAACAATTATGCTTATACAATTACAAAATTACCATTGGAAAAAACATGTTGTTTATTGGTTTACAATTTAAAAATTTGTATAAAGTACCTCCTTAGATATAAAAACAAAAATATACAAAACACATGCAAAATTTCATTGAAATATAAATATAGTATAGACGGAGGAATATATAACTTACCATCAAATTCTGCAGGTCCTACTCCTACAATAATAATGGACATTGGAAGCTTGGAAGCCTTTAAAGGAAACAAAGTATACTTGCTGAAGTAAATTCAAGACTCTTAAGAGGGGTTGTACAGGGGGTGAAAAACAAGGTTGCTTCCTTCCAAATACAGCTTCTCTCCAAACCAAGGTAGTGTGAGGTATTGAAACAAAACTCTGTACATCTCTAGACAGCTGAGGTCAGGTGTGACTCTGTTTTTGGAAGCAGTCACATTTTTTACCCTGTAGCAAATCGCTGTGTTTCAGCTATATGCCTGAGGGCGAGGTCACATGTTCCGCTAGTGATGCATTCATAACACGACACTAGGGGGCGGGCCTCGGCCTGATCGCATATGCGTTTCCTGGGAACACTTATGGTTCTGAATCTATGCAATTCATATAGCTCTTTAACTAAATAGCCTGTATAGGTAGGTATGTGAAACAGTGTTATTCACAGTTAGCTAAATGTTTATTTAACATTTTTGGCTAGAAGGCTATAATGTTTAAAAATGTAAATAAATTAACTTTTAGATACAAATAGGTTAATTTAAATATTGATATAAACATAATTAGAAATATTCAAATTGTTTATTAGTAGTTTTTTAGTAGTTCTAATTGTTTTATTGTACTTCTTGCTTGCAAAGTAGGGAACATGTTCTTAAAAATTTTAATCCCACCCCTATATGTATGAGAGATCCTGGATGCACAGGTAAAGCGCAACCTTGTTGTCTATGGATTTGACGAAGGCAGCATGCCAAAACGTGTGTTGGGTTGTCAGCCATCTGAGTGGATGTGGGCTACCAGTACTTTAGGTATTAATTACATGGAAATGTAGTATGTAGATATTTATGCAATAACACAAGTTATAGATAGAGGAGGATTTAGGTATGTAACATCACTATACTCTGGATGCACTAATAGTGACAACTTTGACAACTGCAACTATATATCATATATTGGGGCTTATTTACTAAGGGTCCGTGGATCGCACTTTCATTGGATTTTGGAAGTTTTCGGGATTTGCGCCGCTGTGACAGGTATTTACCCGGGGATTATGTCACAGCTGTGATGGCTTTCATGCAACAGAAATCGGGGGTGGGCCGTCGGACAATCTGACTGATTCGGACTGAGCGCGGGATTTAAGACTCAATTTGTGTTGCGAGACAATCTACTTACATGCACCAGGAAGGGAAGCATCAGATGTAGGATATCAGGCGCACAATCTTAGTGAATCGCGGCTCAGTACATTCTGGTCGGACAATGCACTTTCGAGGATTTTCGCGGACCAGGTAAGTAACTGTGCCCCATTGACTGGTGATTTCTAGTGTGGTATTACCCATATCCCCCGGATGTTTTGTGTCCCTCCAGTACAGTGTACTTGTAATTTCCCTATGTCTGTTCCCATTTTTCACATGGTATTAATTAAAATTATATATTTTTTTATATGAATATCCTTTCTGGAAATCTGGCTTTTTTCCATATTGGTTTTTGTTCTAAACAGTCCAACATGGAGGAATATTAGAAAATATAATGATATTATACATAAAAAGATACAGTTTCCTCACTTCTGTAGGTGTTATGCATTGTCATTTTATCTCCATGGACTGGCACTCTTTACACATGCTTTACAAATGGGCACCCAGCTTCTCGCCCATACATACCAGAAGACCAGTGACAATTGAAATGTCACATATAACTGAATTTTGCCGCAATAAAAAGAATAATTATTTGCATCACACCTGGATTTCTTTGATTTGTAGCATTAGATAGTGTTTGCTTACACAGAATCCTGTTTTAAACAGATTGATGAATATCAAATCCATCACATCAAAATGTCTTTATTTCAGTATTCGCTTTCCAATCGTAAGAGAGCAGAAGAATAAGCACCAAAAGGGTAAGGTATATATCCATTCATTCCTTAATAGGCATTTATTGGTATACATTTTCTTTCCCAAGTGCCTTTAATCTACATTCTATACATAGAAAGCCATCTTATGAATAATGCATACTGACTTAAATCTTGTGGATTTCCTCTTTGTAATGACACATTAACTAATTTACAATATACAGATATTTAGGTTTTCAGAATGCTTCTAAATTCCAATAGTTGGACACCAATATTATTTGTAAGCATTTGTGACACAACGACACATTTGCCAAGTACTATGTAATATTCCTGCAATCATTTTATAGGTTTACATACAAATTTAATCTAATTTACTAATAAGTTTATATATAATTTTTAGGCTCCCCATTATGCAACACTGAGCACAAAAAATAAGTTCAAGACCTTATATTTCTATCAAATGTAGACATCAACCTCTTTTACACTCAACATATTCATCCTAAATCCAGTCCAATTTTATTAGAACAACTATTTTTAAACATGTAAACATAAATATTTTAGAGTCTGCTTCCTTACAGCAAGTGCGTAACATCTGCTAGTTTTGGAACATAATTTAGACAGTCTGCCTAAAGCAAAGCAATGACCGAAAAATACATGAATCAGGAAAATGTCAAGATAGACAGTTTTTAAATTAGGGGTAAGTAAGTGATGCCAGAACTGACCACAATTTATTAATGTGTTATGAGAGGAAATACTTTTCAAGACAATAATATTTAGCAATACAACAATTAACCTCGTACCTTGGACTGCTGATGAAAGACATCAGATGGTGCAATGTCTTTCAGCTTCGCTCTTACAGCAGGACTAGGTCTCCAGCTGTCAGATGCAGCCAGACACCCTGGGAAGAAGGTAGAAGCGGTTTATTCCTGCTTCTGCCTTCTCCTTTCTTCACTGCATAGCACTGAAGTAGCGCTATGCAGTGAAGAAGGAAGTCGATATTGCTGCTCTATAGACCTGGCAGTCCGTTGATTGCTGGGTCTGCAGGGTTAAGTAGAGCTGCTGTGTCTGATCGGTACAGCTCTGCCCCAGACATCTTCCCCCCAAAGGGGCTCTTACAGATGCCTCAGTTACAGGGAAAACTTGTTATAGAAAAAAAATGGTAGAGAAAAAAAAAAAACCCCTGTGCAAATATTCTTCAGGGGTTTTTATGACCTCACGGCAGACAATTAAGGTAAAAAAACCACACACACACACAAAATATAAATAAATATTTAGAAACATGCATTAATATTTACCTATACACATAGCATATATCAAAACAACCAATATAAAATAGAGAATTAAGGGGGTGTTCCCATTTCAGCAAATAATTGTTATTGTTTGTATGAAGAAAAGTTATAAAATTTTCCAATATACCGTATGTACTTGAGTATAAGCCGACCCGAGTATAAGCCGACCCCTAATTTCAACACAAAAAACTGGGAAAACCTCTTGACCTGAGTATAAGCCGACGGTGGTAAATGCATTGGTCACAGCCTCCTAGTATATAGTCTGCCAGCCCCTGTAGCATTTTGTGCTGAAAAACTAGGCTTATACTCGAGTATATATGTACTTCCTGTATCAATTCCTCATGGTTTTTAGATCTCTGCTTGCTGTCTTTCTATAGTTTACCTCTAGTTGACAGGACTCTGTCCATGGTCACACAGGTGCAAGGCTTGTTAAACAACACAGCTCTGATTACTCTCTGTGACACTAATGAGCTGTGCACCTGTGTGATCATGGACAGATTTCTGACGAATAGAAGTAAACCTAGAAGCTTCCTATAGAATGACAGCAAGCATAGATCTAGAAAACCATGAGGAATTAATACAGGAAGTATATTGGAAAAATTGCATAACTTTTCATCATAAAAACAATAATATTTATTTGCTGAAATGGGAATAACCCTTTAATTTCTAATGTTCATTTTGAGTTCATTAGAAAATGAAAAAGTATATATTTTTTTTTTAATTTTTTTTAGTAAATGCAATCCTGAATAAAACTAGAAATGAAAAAAGGCCTTGCTCTATATGTCACGAAAAAATGCAACTAGATAAAAAAAACAACATATTGCCTTGCAAAATTTGCTAAAAATGTCCTGGTCATTTAAGCCGTTTCATATATATTTATGGTAGACTGCCCTAACTTACTTACTCGTATTGGCTCCGCCATCTAATAAGGTATCCGCCAGTAAGGGGCTATAGCAAGTGAGTGGGGGCATGCATACATTATGAGACGGGAGAGCCAAGAGGTGCTCTGGTGATGTTGGGCAGAATGTCACAGGCTCATTTGCATATTTTATAAAGTAGTTGTTCCGCGAATATTGCCATCCCAGGACTGTACAAACACAGTGCCAAAACAGTGCGGTCCGGGGTGAAGCGGCGCCTTGGACCGCCCCCTCATGAATACGCTTACAGTGTGATCCGGCATTTTCTATTATACAGCGCGGCAGTGTTTGCTAGCGTTATCGGCAGGGCGTCTGTTGTAGCACTAGCAGCTGCTTACTTTAGTAAGCAGCTCCTAGTGCAGTTTTTACAGGTGACAAGTCCTCTTTAACTCTTTTCGGACCACCCGCTGACTATAGACGTCAGCGGGCACAGGACCGGAGCAGTTTTCTACTGCAGGACCTGATCTTCGGGTGTCTCTGGCCCTAGGGAGATGGGAGATGCGGATCGTTACTGCTTCTCCACTCCTCATAGCATTGCACTGGCGGAGCGTGATGCATGGAGCAGCAGAGCGGCGCTGCTGCCAGGTCTAAAGGGGTTATTCAGAGATGCTGGGTCTAATTAGACCCAATACAGCTCTGATCAAAACCACCAAGTAAAGTAAAGTTAGAAAAAAAAGTGAAAATGTCCCCCAGGGGTCTTTTATGACCTCATGGGGGACATATAAAGTAAAAACACACACAAAAAAATATTAAGAAATATTCATAAAAATACAATAACATTTTCCCATAGACTAAAAAAAAAAATCCCCCGCTACAATAAACACCACCATAGTCGCCCCATTTACCGGAGACTATACATATTATGTATAAAAATGATCAAAACAAAATAGGGAATTCATTAATCATTTTAATTTGTAGATTATTTAAAAATTAAAAAAAAAATTACTATATATTACAAAAAAACTTTTCCCAGTTTTAACCCTAAATAAGAGAATAATAGAATTTTTTTTTAAAACTTTTATTATGTTTTAACTAGCTATATGTGCAAAAAAAGGTAGCACGCAAAAAAAAAGTTATGGCCCTTAAACCGCCATTTACGAATGTTCATGAAAAATTCCTGGTCATAAGAGCCTTTTCAAGCCGCGTCACTAAGTGGTTAAGTGGTTAAAAAGATAAAAGACAACAAATATCTAGTAACTAGTATCTAGCAGTGGCATTCTTTAGGCAAACAACGTGAATGCACCAGATTTGTCAAAGTTGCTTAGGTTTTTATGATGAATCTGAGGCATTCACTATATGTCTGATAATGTATGTCGCCTATTCATTGGGCTTGTTTCTCTTAGTGCACCAGAGTTTCAGCACCAAATATAACATTGCAAGTTGAACCCCTTTGTTATACTATAATGGAGTAATGGTTTCAAATACATTAGTGCTAAGTTTTCTGTTTTTTTTTTTTTGTTGTTTTGTTTTTACAGACATTTTTATGCCTTTGAAAAGAAACAATGTTTTCAACTGTAAAAAATGTAACATATTCCTATTTATATTCTGCTTTAATTATTTTAACTGAAAGGAAATATAATGCAAAATGTTAACTGTGTATTTATTGGTATCATTCAGCAAAGTACTCTGAATAAAATAAAGTTGAGGCCAAAAGTTCATTTGTTACTTGGTTGAAAAGCAGAAAATGATGCATATATTCGAAGCGAGCAGGTGCATTTATACAATGTGTGAAAATCACTTACATTGACTATCGCCTCCTTTGTCTGAGCCATATCAGAGATAACTCCATCTGTAATTATCAGCAAAACAAAGTACTGGGAACCATCCTTTATAGAAGTAGCATATCTACAGAAAGGAATGAAAACAGTTTTTGTTACTTTACACCACTGAATAAAAAGATCTTAAAGGGGTATTCCGGGCATATGAATGTCTGACTCAAAAACCCATGATGATATAAATAAATGAATTTACTTTCAGGTTTCTTGGGATCACCGTTTGGACACACTGACTATGGCAACACCTGTGTTTTGTGAGGCTCTGGTACTAGCCGACACCCGGGACCGGAGTCTAAATGGCACCTGGTCTTCACCAGAGCCCACGGTCTTGCTTCGGCAGGGTGCCACCAGGTCGTTCCATGGGTGCGACTAGCCCGAGGTGGAAGCCAAGGATGGGGTACCTTAACAGAAACAGTTTCTTAGTAAGGATCAAGCGGGCAGGCAACAGAGGTCCAAATCCGGGGTCAGCAACGGGAGGTCCAAGCAGATGGGAACGCAGGAACACAAAGCAGGAACACGGGATAAGGAACACGGAACAAGAACATTGAAACACGTAAACAACGGGAATAACGCATGGGAGCTTTCTCTTAGGCTGTTGGCTCAAAGATGCAGCAGGGAATCATGGGAGCCGACGGAAGTGGGCAGCGCCAATCAGTCATGCGTTGGCCCTTTAAATTCTCAAGTGCCGGTGCACACGCTCTAGCGAGTGGAGACGCGTGTGTGGCCTAGTCCTTACGGGAGCAGGCTTGTGGGAAGGCAAGTGAGGGTCAGGGAGAATCGCACTGCCATGGAGAGCTGCATGGGTGTGCCTGCAATCCTTGACTTGGATCGCACCCTCCTGTCCTTCCTCGGCATCCTTCTGTGGCCTCCTTCTGGCTCCTGTAGGGTGGTTCTTGCTGCCCAATGACGTCATCATGCTTGCTGTGTCACAGAGATGGAGACTATTGATACTATTATAGCCTGAAACATGGAGGGTGAAGGATATTTCCACACTCCAAATGACTGGCCCCTTAGATAGTGGTAACTTAATTTGGAAGGCTGCGTACATATACCAGGTAACAAAAACAAATCTTAACATTTGATTTAAATATTTGGATTTTTGGTGATCCCAAAGGAAAAAATATGCAGAAATTTACCAAATGACATGGAAAATAAGCTTTTACAATTGCATTCAAAATTAAGAAAAAAAAAGCTATTTTGGATCTCACAGCATGTTGGAGAACATAACATCTCAAACACACCTTTTAAATCATTTACAGCATGGTCTTTTAGCAATGTTTGCTCTTTGCAATGCAATTTATCCTTATCTGAACTCGGCATTAGGTCATTAAGATACTAGTTGTCTACATCAGTATTTGGAAACCAAAACTGGAGAGGAACCTACAAAGAATAAAGATAATGAAAACAATGGATAAAATGGAAAGACTCACATCCCTGGCTTACAAATACTGATGCAAAATATTACTATGTGAAAATGTCATTATTCTTGCTCCTGTTCCATTAACAGGTCAGAAATATTCATTTAAAGGGGTATTCCAGGAATAAGCATAATTCATATAGAAATCAGTCATTAAAATTTAAGCTAATATGTAATTAGTTGTTATTTAAAATTTTGCTCCCCTAGCAAAAATGCTGGTGACATACACTATGATGGAAAATGAAAATGCTACGGCCCTTTAATTAGTCCGTTAATTTCCTCCGCACGGTCCGTTGCAGAGCAGACAAAGGACAGAAGATGCCGCTCGTCACATGTCCACATCACATGTCCTGCACCTGCCTGGGCAGGTCATGTGATCACCACTATGTTTGGCTGTAGTCGGTTGGTTGCAGTGCATTCAGTATGGTCATTGTTGTGGTGATGGCAGTTACACGTCATTACTATGGCAACAGAGCAAGAAATCCTGTTAGATCATCACTGGGAGCAGAGCGTAAGAGGGAGGAGGAGTTACTAAAAACTAAAGGATCATGGAACATGTAGTTTCCAGTGGCGGCCATCTTAATGATAACTCCACCTACTTCAAAGAGGTCATACATTTTGTAAATCATAAAATCAAACTATTTAAAGAGGACCTGTCACCCCGAAAAAGCCCCCCCCCAAATGTGCCCCACATAACCCGCTCCCTAGCCCCTTTCTGCCCAGCATTTTTTTTTTTTAATCCATGATCGGAAAGGAGTTTTAAACAGATCCGACCTCTTACAAAATAAGAGGTCGGATCCTCATATCTGGTGTGCTGCAGTTGGCGTTATTCAAAGGGGGGTCGGCCAACACTCTCCCAGCACGCCCCCCTGTCCCCTAGGACCCATAGGAGAGCCGGCAGCATGTATGCGTAATCGCTGTCGCTCTCTCGCGATGGGCCCGCCGCCACTGTTCCACTGACAGCTGCGCGGGGCTTATTCACATGGCCGCCGGCGCTGCACTGACAGCGCTGGCGCGGCCGCATCATGGTGAGCCGGCAGCGATTACACAATACATGCTCCGGCTTCTCCTATAGGTCCAGGTGACAGGGGGCGTGCTGGGGGAGTGTCGGCCGCCCCCTTATGAATAACACAAACCCAGCACACCAGATATGAGGATCCGACCTCTTATTTTAAGAGGTCGGATCTGTTTAAAACACTTCCAATCACAGATTTTTAAAAAATTTGCCGCCAGAAAGCTAGGGAGCGGGTTATGTGGGGCACATTTGGGGGGGGGGGCTTTTTCGGATTGACAGGTCCTCTTTAAGCTCTGTTTTTGACTAATGAAATTAAGTATTGATTGTATATCTGTCTGGTGTACTGTGGCCTAGGCCGGACTATACATGGGATCAAGCAATACCAATAAGGGAAAAATTGAGCAAAAATGATATTAAAAAGGTCAAAAGTTTATTGAAGTCAATTTAAAAATAGAACGTCACAATAGGGTAGTAAAATATGGGTGCTGGGCAGCGGGCACACAGAGGCTTACAGTACAATAGAGATATTAAAGTGCTTAGTGCACAGCCAAAAAGTTCAATATATCACAAGCGATCATAATAACAAACACATCTATGCATGTATAAAGTGCACACAACATAGGGATAATAGAGTATACCTGGCAGGTCCAGCGTGTAAGGGCACAAGGAAGAGGACGCTGCCCAGCACCTCCCCGACACGTGTTTCGTCCAACAGGACTTTGTCAAGAGGTGAGCACTTTAATATCTCTATTGTATTGTAAGCCTCTGTGTGCCCGCTGCCCAGCACCCATATTTTACTACCCTATTGTGACGTTCTATTTTTAAATTGACTTCAATCAGGGGCGTCGCTAGTTCAAAAGATCCGGGGCACGTGCCCCGGAACTTTTGGCCAGAGCCCCGAATGTCCCTGTCTCCTGTCTGTCGGCTCTCTCCACAATGATCTCTATTTGCATCCTCTGAATGCATACAGAGATGATTAGTGTAGTGGACCAGGTAGCCGGCAGCATCCGGCTCCACTACAGAGCACATACAGCAGTACCACGGATTACATGGATCTGCAGGAGGCAATGGCATCGAATCTCCTGCTTCAAGCAGCTCCTTGTAGCAGCCGGAGCCTGTGACACGATGTAGTGACGTCACGGCGCCTCTCTCTTCGCACACACAGAGAAGAGGACGAGTGAAGAGAAGTGACTATTAGTGGTTTGTATGGGGTTTTGGGGGCATTACTGTGGGGTGGGAGCTATCCATGAGTTAGGGGAAGGCTATAAAAGAATTAAGTGCTATTCCTGAATATGAGGGCTATAAGTGAATGTCAGGGCTTGTACTAAATATGGGGGCTAATGGTGAGAGTGGGGGTTGGGGCTATTACTGAATTTGTCTGGGGCTATGAGTGAGTGGATGGTTATTAGTGTGTGTGGGGACTATTAGTAAATTTAGGGGGCTAGTAGTAAGTGTGCAGGGGCTATTACAAAATATTGGGGAGTGTGTGGAGCTAATAGCAAGTGTATAGGGCTAAAAACGAGTGTGGGTGGGCTATTACAAAATGTGGGGGCTATAAGTGATGGGGCTATTACTGAATGGGTGGAGGGCTAATAGCTAGTATGGATGGCTGTTACTGAGTGTGGGGGCTTATTTCAAAATGTGGGGGCTATTAGTGAGTGGGGCTATTACTGAATGTAAGGGGTTACAAGTGAGTGGGAAGGTATTAGTGAGTTTCAGGGGCTAACACTGAGTGTGGGGCTTTTTACCAACTGTTGGGGCTATTAGTGAATGTGAGGTTAATGTAAGGTGGTAATTAGTAAATGAGAGGGGGGTTAAAAGTGAGTGACTTGCTATTACTGAGTGTCTTGGGATATTGTGTGGGGGGAATCTTTTTCTGAGGGGCATTGTTACATGTCAGGCCACATTACTAAATGTCAGAGCCACAAGAGAGGGTTGTGATGTAAAGTGTCATTCTCAACACTGAGTGGGGCAATAATTGGGAAATATTAACCAGAGTCTGGGGTATAATGCTCTGTGGGGGGAGATTATAAAGTGAGGGTATATGTATTGGGGCCTGTGCCCCAGATCTTTTGTGACCTTAGCAACGCCCCTGACTTCAATAAACTTTGGACCTTTTTAATATCATTTTTGCTCAATTTTTCCCTCATTGGTATTGCTTGACTTCTGAGCATTTGTTGTACTCCTTGTGTCCTTTCATACCGCATTGTGCAAGTTGATATATATGCGCATATTTGTTTTGGTCCATTGGTATTGATAGGTTTTTTGTATACATGGGATCATGTTAGAGGGGTATATTCTGCTCTGGAGGAGTATAGTTTGGCCTGGGCAATTCCATCCCTAAAGATATCCTCTGGTCTGGGTTATTCCATACAAAGAGTTTCCATGGCCCGGCACACGGGATTTATGTCCTGGATTGTGGAAACTCTATTAATGGAATCTAGTTTGGCTTTTCAACCCCCCCGTAACAAATGAACTTTGGCTCACTTTATTTTAATCAAGAGTACTTGCTTGAATGATACCAATAAAATACACAGTTACATTTTGCATTATGTTCCTTCCGTAAAATCAATTAACGCAGAAGTATAAATAGGAAATGTTACAGTTGTTTACAGTTGAAAACATTATCGTGTTCAAAGGCAGACATAAAGGTCTGTAAACAAAACAAAAAAAAAACAGAAAATTAGCATAATGTATTTGAAACCATTACGCCATTATAGTAGAACAAAGTTTCATACCTGTTTACTCCACGTTCACCTATCACAGGCCCTCCTCTCCCCCGCCTCTCTTCTCCTTCTCCTCTATTCCTCCCGCCATTCATATCTCATCCTTCACCTCTTCTCCTAACCTCATACTTTCATTTCCCCCTCTCCCCCCGCCTTGCCCCCACACCCTTCCCTATAATCCCCTCTACTCTTCACCATCTTACCCCTCTCCGACCACCCTACCTTTTCTTCTCTCTTACCCTATCCCACTCGTCCTGACCTCCTCCCTGCCCCCTACCCTCCACCCCCATCAGGGTCTTCTTTCCTACCAATTAACTTCCTATCCCTGGTCTCAAGTCTCTCCTCATATGACCTCCTACACGATACCTCTCCATATTTCCCCTCCTACTCTCCTCCTAACTTTATCCTACATTCCTCTTCTTCCTCCCAATCTAGTCACTCTTTCAATAGACCGTCACCCGCGCCTTTTTTACTGTGCTTTCCCACTGTATCTTTCCTTCCTGTGTCTTGGTTCAACTTGCAATTGTATATTTGGTTGCTGAAACTCTGGGTGCACTAAGAGAAACAAGCCCAATGAATAGGCGACAACATTATCAGACATATAGTGAATGCCTCAGATTCATCATAAAAAACCTAAGCAACTGTGACAAAATCTGGTGCATTCACGTTGTTTGCCTAAAGAATGCCACTGCTAGATTACTAGTATAGGATATTTTGGTCTTTTATCTTTTTAACCCACTTAACCACTTAGTGACTCGCTGAAAAGGTCTTATGACCAGGAATTTTTCAGAAAACATTCGTAAATGGCACGGTTTAAGGGCCAAAACTTTTTTTTTTGGTGATACCTTAAAAATATTTGCACAATATAGCTAGTTAAAACCAATATAAATTTTAAAAAATTCATTTAGTTTCTTATTAGGGTTAAAGTGAGAAAAGTCTTGTTTTGTAAATATAGTAATTTTTTTAATTTTTAAATAATCACAAATTAAAGATGTATTATGAATTCATATTTGTTTTGATCATTTTTATACATAATATGTATAGTCTCCGGTAAATGGGGCGACTATGGTGATGTTTATGTAGCGGGGGATTTTTTTTTTAGTCTATGGGAAAATGTTATTGTTTTATGAATATTTCTTAATATCTTTTGTGTGTTTTACTTTATATGTCCCCCAGAGGTCATAAAAGACCCTGGGGGACATTTTCACTTTTTTTTTTAACTTTACTTTACTTGGTGGTTTGATCAGAGCTTGGGTCTATTAGACCGCATCTCTGAATAACCCCTTTAGACCTGGCAGCAGCAACGCCTACTGCTGCTCATGCATCGTGCTCCGTCAGTGTAATGCCATGAGGAATGGAGAAGCAGTAACGAACCGCATCTCCCATCTCCCTAGGGCCAGAGACACCCGAAGATCGGTCCTGCAGTAGAAAACGCGCGGTCCTGTGGCCGCTGAACGTCTATAGTCAGCAGGGGGTCGAAAAGAGTTAAAGAGGACCTGTCACCTGTAAAAACTGCACTAGGAGCTGCTTACAAAGAAGAGCTGGACGTAGCTACAACAGACGCACTGACGATAACGCATAGCAAACACTGCGCGCGTGTATAATAGAAAATGCCGGATCACACAAGCGTATTCATGAGGGGGCGGTCCAAGGCGCCGCTTCACCCCGGACCGACTGTTTTGGCACTGTGTTTGTACAGTCCTGGGATGGCCATATTCGCGGAACACTCTTTAAAATATGCAAATGAGCCTGTGACATTCTGCCCAACATCAAACGAGCACCTCTTGGCTCTCGTCTCATAATGTATGCAGCCCCCACTCATGCTATAGCCCCACTGGCGGATACCTATTAGATGGCGGAGCCAATACGAGTAAGTAAGTTAGGGCAGGTCTACCATAAATATATAGGTGAACGGCTTAATGACCGGACATTTTAGCAAATTTGAAGGCAATGGGGCACATATTAATCGGTCCAGTCGCGATCCAGCGTCGCGTTCTCTGCTCTGGATTCGGGTCCGGCCGGGATATGAAGGCAGTTCTTCCGCCGTCCACCGGTGGCGCTGCTGCGGAAAGTAATTCATCGCGCGGAATTGCACCACCTGGACCAGGTGAAGGTAAGCGTCCCCAAGCGACACTTTTTCGGTTTTTAATTGCGGCGGTTTTTCCGATACGTGGGTTTTCGTCTGGCCACGCCCCCGATTTCCGTCGCGCCGCATACCGTCGCCGATGCGCCACAATCCTAGCGTGCGCCACAATCGCGGGCAATTCAGGTACAATCGGGCAAATCGGAAATATTCGGGTAACACGTCGGAAACGCGAATCGGGCCCTTAGTAAATGACCCCCAATATGTTGGGTTTTTTTTATCTAGTTGCATTTTTTTCGTGACATATAGAGCAAGGACTTTTTCATTTCTAGTTTATTCAGGATTGCATTTACTTAAAAAAATTTTTTTTAAAAAATATATACTTTTTAATTTTCTAATGAACTCAAAATGAACATTCGAAATAAAGGGTTTTATCAGCAAATAAATATATGTTTTTGATGTTTTAAAAAGTATGCAATTTTCCAATATGCTTCCTGTATTAATTCCTCATGGTGTTCTAGATCTATGCTTGCTGTCTCTATAGGAAGCTTCTAGGTTACTTCTAGTCGTCAGAAATCTGTCCATGATCACACAGGTGCACGTCATTAGGGTCACAGAGAGGAATCCGAGCTGTTGTTGTTTAACAAGCCTTGCACCTGTGTGACCATGGACAGATTTCTGTCAACTAGAGGTAAACTATAGAAAGACAGCTAGCAGAGATCTAAAAACCATGAGGAATTGATACAGGAAGTACATTATACTCGAGTATAAGCCTATTTCAGCACAAAATGCTACAGGGGCTGGCAGACTATATACTAGGAGGGCTGTGACCAATGCATTTACCACCGTCGGCTTATACTCAGGTCAATAGGTTTTCCAGTTTTGTGTTGAAATTAGGGGTCGGGCTTATACTCGGGTCGGCTTATACGGTACATACGGTATATTGGAAAATTTTTATAACTTTTCTTCATACAAACAATAACAATTATTGCTGAATGGGACACCCCTAAATTCTCTATTTTAATTGGTTGTTTTGATATATGCTAGTGTATAGGTAATGTATGATGTTTCTAAATATGTATAATATTTTTGTGTGGTGTGTGGTTTTTTTTTACCTTAATTGTCTGCGTGAGGTCCTAAAAACCCTGAAGAATATTTGCACAGGTTTTTTTTTTCTCTACCATTTTTTTCTATAACAAGTTTCTGTAACTGAGGCATCTGTAGAGTCTTGGGGGGAAGATGTCGGGGTAGAGCTGTACCGATCAGACACCAGCAGCTTACTTAACCCTTGCACCCAGCAGAACGGACTGCCGGGTCTATAGAGCAGCCTGTTGACTTCTTCTCATGCCATAGCGCTACTTAAGTGCTATCAGTGAAGAAAGGAGAAGGCAGAAGCAGGATAAACCGCTTCTACCTTCTTCCCAGGGTGCTGGCTGCATCTGACAGCTGGAGACCTAGTCCTGCTGTAAGAGCGAAGCTGAAAGACATTGCACCATGATGCTCTTCACAGCAGTCCCAAGGTACGAGGTTAAATTGTTGTATGAAATATTATTGTCTTGAAAAAGTATTCCTCTCAAACATTAATAAATGTGGTCAGTTTGGCATCACTTACTTACCCCTAATTTAAAACTGTCTATCTTGACATTTCCTGATTCACTGTATTTTCGGTCATTGCTTTGTCTTTAGGCAGACTGTCTAAATTAGTTCCAAAACTAGCAGTGTTACGCACTTGCTGTAAGGAGCAGACTCTAAAATATTTATGTTACATGTTAAAAATAGTTGTTCTAATAAAATAGGACTGGATTAGGATGAATATGTTGAGTGTAAAGAGGTTGAGGTCTACATTTGATAGAAATAGAGTCTTGAACTTATTTTTGTGCTCAGTGTTGCATATGGGGAGCCTAAAAATATATATAAACTTATAGTAAATTAGATAAATTTGTATGTAAAACCAAAATGATTGCAGGATATTACATAGTACTTGGCAATGTGCCGTTGTGTCACAAATGCTTACAATAATATTAGTGTCCAACATAGGAATTTAAAAGCATCTGAAAACCTAAATATCGTATATTTGTAATAGTTAATGGTTCATTACAAAGAGGAAATCCACAAGATTTAAGTCAGTATGCATTATTCATAAGATGGCTTTTATGTATAGAATGTAGATTAAAGGCCATTGGGAAAGAAAATGTTATACCAATAATGCCTATAAGGAATGAAGGTATATACCTTAACCCTTTTGGTGCTTATTCTTCTGCTCTCTCTGATACGATTGGAAAGCGAATCTGAATAAAGACATTTTGATGTGATGGATTTGATATTCATCAATCTGTTTAAAACAGGATTCTTGTAGTAACAAACACTATCTAATGCTACAATCAAAAGAAATCCAGGTGTGATGCAAAATTAATATCTTTTATTGCGGCAAAATTCAGTATATGTGACATTTCAATTGCCACTGGTCTTCTGGATGTATGGGCGAGAAACTGGGTGCATTTGTAAAGCATGTGTAAAGGTGCCAGTCATGGAGATAAAATGACAATGCATAACACCTACAGAAGTGAGGAAACTGTATCTTTTATGTATAATATCATTATATTTCTAATATTCCTCCATGTTGGACTGTTTAGAACAAAAACCAATATGGAAAAAAGCCAGATTTCCAGAAAGGATATTCATATAAAAAAAATATAATTTTAATTAATACCATGTGAAAAATGGGAACAGACATAGGGAAATTACAAGTACACGTACTGGAGGGACACAAAACATCCGGGGGATATGGGTAATAACACACTAGAAATCACTAGTCAATGGGGCACAGTTACTTACCTGTCCGTGAAAATCCTCGAAAGTGCATTGTCCGACCAGAATGTACTGAGCCGCGATCACTAAGATGTGAGCCTGATATCCTACATCTAAGCTCCCTGCTAAGGCCACAAGTTCACCTTCTGGTGCATGTAAGTAGATTGTCTCGCCAACACAAATTGAGTCTTAATCCCGCGTCAGTCGAATCAGTCAGATTGTTCGACGGCCCACCCCCGATTTCTGTGCATGAAAGCCCACAGCTGTGACATAATCCCGGGTAAATACCTGTCACAGCGGCGCAAATCCCGAAAACTTCCAAATCCAATGAAAGTGCGATCCACGGACCCTAGTAAATAAGCCCCAATATTGATATATAGTTGCAGTTGTCAAAGTTGTCACTATTAGTGATCCAGGTATAGTGATGTTACATACCTAAATCCTCCTATATCTATAACTTGTGTTTATTGCACTACCAACTTTGTCAAATCCTAGACAACAAGGTTGCGCTTTACGTGTGCATCCAGCAGTCTCTCATACATTAGGGGTGGGATTAAAATTTTTAAGAACATGTTCCCTACTTTGCAAGCAAGTACAATAAAACATTAGAACTACTAAAAACTACTAATAAACAATTTGAATATTTCTAATTATGTTTATATCATATTTAAATAACCCATTTGTACTAAAAGTTAATTTATTTACATTTTTAACATTATAGCCTTCTAGGCAAAAATGTTAAATAAACATTTAGCAACTGTGAATAACACTGTTTACATACCTACCTATACAGGCTATTTAGTTAAAGGCTATATGAATTGCATAGATTCAGAACCATAAGGTTCCAGGAAACGCATATGCGATCAGGCCGAGGCCCGCCCCTAGTGTCGGTGAATGCCTCACTAGCGAAAATGTGACCTCGCCCTCAGGCATAAGCTGAAACACAGCGATTTGCTACAGGGTAAAAAATGTGACTGCTTCCAAAAACAGAGTCACACCTGACCTCAGCTGTCTAGAGATGTACAGAGTTTGTTCAATACCTCACACTACCTGGTTTGGAGAGAAGCTGTATTTGGAAGGAAGCAACCTTGTTTTTCCCCCGTACAACCCCTCTAAGAGTCTTGAATTTACTTCAGCAGTATATTGTTTCCTTTAAAGGCTTCCAAGCTTCCAATGTCCATTATTATTGTAGGAGTAGGACCTGCAGAATTGATGGTAAGTTATATATTCCTCGTCTATACTATATTTATATTTCAATGAAATTTTGCAGTGTTTTGTTATTTTTGTGTTTATATCTAAGGAGGTACTTTATACAAATTTTAAATTGTAAACAATAAACAAAATGTTTTTTCACTGGTAATTGTAATTGTATAAGCATAATTGTTATCGAGTGCTTTATTTTAGTGATTAGCTCTGAAGTTTGTAATAGGAACAGTTGCAAAAAACCAGCATGTTTTTAAAAGCATCTAAATGTGAAAGTGGAATTGGCCAAAAGCATGTTTACCATGTTCCATGAAATTCACATTCACTGGATAATAATGTGCAACCAAAGATAATATGAAAATCCCCGCCACCAGCTTTACTACCTAAAACCTCAATAGGTAGTAAATAAATCATACAGAGAGAGGCTTTTTTTCCTCTCTCAAAAAAATAGTGATGAATTTATACAGAACATACCTTTTGTGCTATAGAAAGATGAGATTTCAAAAGGCACTATGAATGCTTATATTGTTAGCCCTGTTGTTGCCTTAAACTTTCATGGACTTACCGGTATTTTAACAATATTAATTGTTCACTATTTTGTTGACAGACATGCAACGAATTTATTGACAATGGCTGCCAGTATTTACTTTTTCTGTAAAAGAAATAGCTTAACATATGGATTACTGGCAGCTTAACAGCAGTTGTTTTTGTTGAGACTGCATTGTATTCATTAACTGTGAGACACACAATTATTGGAGCTTAATCTGAGACACTTGGACCAAACTAAAGGGGTTGTCCAATCAGCACATATTCATATGATTTGTGTAAGGAAAAGGTATACAATTTTGCAATATACTTCTGTATCAATTCCTCACAGTTTTCTAGATCTCGCTTGCTGTCCTCCTATAAAAGCTTTGTTCTTCTGTCCAGTGGATGAAATCTGTCCATGTGAGTAATGGACATGCAGGTGCACATGCTGTTTTATCACACAGCTCTCATTACTCTCTGATAATAATGGTTCGCGCACATGCATGTCCATCACATAACATGGACAGATTTCTATCCCCTGGAAGTAAACAAAGAAGCCTCCTATAGAATGACAGCAAGTGAGAGCTGGAAAAATGTGGGAATTGATACAGATTTCTATCCCTGGAAATAAACAAAGAAGTCTCCTATAGAATGACAACAAGTAGAGAGCTGGAAAACTGTGGGAATTGATCAGAAGTTTATTAAAAAATTGTATACGTTTCCCCTCACAACCATATCAATATTGCTGAAAGTGGACAACCGCTTTATGTTTTTCTGCTATAGAATGTGTATACACAAAATGACACTCCACAAAAGATAACCATCCGTCAGTGAATCATAGTGTCTGCCAACTAGGCATCTAAAAAGAGAGACAAGACGGTCTTAATGAAATATGTTTACAACACTAATTAGATTGGTGATTATACATATAAAGGTCAGGAGCGTTGCAAGGTAACAAAGATCTGGGGCATGGGCCCAATACATATACTCACTTATATCTCCCCCACAAAGCATTATACCCAGACTCTGTTAATATTTCCCACCCATATGGCCCCACTCAGTGGGAGAATGACACTTTACATCAAACCCCTCTTTGTGGCCTCGACACTTAGTATGTGGCGACATGTAACAATGCCCTCAGAATGATTCCCCCCACAAATATCCCAAGACCTCAGTAATAGCCCCCCCGACACTCGCTTTAACCCCCTCTCTTTACTAATTACCACCTTACATTAACCTACACACCAAATCGCCCAACAGTTGGTAAAAGCCCCACACTCAGTATTAACCCTGAAACTCACTAATACCTTCCCACTCACTTATAACCCCTTACATCAGTAATAGCCCAATCACTAATAGCCCCACATTTGAAAAAGCCCCACACTCAGTAACAGCTATCCATACTAACTATTAGCCCTCCACCCATTCAGTAAAGCCCCATCACTTATAGCCCCACATTTTGTAATAGCCCTCACACTGTTTTAGCCCTATACACTGCTATTAGCTCCAACGCACTCACTAATAGCCCCATATTTTGTAATAGCCCCGCACACTACTAATAGCCCCCTAAATACTATAGTCCCCACACACAGTAATAACCATCCACTCATCATAGCCCAGTCCACAATTTAATAGCCCCAACCCCACTCTCACCAATTCAGGAATAGCACTTATTTCAGAATTCAGGAATAGCACTGTGAGGTGGGAGCTATCCATGAGTTTGGGGGAAGGCTATAAGCCTTCCCCCAAACTCATGGATAGCTAAACCCCACATAATGCCCCAAAAACCCATACAAACCACTAGTAGTCACTTATCTTCACTGTCTCTTCTCGTGTGTGCGAAGAGAGAGGCGCTGGTGACGTCACTAAATTGCGTCCCAGGCTGCGGATGCTACAAGGAGCTGCTTGAAGAGGAGATTCGATGCCATGCCTCCTGCAGATCCTTGTAATCCGTGGTTACTGCTGTATGTGCCTGTAGTGGAGCCGGATGCTGCCGGCTACCTGGTCCACTACACTAATCATCTGTATGCTTTCAGAGGATGCAAATAGAGATCATTGTGGAGAGAGCCGACAGACAGAGACAGGGACATTCGGGGCTCTGGCCCACAAGATCCGGGACGTGCCCCGGATTCTTTGACCAACGACGCCCTGAATAGTATATAAGCTCACATTTGTTGTGAAAAGTCACCTTGGAGCTGAAGATCTGGCCACACTTTAAAGGACACCTGTCTCAGTCTCTGCCACTAGTCCTGCCAACATTGTAAAATCAATCATTTTCTTTATTATGTAAATGAGGCTGGTCACATGGTCAGAGGCAGTGATGTCACCCCTGTTCCCCCTCCCCTTACTTCCCCCTGCTCATGTTTTTTGTGTAAGTTATAGAAAGCATGGCTAGTGTCTGTGCTGCATCTGCTGACATTCTCCTAATACACGGTGGAAATGTGTGACACACGACATCAGCTACACAAGTACTGACAGGCTGCTATAACATGGGACTGCCTGGAGCTGTTGATATTCTCCTATACACACACAGGCTGCAGGGGCGTGGCCACCAGCAAGCACATATAGCACATCAAAGCTTTACACAGGCTGTTCGTCAAGCACACTGGGGTGTGGCGTGCCTACCCCTATGATAAGCTGGACAGCTTGAATAGCGCCAATGACTCATTGAGATTCACAGTATTGCATACATTTAGACTCATTGCTTGGTTACAGGCAGTAGAGGGACAATGAAGGGATAGAGACAATGCTCAATGGTAGTTATGAAAATCTATTTAGATTTGAGGGGGTTATTTTGCATGACAGGTTTCTTTAAGATTGCCAGGAAAAAATTTCATCTCAGTCACGAGGAAGAAGTGTCCAGGCTCCTTTACTTTCTCACCCCATAACTGTACGTGGCCCCATCGCGTCTACATATTGTACAGTCCCTCACCAGGCAGTCACTTCTCACCTCACAAAAATCTTCAACCTCTCTTTGGTGTCTTTCCCTTTTTTTCAAGTATGCGGTTGTTACCCCGATATACATGAAACCCTCCCTGGACCCTTTCAGTGCTACTAGCTACCAACGCAGTCTCTAATCTTCTTTCATCCCAACTCCTGGAATGCCTGGTCTTCTCAACAATCTGGTTTTCATGCTATGCACTCCACTGAAAACTGCTCTTTCTAAACTTCCCAATGATTTCTCACTGTTAAATCCAAAGAGACTATTCTTCTTGATCTCTCTGCAGCATGTGATGGACAACAGCTCCTCCTCTTTGCCTAAAGGGGACTGTACTCTCTGAGTTTTTCCTATCCTCTCGACCGCACTTTCAGTGTTTTTTTTTTTTTGAACCTCTCTTTCTCTCTTCCACTTACCACTTCCTCTACCACTGGTGTTTCAGTATCATCTCTAGTGATGGTAACCACAACTATAAAAACTGCATGAACGTCAGCCCTGCCCTAATTCGGAACACCAGTGATTGTCCCTTAGTGCCTCTAACATCATGCCTCCTTCTTGAAACTTAATCTTTCTAGACTGAACTTCTTGTCTTTCCACCTTCTACTAACCAAGCCAACCCTGACCTCTTCATCTTAGTCTGTGGATCACAATAACCCTGAGGCAGCAGAACCTTGGGTGTGTGGTGGCTTGCATCCTGTGCTCCTCAAATTCAATTTCTTGCTTCGTCTTGGCATCTCAGAACAATCTCTGAATTTGCCCATTTTACAATTGAGACCTCTAAAACTTAATGTTGCTCTGATTCACTCTTGTCTAGATACTGAACTCTCTGTACTGTAACTCTCTTCCACTCGCTAAAACTCTTCCACTCCAATCTATTCTTAATGCAGCAGCCAGGCTCGTCTTTCAGACAAAAACACTACACGAATGCCTCCACTGGTTGCCCATCTCCTTCCAAATACAATTTAAAATAATCGCCCTCCTTCACTAGCTCTGCATAATTCTGAAACCCCCTATCTCTTCTTTCATCTCTCAATCTACAGCCCAACCGGCTCTTCAATCTCAGTGATCTTAGATAATCTACAATTCATACCTCACTATCATCTCTAGGACTTCTCCTGTGCTGCGCCAGTTCTCTGAATGCCCTGCTGGACATCAGATTAAAGGTTGGACTGATCAACTTGCATCTTTCAAGCCTTATATATATAGATAAACTCTTTATATTTATAGGAATATCCAACCTCCAAGTTTCAAACCATCTCTTAGGCAAGCCTATAACACTTGCTAACTACTGAAACTTCAGCTCTCTTACTTACCAATCGTGTCTCCTACCATCTATTCTGTTCTATTCCTTAGGAGCGGCCATTATACAAGCTTTTTACTTCTCTCCCCCCCCTTCATCCTCATAGAAGTAAGCTTCTTGCAAGCAGGTCCGCACTCCTCATGTTTCAGATGAAACGTTGTGCTATGTCATGTTGTTGTATTTTATTAGTGCACCTGTGATATGCAAAGTGGATTGATGGTGCTTAAAAGTAGATTATTATTATTTTTATTATTAATCACAGCAAAAGTAGTTCAATTACTGTATATGTCTTCGGATGTGACCGTGAGCTCTCCGTGAATGACGCTACGGCCAAATAAGTAGTAGTCTCTGTGTCGGATCATGCATGTAGTCTTGAACTGCAGGAGTAGCTTCCTGGTATATGCCAGAAAAACAAGGAAAGGCTGCAGCTTAAAGGAGAGAAAGACTGTAAAATACATGCAGAGACAAGGTTACTAAAAGAGATTTATTGAAAAAGACTTACCCTTTAGTATTTATACCCCAAGAGTTCTTAAAATAAGTTCAGATCTTTTATGAGATTAAAGTTTAGTTATGAAAAAAATCATCCAATTTTTTCATTTGAAAGCAATGATAGAATGGATGGTGATGAAGTCCGGTTCTATCAAGAGACTAGGCGAAGGACATTGTGCAGGTAAAGATGCATATTTTAATATTGCCAATTAAACTGACTGTTTTTGCATATTTGACAATTGGGAATTGTGATGCAGGATTGTAATGAGAAGGTATCAGCAGCAGTCTTGCCAGTACCCGTAGAGTAAGACAATAAAAGCAAACATATTGGTGATTTTATGAGATGGGGCACAATAAGAATACATTGGGGCAGATTTACTTACCAGTCCATTCGCGATCCATGGCGCGTTCTGTGTGGAGGATTCGGGTCTTCCGGCGATTCCACTAAGGTAGTTCCCCCGATGTCCACTAGGTGTACCACTGCTGCGTGAAGTTCGTCAGAAGGCATGAAGTCACAAGCCGGGCCGAGTGCAGGTAAGCGCGTGTCAAGCGACACTTTTTTTTTTAAATGCGGCGGTTTTTCCGAATCCGTACAGGTTTCATATGGCCACGCCCCTGATTTCTGTCGCGTGCACACCGGCGCTGATGCGCCACAATCCGATCGCGTGCGCCAAAAATCCTGGGCAATCAGGAAAAATCGCCGCAAAACTGAAAAATTCGGGTAACCCGCCGTAAAACCGCATTTCAGGCCCTTAGTAAATGAACCCCATTAGTAGATGTATCTTACTGAAATTATTTTCAATTCATTGCAAATAATTTAGGAAGTATAGTTTTTCTTATATCCTTTTGAGACAGTTTATGAATATTGTTCTGCCTTACATTGGTGAAACAGCAGGTTGATGATCTCAATTTTATATAGGGTATTTTTGCATCATATGTTGCACTAGGAAAGAAAAGAACATGGACTGGGTTGGACAATTACTGGGATATTAAATAATCCACAGTAATTGCTAAGCCTACTAGGCAAGCAGTCTAGGAAACAAATGTTGAATTGAAAAGGCAGTTAATTTGGGAGAGCATAATAGAGCCAGGCACATTTGAAACTTAAGAGTCCCCACTGTGTTGCACTCATTGTTTGACAGCATTTTCTACGAGTTCTACACGTAGGACGAGATAGCGCCCCATTCACTATGGAGACCACCCACTGGACATTTTACCTAGGGAGAGATACCCCTTGCCACAGGGGCCTTTTTTTTTTTCCATTTTGCCATCAACATTTTCCTCTTTAAAAGACATAACTTTTTTATATTTCTGTGAGGGCTTGTTTTAGCCTAGCAAATTGTACTGTGTGGTTTAATATTCCATACAAAGTTGGGAAGCTGAAAAAAACTAAAGCTTTGGACTATAAAACTCTTCATTTGATGTATTCTGATGGCAATAACTTTGCAATGCTTCAGTTTATGGAGCTGTTTAGGTGTAATATTTGCAGGACAAGTTGAGTGTTTCATTGCTACCATTTTGGGAACTGTACAACTTTTGATCACTTTTTGTTCTAATTTTGTGCATTGTGAAATGACTAAATGTTGATAATGGTTAGATATTTGAAATAGGCTTTTTCATTATGGGTTCAAAAGCGGGAATAATGTTTTATATTTGTATTTCACATTGTTGGGACCCGCAGGAAAACCTACAGGCATATGTTTGTTTAATCTTTTGTGTTCTACGTAAATTGGAGTAATTTGAACTTTTAGGTTTTATTTTCCTATGCTGTGGTTCTAGGTTCCCTAGGGTACAGATCATTACAGATTCTTCGGAATGACTGGCCTGGATGTCTCAAAGAGACTATCCAGCTGTTATGGTAAAGTATTACCAGCCACCGGTGATGGCACAGGAGGTGACAATCCATTCCAGCGTGGTGGCATGGCTTTTCCCCTAGCATTTAAATGGTTACCACCAGCATCGATTTCAGGTGTTAGTGGTGGTTTTATGCTGCTTAATGCAATCTGTGGCCCTCTTCATAATCCTTAATCCACACTGTGACATATTGTTCTATCACATGTATTAATATCAATAAGAAGATATAATGAATAATTTCTACAAGCTGGTCAGCTCCTCCTGACTCTAAATGCTGTCTTAGACATTTACTCATGTGACTGGTTCCTTTAAAAATTCATCGAAATGCGTGTACCCATGTAATATAAAAAATTATAATACAATTTGATTCATATTCATGGTATATTAATCTTCTCAAAACTATAATGTGCTGCTCTTTCCTTTACAGTTTGTACCTTTCCGTGTTATATCGACAGAACTGGAACCAGTTTGAGTATGGCAAGACTTGCCAAGGATGTCTTAGCAGAGATTCCTGACCAGTTTCTCTTGTACATGAGATCTAGAGGATTCAAGCCATTTCCAGCTCCACCACATACACACCAACCGGGACCTATTACAACACTCAGATCTGACTAAGTACAGTCTTCCAACTATTGTGATATCTTTCTAGCTGCCTGGCCAGCTTAAAGTAAGGTGCACTAAAATTGAACTTTTGACAGACCTCTCTTGAGTATTTGGAAAAGCATCAGCTTTTGGATCTAAAAGAATCGTTTACAGACCAAACTGTAAATATGATTAAGAAGTAAATAGAAAGATTTATACTTGTCAGGGAAAAACACAAAATGTTTCCTATCTGAGTCTTATTTTGTGATCATTACATTTATTCAAACTGTTGGGGAAGCACAAATCACATTTAATCCAAACCTATTGTTCTCCTGAGCTAGGACCTTCTTATGTGGGAATGCAATTCCTTGTGGTCAATGTTACATGTACTAATTTTAACTTTCAGTATTTTGTATTATTTCTTAACAAAAAAAGTTTAAATTGTAGAAAATCCAGTGTCTTCTTTGGCAATACAATAGCACAGAAAGCAATATCCCTTTAAGATCTTACCACAAACCAAGAGTCAAGGACCAAGCTCATGCACAGCCCTTTTAGAGAGAGAAGAACCCTGACTCTGGCATATAACCTTTATCAGATGAAACATGGCTAACCCTTCAAATAAAGTGCGAATTAAGAAGATCTGAAAATAATTATTTCTCTCTAGAAACATCACTATAAACCCGTGTTGCCAGATTAATGACAAGTGAAAAAAAACTACATGCCTGAATGACTGTTTTCTTTTATTATTCTTTTTTTTTGTTTAATTAATGGGAGCATGGGTGTCTTAATCTGTACGTCAAAAAGAGAACTCAACATACTGGGTTTTACTGTTAGCACCTAATCAAATTAATGCCAAGTATATGGGCAGGTGGAAAGGTGGTGATATGTTGAGAACCTGTCTTCCATTCTCTACACGAGTAAGGTAACCAGGACTTTTGAGCGCAGAGGTGTCGGAGAAATGTGCGAGTGAGCACGGAAGTGTAACTCCTATACACAAGAACTAGGTTATTAAATACCCAAATACGTATATATGCTTGTTCATATATAATAGTACAATTTTTGCAGTACAGTTTTTACAGCATTACACGTTTGTGAACTTGTGTCAATACAATACTTATTCTAGAACTAATGGCCTTAAACAACACACCAGTTCCAAAATGATTGTGTGATGCCTATTAAAATGTTGGAAACTATTCTATCTTCTTGTGTCAAACCTGTAACTGCTTTTAATGTAATTTTTATTTGCATAAAATTGCATAAAATTTTGCTTTCTATTATGTACTGTTCAAAGAAGAATTATATGTAATTAGCCCTTCTTTTGTAAGAATGGTAACAGGTATTTTGCTGAATTAATTATAGCTGCAATTTTAGACAATCATACTTCTGTGAATGCGATATATTAATTTTTTTATTATATTAAAATTTTAAACTTCTGTATAGATCCTTTTTGTACATGATGAAAATTTGAGGAGTGTAAAGCTTGAGAAAAGTTATGCTATGGAATGGAAAATCTAATTACTGGTGAAAGTAACATGAAATGACTTTGTAGGAGTTGAGGAGGTTAAAGGTGCAGTGTCTGTGAACCTTTCCTAATTAAATGGATCAAATGCTGGCAGAAATACTCATTGCATGAGGGGGATGTAGCGTTTGCAGTGTGGGAATACACTTAGAATAGCAATCAAGTGACTGCATTGCTATTAGAAGCAGATCATTTCCTGTACACATTTAGTGGTGATAAAGATGGATATAATTTTAGAGGCTCTATAACAATGATACACTTTGATGTGCTGGCAACACATGAAGTGAAATAGGCCTGTGTTGTTCATGAGAAGCAAATTACGCATAATAATATTATTCAAGTAGTGGGGCTGATAGTACCATTCAGAAAAGGGTAGGGTCGGAAGTCTTATCGATCTAGACACGTCTACACTGTAACACCACCAAAGGCTTATCTGGGTGATGACAGTGGCTGATACATACGCTCTCCTTGATGTCTCCAACATGGTGGCAGACATTGATTTCTATCATGTTGGGATGGGACTTAACCGACACAGCACTGAGGCCAACTGGTTCTGTTCCTTGTTCAGAGAATGGGGCAGATTACATTAACGTCCATCGCGATCCAGCGGCGCGTTCTCTGCGGTGGTTCGGGTCCGGGGGATTATTAAGGCGTTTCTCCGACGTCCACCTAGGGTGGCGCTACTGCTGAAGTTCCACGGAACGCACTGGAATACATCGAGCCGGGCTGAGTGAAGGTAAGTGCAAGCACGGACACATTTTTTTTTAAATGCGCAGTTTTTCCGAATACGTCGGGTTTTAGTTTGGCCACCGCCCCGATTTCGTCGCGTGCTGCCAGTGCCGATTCGCCACAAATCCGATCGGCGTGCGACAATGCCCGGACAATTCAGGGAAATCCTGCGCAATCGGAAATATCGGGTAACACGTCCGGGAAAACGAAATCGGGCCCTAATAAATGACCCCAATGACTCCTATGTGGAGTGGTGTGGTCAGATATCATTGAAGGTCATCTAGCGGCAGACCACTGTATCAATGGTTTAAACTGATGCTGATATGGACACATCTGGGTGAAATTGGCACTTTCCAGTCGCCTATCAAAGTTAACATGCAAGAATCTTCAGAGTAGCCACCTGATATATCTTTAAAACCAGATGTGGAACGTATGAAAAAAAGTTCCATTTTTGTGAAATCCATGGTTAGAATGTGTAATAAAACTCACAGTCCTGCCAGATTAGGGAACACTTTAGAACAAGTTGTGAAGTGTTTGAGACTTTCTGTTGCGACTCTTAACAAAAACGTGAAAGAAATATACGCACAAAATGATGCATATATTCGAAGCGAGCAGGTGCATTTATACAATGTGTGAAAATCACTTACATTGACTATCGCCTCCTTTGTCTGAGCCATATCAGAGATAACTCCATCTGTAATTATCAGCAAAACAAAGTACTGGGAACCATCCTTTATAGAAGTAGCATATCTACAGAAAGGAATGAAAACAGTTTTTGTTACTTTACACCACTGAATAAAAAGATCTTAAAGGGGTATTCCGGGCATATGAATGTCTGACTCAAAAACCCATGATGATATAAATAAATGAATACAACAATACTTAATTTCATTAGTCACAAAACAGAGCTTAAAGAGGACCTGTCACTCCGAAAAAGCCCCCCCCCCCAAATGTGCCCCACATAACCCGCTCCCTAGCTTTTCTGGCCGGCAAATTTTTTTAAAAATCTGTGATTGGAAAGGTGTTTTAAACAGATCCGACCTCTTATAAAATAAGAGGTCGGATCCTCATATCTGGTGTGCTGCGGTTTGTGTTATTCATAAGGGGGCCGGCCGACACTCCCCCAGCACGCCCCCTGTCACCTAGGACCACACACTGGGTGTATACACCATATACATGTGTCACTCACAATACACACAGGCTGTATACCCCTCACTATGCACACAGGCTCCTCACTATACAAATAGGCTGCATACACCATATACATGTACCCCTCACTATACACACAGGCTGAATACATTATATACATGTACCCCTCGTTATACACACAGGCTGTATACACCATGTACATGTACCCCTCACACAGTAGCGGATTAAGTGTTCCATTGGACCCGGGCTGTTCACACAACTAGGGCCCCCCAACATCCAAACCAACATGTGCCTGGATGTTAGGACTTAAAGGGGTATTCCAGGAATCAGCATAATTCATATACAAGTGGGCACTCAAAATATAAGCTAATGTGTAATTAGTTGTTATTTAAAATTTTGCTCCCCTTAGCAGAAAATGCTGGTGACATAGACTGTAATGAAGAATTAAAATGCTACTGGCCCTTTAATCAGTCCGTTAATTTCCTCCGCGCGGTCCGTCGCAGAACAGAAGATGGCCGCTGGTCACATGTCCACATCACATGTCCTGTACCTGCCTGGGCAGGGTCATGTGATCACCACTAAGTTTGGCTGTAGTCAGTTAGTTGCAGTGCATCCAGTATGACCGGTGTTGTGGTGATGGCAGTTACATATCATTACTATGGTAACAGAGCAAGAAAACCTGTTACATCATCACTGTTAGCAGAGCATAAGTGGTAGGAGGGGTTACTGAGAACTAAAGGATCATGGAACTTGTAGTTTGTAGCTCTATATCCTTAATCTTATACTGTTCATAAAAGTAATTTAATGATGAACTTCAAAAGTGTGTTTTTATAACCCGTCTTTTTAGGAAAACCAATCACATTCACTAACTGCATGAAACCATTCACTCCGACTACTGTCCAGACCAGATCTCCCAGACAGTGTAGGCCTGGCCTCTGTGCGCTCTGCATCTGAACTCTCCCTTATGCTTTTTACCACAAATAATACCACAAATAAGCCCTACTGTAGGAAATGCAGCCGCTAGTCTAACAAAATGTCCAGCAGCAGCCGCACCTCATTACTGAAAAGTCCACTGCAGATGCCCCCCTTTACTGAAATGTCAACAGCAGATGCCCCCCTTTAATAAAATGTCCAGCGGGACAATCTCCTATCCTCCTGAGACTCTCCCGACGAATCTGGGTCAGTTGGGATCTATGGTGAATGAAGGCCTCTTGCACACAACTGTGAAAGATAATAGTTTTCATAGCTTGACTGTTTGGCAACAGGAAAGTCTACAAGCACACATTTACTAAAAACTGTGGAAACAGTTTACCTTTGTAGTGTGTGCACTGGCCCGCCAGAGTGCACCTTTAACATGGGGCGTGCAACACACTTCCGTTGGACTTTGCATGATAAATGTGGTGCATAGTCCACAGCTTGCAGTTTATGGAACTAAATCTGTTGTAAAGCTGCATTTACTGTAATAAACTATGTATATTTTGTGTATATTCTGTGGCAGAAAATCAGAAAGAAAAATCTGCATTTGGTAGAGCTGGAAAAAATGCAGATGTAACATTTATTTTTAGATCTGATTATTAGGACGTTCACTTTTTTTTTTACCTTGGCTGAATTCAGTGATTTCAGTCTGACAATCAACAGTAATATGATATATTAGAAAGCATAACACCTTTGTATATAACCAAAAATATTAAACATTTTTCTTGACTCTCTAGCATTGGTCTAGTAAGGAAAAACATATTACCTTGCTACATGATTAATTACTGGAGCAAAATTTGTCGGTCCATATAGTTGTACACTTTTCAAGCTCCTGTAATAGGCTTCCATCACACCTTCTATTCCATGGCAGTATGGGTTTTGTGGGTTACCATTCTGTTGTGCAAAAGAAAAAAGTATACATGTATACATATTTTCCAACATTAAAACACTTTCTGGGGGGACTGGGACACTTTTCCAAATGCACCCCATTTTTAATGCTTCACTGAGAGGGTGAAAGTTACTATGTTAGGCTTGGGTAGGCCTCTGGAAGCTTGCTTTTGTATACCAACATTGTTCCTGAACTTCTAGTTTCACATTTTTTGGTGAAATATTTGTTGCACATTTAGAGCAACAGAAAGCAATTCTACAAACTTCTAAACCCCTTCATGAATGGACCAAGTCATTTTTATTTCTTACAGCACGTCAAAACATCACGCTGCAAATTGTGCATCAGGAAACAGATGTTGCGCCACACATTAATAAATGTGCCCCAGTAAGTTTTAAATCTAATACCTTTGTATGATATTTTTGTGTTCATTATTTAAAAACATATATTGATATATATTGGTGTGAAAAAAAACAAAAACTTACCAATGCAAATTCATGACAAACTCTTCCATCAGGCGGCAACTTTGCTCCAAAGCCTAATGCAGGAAACATTTTATCACTGTCATAATCCTGAATAATTTCTCCAACTGCTTTTAGTGCCATTCCATATGCATTCAGCTGATAAGGATTCATGTAGTGCAGAGAGGTGGGTTGTGCAGGGTTTCCTGTTTCATAACATTGAATTGCTATTACTTTCCAAAAAAAGTATTTGCAGTACATTACTTTTAATTACAACAAACAGCACATTAGACTTTTTATATGCATTTCCATACTTATGTATGGCATTATAAAGTGATCATTTTAATGTGGGAAATACGCAAATAGGTTTTCCAGGACGTGTCAAGAAAAACACACCTCTGTTCTACCTTGTAAGGCAGACCCCTTAATATCAAGCTTACTATTAAAGCCAAACCAATATATCTATTCCATAAGGAACAGATCCCCAACTGTACAGTAGACAGTGTCACGGGTGTCCCTGCGATCCATGCTTCGGATCGCAGGCACACCCGCTGCCCCATCCCCCAGCCCGCACTTACCTCTCCACGATCCGGCTCCCATCCCGGCTAGGCCGACCCCCGAAGATTTAAAAGACCAGCGCATCACTAATTGGCACTGGCACTTCCGGGTTTCTTATTTAAACCGGTGGCTCCCATGACTCCCCGACAGATCTTTAAGCTACCTAGCTTTTGTGAAAGTCTCCCTGCGTTATTCCTGTGCTCCATTTCCCATTCCTGTTCTGTGTTCCTTTGTTCTTGTTTCATTCTGCTCTGATCTCCCGTTGCTGACCCCGGATTTGGACTCTGACCTCTGCATCTCTGCCGCCAGCACTGACTTCGTGCATGAGTCTGACCTTGAGTCTGGACTCTGATTCCGTATCACTACTTTGGCTGCCACCGCGGGCTAGTCGCACCTGTGGAGCGACCTGGTGGCACCCCGCCACAGCAAGACCATCCCGCTTTGCAGCGGGTTCTGGTGGAGACCAGGAGCCACTTAGATTCCGTTCCCTGGTGTCAGCTAGTACCATCTCCCGCAGTGGTCCAGAGGGTCCACTGACTCCGAACCCTGACAGTAAGATCTGGCCATGGACCCCGCCAAGGAGTTTTGTCAGTTACTGGCTGATATTTCCAGCGTTGTCGCCCAGCAGTCTCAACAGATTGCTTCTCAAGGAGAACTGCTTGGCCAAGTTGCCGCCGTGCTGCAACAGCTACCTCCAAGCACCAGCATCAGGCTCCAGTGAAAACTCCTGCGGCAGTACCTGTGACTACTCCTGCGACTTCTCCAGTCATCCCGTCTCATCTACCGGTGGCAAAACCAAGGTTCAGACTCTCAATGCCTGACAAATATGATGGCGACCCTAAGATGTGCAGGGGCTTCCTTACACAGTGCTTGCTGCACATAGAATTGATACCATCCCAGTTTGTCACCAAACGCTCTAAGGTGGCATTCATTGTCAGTATACTCTCCGTGAAGGCCCTGGCCTGGGCTACTCCTCTATGCGACAGAGACGATCCTGGCCACCCACACTGTATTCCTGGCTGAGTTCCAGTCCGTGTTCAAGGAACCCGCATGAGCCTCGTCAGCTGAAACGGCGCTGTTGAACTTGTGCCAAGGAGACTCTTCTGTGGGCAAATATGCTGTCAAGTTCCGCACCCTGGCTTCCGAGGTCTCCTGGAACGATGTGACCTTGTCAGCAACTTTCAAAAAAGGACTGTCCTCACAGGTCAAAAGACGCATTGGCCACCCATGACCTGCCGGCTACTCTGAGTGGTCTCATCACCCTGGCCACTCAGATAGACATGAGGTTCATGGAGCATGCTGAAGATTTGCGTCACAAGCAACCGCAAGTCCTGCTTCCATGTCTGCCTCGCTTGGCTCCAAGTTTTCTAAAGGCCGCTCCAGCCTGTGGCTGCACAGATTGCAGTGGAGGCTATGCAAGTCAACAGAGCATGACTCACAGCTAAGTAACGTTCCAGACGTTGTCGAGAAAACCTCTGCCAGTCCCAAGTACTTCATCTGGGCTTGTCCGGTCCGTCCCCAAAGTCCGAGAAACGCCAGCACCTAGGGCTTCTGGGAGAACCGTCCCTACAGCTTCTCCACACCTGATAGTTCCTGTGCTCCTCAGTGTCGGTACCACCGCTCCTGTGCAAGTCTCAGCATTCTTGGACTCAGGTTCCGCGGGGGAACTTCGTGGATGCCGCTCTAGACACCTGGCATCACATTCCGGTGGTTCCTCTCAAGCAACCCCTTGTCATCTCCTCGGACAGCTCCTCTCCTCTCCGATCCGGTCCAGTACTGCACTGAACCTATCTGTCTACTAAATGAAGCTCTTCACAAGGAAAAACTGTTCTTCTATGTATTGCCACGCTCCCCTTGCCCTGTGGATCTCCTGCCAGGTGCCTCCCCCCTAGAGGCCGTGTCTATCCTCTTTCTGTTCTTGAGATGGCTGTCATGTCTGAGTACATCAAGGAGAACCTGCAAAGAGGTTTCATACGCAAGTGCTCTTCTCCAGCTGGCGCAGGGTTCTTCTTTATTACCAAGAAGGATGGCTCCTAGCATCTCTGCATAGACTATCGCGGGCTGAACAAGGTCACGGTTAAAAACCGCTACCCCATGCCGTTGATTACAGAACTTTTTGACCCACTGTGCGGTTCCAGGGTGTTCTCCAAGCTGGATCTCCGTGGTGCTTATAATCTCATCCAGATCCGCAAAGGTGACGAGTGGAAGACGGCATTTAACACCTGTGATGGCCACTTTGAATATCTGGTGATGCCATTTGGATTGTGTAATGCCCCTGCTGTCATTCAGGAGTTTGTGAATGACATTTTCCGAGACCTTGTGTATACATGTGTTGTGGTCTACCTAGATGACATCTTGGTGTATTTTCCAGACCTTGAGTTCCATCAGGTACATGTACATCAAGTTCTTGACTGGCTCCGTGCCAACTGTCTCTACGCAAGCTGGAGAAATGTCAATTTCACCATCGCAGCCTTCCATTCCTCGGCTACATAATTTCCGACAGAGGCCTCCAGATGGATCCTGCTAAACTGTCTGCAGTTCTACAATAGCCACGCCCTGAAGGTCTATGAGCTATACAGAGGTTCCTGGGCTTTGTGAACTATTATCAGCAGTTTATTCTGCATTTTTCCACTCTGGTGTCTCCCATCGTGGCACTCACCAAGAAGGGTGCCAATCCCTGTGCCTGGCCTCCTGCGGCTCTAGAGGCTTTTTCCAGGTTGAAGTCTGCTTTTGCCTAGGCTCCTGTGCTCACTAGGCCAAACACACACAAACCCTTTCATCTCGAGGTGGATATAACCTCACATGCGGCTTCTTTTAAAAGAAATTATTATATTGGTGACAGAGAATTGTTAGCCATCAAACTTGCTCTGGAGGAATGGCGCTATCTACTGGAGGGAGCTCTCCATCCCGTTTGTGTGTACACAGACCACAAGAACCTTTTGTACTTCCAGAGAGCTCAGTGCCTGAATCCCAGGCAAGCCCTTTGGACGTTGTTTTTCTCTGGCTGATGCTCTGTGCCATGCGTCGGATGTTATTGGAGAAGAGCCAGTTCCTCTGCATATCATCTCTCCTTAACAGCTTGTTGTTGCAGCGCCGGTGGATCTTTGGCAGCTACCACACGGCAAGATGTATGTTAGACCAGCTCTTCGGAGGAGGATTCTGTGTTGGGGACATTCGTCGCGAGTGGCCCTTATCTCCCGCTACTACTGGTGGCCAGACCTGGTCAAAGATGGTCAGGATTTTGTGGGACCCTGCTCCTCCTGTGCTCGTAACAAAGCCTCTTGTCTCAAACCGGCTGGACTGTTACTTCCGTTGCCGATACCCAGTCGTTCTTGGTCTAATGTGGCAATGGACTTTGTCACTGATCTGCCTGTTCTGCCCACTATGGCTGGTGACCCCATTTAAATGTTAAGATCTAAAATGTGTAACTACACAAAGGACAAATGCTGATGCTTAATAACCTTAACATATTCCTGTAATACAGTAAGCTAAAGAAAGAACAAGGCCTGCTTAGATATTAAAGCTAACAATTGCTATGTACAGTTAAGCATTCCAGATTTTACCTTCAAATTGGTTTTCTCACTAATCTTATCACCGATTTATAGATAGAGCATAAGTGTAGGATTACTTAGGATCCAACTGCTGACCCTTTCAATGATTACAAGTACAGAGGTAGCATGATCATTCATTGCTCCAATCACTGCTATGAGATTTCTAGGGAGTGCCATTCAGAAAGCCCCACATACGTGTAAAGAGAAATCGATGGCTATACATATTGTGATTACGGTAGTAGGAAAACCTGTATTAGTGAGGGAACACATAAATAAATATAACCTTGATAGACTTACCATTTGATGCAGTGAAGTCTATGGCAACTGTGAAATTGATTTGGGTCCTACAATGCAAAATTTTAATTCATTACTTTTCTTCAAAAAATACAGTTTTTTTAATTCCAACTGAAAACCAATACACTAAAACAGTTTTGTACAGGCGGTCCCCTACTTAAGGACACCCGACTTACAGACAACCCATAGTTACAGACAGACCCCTCTGACTTCTGGTGAAGCTTTCTGAATGCTTTACTATAGTCCCAGATTGAAATAATCAGCTGTAAAGTGTCTGTAATGAAGCTATATTGATAATTCTTGGTCCCATTGCAGCAAAAATTGTTTAAACTCCAATTGTCACTGGGGCCAAAATTTTTTTGTCTGGATCTACAATGATAAAATATACAGTTTCGACTTACATACAAATTCAACTTAAGAACAAACCTCCAGACCCTATCTTGTACGTAACCCGGGGACTGCCTGTATAGGTTAAGTAATAAACAAAGGCTAAATAAGGCTTCTAAAGATATATACAGGGTGTAACAAAAAGGTCAAGGTGGTGGAATATCTTGTAAAACACACCGGATCTAAAAACAAAAATATATGTAACAGATATTTCTTACAAATCTAGCCAGTGATACTAAAGTTGACCCTGTATTTTCAGGGGGGAAGTGAGATGGGGGAATAATTTTTTTTTATGTAGAAACAACATTCAGAGTAACCAAGGAAAACAATGTGGATGTAGTTGTTTACAGTTCCCTTTGAATTGCATTGTGAATTGCCTCTCACACCTGAGAGATTGATTAACATAAATCTCCTCCCCTCTGAGCATGGGAATTCTTCTTGTTGCCTACTAAGTATTCAAATATTGAATGCTCCACATTTCCTGCTTGAATTTAGTTACATTGGATAGCTTTTAGAAAAATATTGCATTCTTCTTTTTTCAGATTTTGTATCTGATGTGTATTTATCAAAATATTCCCTTTTACAATGTTTAATTATTTTTTTTTCAGAAAATTTTCAGCGATTACAGTGCCATCTGTCACAAAAATTGAGTCGAAGCACATCTAGTGTTGTGTACTGCGTACAAGTACGCATGCCCTGACGTCTGTTACTATGCACCATGCTCATCCGAGTCTATAGGACCTACTACACAAGTCCAAAAAGTAAGCTGGTAAGCATGGTTGTTCACATCACCAGTGTCCTCAGCAACCTCAAAAGGTTAGTATCGTTGCAGACACTTGGCCTTGTCAGTGAATGATAAAATAACCCTCTGGAAACTGGATACATCAAAATACTGTTTTGTGTGGACCAAGAGTCACACACCTCCAAATGGTCATGCGAATAGCCAGGGCCGGTTCTAGGTTTAAGTAGCCCCCTGGGGGCTAAATAGCACATTTTGTGCCCTCCCACACCAGTCTAAAATATTTAAATAATGTGCTTATTGCATAAAACCAGTAGAGTGACAATATTTATAAGTTGCACATAAGCGATACACATATCATACACATTACCAAAACCAAGATTACTGAATATAGCACTGGAACAACGAGTACTATGTAGATACATTAACAGAAACATAATTACTATATATACACCCGGGAGCCACAGTGCCCGCAACTGACCACTAGTAGCCACAGTACCCCTATTAGTCTTACTGCTCCCCCCCTAGTAGCCACAGTGCTCCCCCAGTAACCCTTGCCACTCCCCCTCTCTCTGGAAAAAAAAGACATTTACTCACCTTTCCTCACTCCCCCAAAGCAGTGCCAACAGCTGCCTTCTTTCTTCAGCATGCACCCGCTGTACTCACCGTCTCTGAAGCCGCACACGTGATGTGATAACATCATCATGTGTGCCAGCTTCAGAGCCGGCACATAGAGTGAGGAACACTGCTTTGGGGGAGCAAGAAAAGGTGAGTTTTGGATTGTGCCTCTATTCTGCGATCCCGACGACCGCAGCATAGGGACAGGGTAACAAGAGGAATATTTGTACTAGTGTCTTAAAGTGACAATGGTACAATTGATCCGTGGGCCGAAATTTTGCACTCCGGCACCAGGGGCCCCAGTTCTTTCCGGGCACACCGGTTGCTGGCCCTGTCAAATTGCCATCAGCACCAGCTCAACAGGGAACCAGAGATTGTCTGCTCTTCCATATATAATATAGGTGAATCTGTGTGGGAGGGTCTTGTACACAACCATGTATAATATGTAGCAAATCATGTTGTTTTTGGGGATCACACATTTAATGAGGATATATGATAAATGTGCTTCAGCATTATTAACATTTTCCTAACATGTATTGTTTATTTATGTAAATATTACATGTTGCCACTTATGTATACTTGTGCCACAAATTAATCTGATTTAGTATATATACTTCCTGTGTTTTTTTGCTTGAGAAGGCTCCAGAGCTAAGGAGCTGAAACCTTGCAGTGGTGAATAAAGGTACTGCACCTTGAACTTGAGTCAATTTCAATTTCAACATATTTATACACTCACCGGCCACTTTATTAGGTACACCTGTCCAACTGCTCGTTAACACTTAATTTCTAATCAGCCAAGGCGGCAACTCAGTGCATTTAGGCATGTAGACATGGTCAAGACAATCTTCTGCAGTTCAAACCGAGCTTCAGTATGGGGAAGAAAGGTGATTTGAGTGCCTTTGAAAGTGGCATGGTTGTTGGTGCCAGAAGGGCTGCTCTGAGTATTTCAGAAACTGCTGATCTACTGGGATTTTCACGCACAACCATCTCTAGGGTTTACAGAGAATGGTCCGAAAAAGAAAAAACATCCAGAGAGCGGCAGTTCTGTGGGCGGAAATGCCTTGTTGATGCCAGAGGTCAGAGGAGAATAGGCAGACTGGTTCGAGCTGATAGAAAGGCAACAGTGACTCAAATCGCCACCCGTTACAACCAAGGAAGGCAGAAGAGCATCTGTGAACGCACAGTACGTCGAACTTTGAGGCAGATGGGCTACAGCAGCAGAAGACCACACCGGGTGCCACTCCTTTCAGCTAAGAACAGGAAACTGAGGCTACAATTTGCACAAGCTCATCGAAATTGGTCAGTAGAAGATTAGAAAAACGTTGCCTGGTCTCATGAGTCTCGATTTCTGCTGCGACATTCGGATGGTAGGGTCAGAATTTGGCGTCAACAACATGAAAGCATGGATCCATCCTGCCTTGTATCAACGGTTCAGGCTGGTGGTGGTGGTGTCATGGTGTGGGGAATATTTTCTTGGCACTCTTTGGGCCCCTTGGTACCAATTGAGCTTGTTTTGCAATCCACAGCCTACTGAGTATTGTTGCTGACCAGGTCCATCCCTTTATGACCACAATGTACCCACATCTGGGGGCTAATTTCAGCAGGATAATGCGCCATGTCATAAAGCTGGAATCATCTCAGACTGGTTTCTTGAACATGACAATGAGTTCACTGTACTCAAATGGCCTCCCACAGTCACCAGATCTCAATCCAATAGAGCATCTTTGGGATGTGGTGGAACGGGAGATTCGCATCATGGATGTGCAGCCGACAAATCTGCGGCAACTGTGTGATGCCATCATGTCAAAATGGACCAAAATCTCTGAGGAAAGCTTCCAGCACCTTGTTGAATCTATGTCACGAAAAATTGAGGCAGTTCTGAAGGCAAAAGGGGGTCCAACCCGTTACTAGCATGGTGTACCTAATAAAGTGGCCGGTGAGTGTATATATATATATATATATATATATATATATATATATATATACACACACATATATATATATATATATATATATATATATATATATATATATATATATATATACACACACATAATATATATATATATATATATATATATATATATATATATATATATATATATATATATATATATGAGCTAAAAACATGTAGCAAAAACCCTATGTTTCAATAATCACGCAAAGAACTGAATAACATAAGCATTCTATTCAAAATCTTTACTTTTATAGCATATGAGCTACATATACACTTTTATTCTATAAAACTAAAAACATAGTATATTAGTTATTTTCTCTATCTTTGGCTCATTTAGATTAAGATCTATTGTCATTATAACCCCATGTGGTATCTGTGAAGGTCACAAAGCATTTGCAAACCTCATCATGTACAAATCCTTCTAAAAGCTTAAAGTGTTTTCAACAGTACGGAGGCCAAGATGTTGCTTGGAAACTATAATCTACCGAGCTATTTTTATGACCAGAAGTCGGAACAGAACCATTTCTATTAGCAAACAATCCATATACAGTGCATGCACCGGACAAGCAATACTTCAATAGCATCCCTGCCAAAGCCATTCTGTTGATAACAAATCGTCATTTTAGTATACATTCACAAAAGTCCATTAGCTAATATATACAATTTCAGAAATATGTTTTTCTCAGTGCTAACAATAGCTATGAAATAAAAAAGCACTGAAGGCAATACAATTTTCAAAAACCAAATCCTTTATGACTATTATTACAAGTAGATTTACACATGGTCATGCAGGGGATCACCTGTATAAGTGCCTGCTCTTCACTATCGCCTGTATAAAGTGCCTGCTGTGGGGATCTCTAGCATAATGGGGGTCATTTACTAAGGGCCCGATTCGCGTTTCCCCGACGTGTTACCCGAATATTACCGATTTGCGCCGATTTCCCCTGAATTGCCCCGGATTGTGGCGCATCGGCGCCGGCATGCACACGACGGAAATCATGGGGCATGGCCGAACGAAAACCCGACAGATTCGGAAAAACCGCCGCATTGTTAAAAAAAATGTGTCGCAAAAATTGCACTTACCTTCACTCAGCCTGGCTCGGTGTATTCCAGTGTGTTCCAGGGAATTTCAGCGAAGCAGCGCCACCTGGTGGACGTCGGAGGAACTGCCTTAATAAATCCCGGCCGGACCCGAATCCAGTGCAGAGAACGCGCCGCTGGATCGCGAATGGACCGGGTAAGTAAATCTACCCCAATAGGTCAGCCCTGGTGGGTGTCCAGTATTAATGGTCAGCTCTGGGGGATCTCCTGTATTAGAGCATGGTTGGGGAAGGGAAGGGGGGGGTACAAGATCCTCTAGTATTACAGTATTATTCCACATGTGGTCGGGGGGGGGGGGTCTCCAGGTTTATACATCACCTCAAGGGGTTCTCCAGTATTAAACATCTGTTATGGGGGAAGGGGATCACCAGTATAACTTTATGTCTTATTGATTGGGAAAGCCTATAAATCTTGTACTAAACAAAGGGAAACAAACTGTGAATATTCAGCAATCCAACTTGCATTTAAGTCATACTAAAACATCACATAAACCGATAAGGCAACCAAAGTAACATCCAACGTATTGAGCTGGATTTATATACTAGAGTTGACTTATACTTGTGTATATACGGTAGGCCCGTTCCTGAAACTGAAAAATGGCCTGGTAAAGAAGAAGGTTAAACACTCTGGTAACAAAGTGATTAATCATATGTGACCTGAATAATTTACTTAACCTGCACTGGCCATTCATGTATAGAGTTGGACATCCCACCTGTTCTTTTGTATCCTACAAAAATTTTTAAGACAGTATGCATAGAATATTTAGAGAACATTTAGAGACATTTCTGCTTAATATCTGTGTTTTTATGTTATCTTTTATATTGTATCTTTGTTTTGATTTCTTGTGGGTTCCATCTAATATTTTAATTTGTTACACAATTTATCCATCTAAGAGTGTGCTATTTTATTATATTCATTAAAATGCACTCAAAATCAAAGACAGTTATACGAAATCTATGGTAATCTTTATCCAGGAGGTTGAGACCAATTTTCTTTATCTCTAGGCATTAACACTATTTATACATTTATTTATTTAAACATTATTTAAACATTTAATTAGTATATTGCAGTGCAGAAATAAATAAAATGTAAGATTTACATTTGTTTTTAGATTTATGTATCTAAGAACAAACATTCACATACAGTAACCATCTAGTAATCAAAACAACTGCCGTAGAGTACTGAGCTTTCCCAATAATAAAATCTTTACTGTCAAATAATTTTATTTACCTGTGGGAGTGTGATAATTATTATTACATTGATAAAACATCAATAACAATAAATGGTTCACTTGAAAAGAGCACAAATGAATAATATAAATCTACCATAGTAATTATTTTGGTTATTACCGTATGTAAACGTTAATGATAATGGACTCTGAGGAACTTTTTTCTTTCTTTCTTTAGTAATGAAATCCACATGCATTGAAATTTTTGAGGCTGAAGACTTTCAAACAACCCCACCTAATGAAGTATTTAATAGACTTCTAATGCACTAAATTATTTAAATTATTACATATGCTCTCTTCTAATTCAAATTCCGCAGCTTGGCTATATGAGGGTAAAATAATTTTATAATTTTGCTTTTTAAGTGTAATTTTTTTTATCTTCAACCTATGTTTCTAAATTCAGTATTTACATCCACAATATGTGTAGTAACAGCATAAAGTAGTCAGACATTGCTCTCTATCCAGCACACATTAGAGAACTTTATTTTTATATTTTAAATTTAGAAAACAGCTATAAGGGATAGTCCCTGACATTCTAGACAATGTTATGTTCTTATTGCTTTCATTCTGTTACTAAAAATAGGATCTAAACACAGAGGAAAAGTACCAATAAAATAAAACAGCACAATAATAGTTTCTGATATGACACAATACTAACCACTTTCATGGATTCTCTTTATTCAAACATGCTGCAGAATTTTCACCACTTTCTCACAACTCACTTATGTGTTAGATTTATTGTTCACACCATCATATTGTGTGACCAATTATACTTAGGTGATATTTTAAATCCATTTTATCTATAAAAATTGCATTTATGTTGGAAAGACTATAAGGTTTGCTATATGGAATCTAATATTAAAAGAAACATGTGTTAGGTGTGACAACCTTTAAAAATCTTAAAAGTAATGTATTTCATGTAAATATATAAATGTATCTAAAATATTTGAAAGTAATTCAAGTGGCAAAGGATTGTACCACTGGCATAGTGTATTTAATGACCTGTTTGTGCTCTACGAACTATGTAGGAAAAACAATAAGACAATTTTGACGTAGGATAGAACACATACGGTATATTGATAACCACAGCCCCCTATAGCCAGCCACGTCCGGGCAACACTAAGGAAAGAGCTGTAAGATGAGATGCTAAGACATTGAAACAGAGCTGAATCAGTTCCTTTTGAAATAGATATACTGTTTTGGCTTAAAGGGGTATTTCCACTTCGGCAAAATAATGGTATTGCTTATATGATGAAAAATAATACAATTTTCCAATATATTTTCAGACGATCCGACTGAGTGCGGGAGTTGACTTTCAAATTGTGTCGCAAGCCCATGCACTTACATGCATCACGAACAAGGTGAAATCCATCGGACCTGAGCTAGGAAGCCACGCGTGCTGGATATCGGGTGTACAATCTTAGTGAATCACAGCAGAGTGCATTCTCGACGGACAATGCACTTTCGGGGAACTTCGTCGGACAAGTAATTAAATGTGCCCCAATGTTTTCCTTATACCATCTTTGAGAAAGTATTTGCATTTAATTATCACAGAAAAAAGGCAGTTCCCTGCATGAGCTTACTCTACAGGCTGTGTTAACACATCTGGTTTATGGGTTAAGCCAGTTATTTTAACCTGTGCTACATCTTTATTTTTATATACCTTTGCCCATTTGCTTTGATGGTAGGTGTCCCTAAAACCTATATATTTCTAAAACCAGTAGACAACCTGGCAATTGCATTTGTCTTGACGCAACAGTTAACATCCTATACCACCATCATACAACATTGTGACAAACAGAACATATTTAAAAAAAAGCATTGAAAATGCAATGAAAAGATGTAAAGATAATAACACAAAGTCCACAGATTCATATATACCACAACATACAACATCAACAAGTGTTTACACTCCCAAGAATGCTAAAAAAAAGCATGCAATATTTGGTTGCAATCCACAAATATCACATATGGACTTGGCCATAGAAGTGCCACCCTGTGAGGATGTATGAAATACATCTTTGGAAGGAAAAGGCTTAACCTTGTCGGCCTAGAGAACCATTTAACATAGAACCAAATATGAACCGTACTGAATAATTTCTCATGGGAAATGCATTGGGTCATCACTCCATATGTCAATATCCTCTAGGCTCAACACATAACTTTGTAGCAGAAAGGACAATTGTAAAGAATCTGTTTGTTGGTCCAATTAAACTAGTGTGTATGACCTACTGAATAAATGAATATTTTACCTTAAACTTAATAAAAGTTACGTATTAAATTTACTCATCAATTCAAAGATGTTGTCAGGGCTAGGGTTCAGTGAACCACCTGGACCACTGCAGACGATGACACTAACCGACACCTGGGACCGGAATCTAAGGGGTACTCGGTCTTCACCAGAGCCCGCTGCAAAGCAGGATGGTCTTGCTGCAGCGTGGTGCCAACAAGTTGTTCCACAGTTGCAACTAGCCCGCGGTGGCAGCCAAGGTCAAGGTACAGGAACATTAGGCAATCTTGTGGTCAGAAGCAGGCAGATGTTCAGGGCAGGCGGCAGAAGTGCAGTGTCAGGGTCAGGAAACAAGGAACAGGAATCACTATGGGAACCTTGCTCTTATGGATGAAGCTCAAAGATCCGGCAGGGGTTGATGGGAGCAGCCGGCTTATATGGAAACCCTCGATGGCCCTTTAAATCTTCGAGAGCCTGGGCATGCAAGCGTTGACAGGACGAGGGGGAAGCAGGAGCGTGGAGAGGTAAGTGAGAACAGGGCACCACGCCACCACGGAGAGAGGCACGAGTGTGCCTGCGATCCAAGACGTGGATCGCAGGGACACCTGTCAGTACCCCCCTTCGGCCTTCCCCTCTTCTTAGTCCCAAGGAATCTTTGGAGGAGGTCCAGAATATTCTCCTCTGGCTCCCAGGATCTCTCTTCGGGCCCGAACCCCTTCCAGTCAACAAGGAAGAACCGCTTAACTCTCATGGTCTTCATGTCCAGTACCTCTTTAACCTCGTAGACATCCGTGGTATCAGCTTCTAGAGCAGGAGGAGGAGATTGCTGAGAGAAGCGGTTTAAGATGACAGGCTTCAGGAGGGAGACATGGAAGGACTTCGGATTGCGCACCGTAGGAGGAAGGCTTGTAAGCCACTGGATTGATGCATTTAATGACTTCAAAAGGACCAAGGAAGCGGGGACCAAGCTTGTAGCTAGGTATCTTGAGCCGGACGTATCTGGAAGATAGCCACACCTTGTCACCCAGAGAGAAGATAGGAGGAGTCAGCATGGGTCTTGGTGCAGTCTGTGGCTTGGAAAAGAGACAGACGGGTCTGTTCCCAAATTGATTTGAGATCCTGTACCAGTTCCTCTACTGCAGGAACCTCTGAGGGAGTAGACAGAGGAAGAGGAGGACCACAAGGAAGGCGTTGCTCCAGTAGACTCAGAATCCAGGGAGCAGACAGGACCAGTCATCTTGACAGGCTTAGACAAAGTGGCGGAGGTAGCAGCCCCGAGTCTTATTCACCCTTTCAACTTGACCATTCTACTGACAGCAGTAAGCAGAGGAAAAGTCCAGATTTACTGGCAGCTGGTTACACAAGGAACGCTAGAACTTGGACACAAATTGGACCCCTCATTCAGACATGATGTGTTGAAGAAGTCCATGCAGCCGGAAGATTTGCTGGAAAAACCAACTGGCAAGATGTGAAGCAGAGGGAAGGCCTAGAAGAGAAGCAAAATGGGACATCTTGCAACATTGGTCAGTCACCACCCAGATGACGGTATTGCAAGAGGACGAAAGAAGATCTGTGACAAAGTCCATAGCCATGCAAGACCACGGGCGACTGGGTATCGGCAACATAAGCAACAAGCCAGCCGGTTTCAGGCGTGAAGGCTTATTATGGGCACAGGAGATGAGGGATCCCACGAAATCCCAGACATCTTTGACCAGGTCAGGCCACCAGTAGTAGCAAGAAATCAGGGTCACAGAGCATTGCACCCCAAGGTGCCCAGCCAGATGTGAAGAATGCTCCTAAGACAGAATCTTCTTCTGGAGTGCAGGTCGGACATACGTCATGCCAGAAAGAAGCTGCCGGAGATCCACCGGAGCGGCAACAACCAGTTGTTCAAGAGAAATAATATGCCGAGGGCCGGCTCTTCTCCAATGACGTCAGAGGCACAGGAAAGAGCATCAGCCTTGATATTCTTTTCGCAGGATGGAGATGGATCAACAGATTGAAGCGTGAAAAAAAAGGGACCAACGGGCTTGCCTGGGATTAAGGCGATTGGAGATACAGGAGGTTCTTATGGCCACACAAAACAGATGGTGATCTCCTTCTAGTAGATATCGCCATTCCTCCATAGCAAGTTTGATGGCTGACAGTTTCTATCTCCAACAGAATAATTTCTGTCTGTGGAGGAAAATGTCTTAGAGAAAAAAAACGCAGGTTAGAGACTGGTGAGAAAAGCCCCTGCAACTATAGAGGATTCGTCAACCTCAAGATGAAAGGGCTTCTCCATGTCTGGCCTAGAGAGCACTAGAGCTGAGGCAAATGGGGACTTAAACCTGGAGAAGGCCTCTTCAGCCGCTGAGGGCCAGGCACGAGGATTGGCACCTTTCTTGGTGAGTGCCACGATGGGAGACACCAGAATGGAAAAATGCGGAATAAACTGCTGATAATAGTTCGCAAAACCCAGGAACCTCTGTATGGCTCATAGACCTTCTGGGCGTGGCCACTGTAGACTGCAAACAGTTTAGCAGGATCTGGAGACCTCTGTTGGAGATTATATAGCCGAGGAAAGGAAGGCTGTGTTGGTGCTGACATTTCTCCAGCTTGGCATAGAGACGATTAGCCCAGAGGAGGCCAAGAACTTGTCGTGTATGGAACTCATGGGTCTCGAGGTCAGGGGAGAACACCAAGATGTCCTCTAGGTAGACCATGACACATGTATACAGCAGATCTCTGAAGATGTCATTCACGAATTCCTGGATCTAGCGGGGGTTGATGAGAGCAGCCAGCTTTTATAGAAACCCGGTAAGTGGCCTGCGCTAATCAGCGGTGCACTGGTCCTTTATATCTTCGAGAGCCAGCATGTGTGCCCTAGGGAGCGGGATCGCGTGCCGTCCAGATGAGGAGGAAGCAGGAGCATGGAGAGGTAAGTGAGGGCTGGGGACCGCACCGCCACAGAGAGGGGCATGGGTGTGACTGCGATCTGAGACGTGAATCGCAGAGACACACCCGTGACAGATGTACTACCACAGCTACCAAAAATGACTAAAACTACTTCAGGAATAAAAGTGGAGATGACTTATCAATGTGGTCAAGGTCATGTTAGTGTACACTGAACTTAAGTCTATGGGGGTTATTTATCAATAGCCTAGCACCTTGAGACAGTTCTATGTCTGTTTTTGGAGATCCGCTGCCCATCAGATTCATAAAAGTGGCTTTGGCCCTTTAATAAATGTTCTTATGGTCTACGAGCTCTCTGGGATGACTAGAGTGACTGGAGAGACTATGCAACATTTAGTGTGACTTTTATAAAAAGTTGCAAGTCATGAATATGGCTTTTCACTGCGTTGCACTAGCAGTTGATAACACCAGAATAGTGATGTGGCGAAAATAGTCCTCTGAGACTTTTTAGCAGTTAAAAGTCAAAAGAAAATTTTTATGCCCAAAAAACCCAGACAAAATTAATGACAAATAACCCCCTATATGTCTATAAGTCTTCATCAGCAGTCATAACAGAACTTGCTATAACATTAGTGGACACTACAAAACATTCCTGTCCTAATGGTAGATCGGTTTCTGGTGGTATCCATTTAAGCTACAAAACCAATTTAAGTGCAAAAAGCTTTAACTAGCCTGGATGTGAATCAGTCATAGATTTCAATGCAACACTTCATCACATCTATTGTGTATTTCATTGTAATAATGCATTTATAAAAGATAAATATACTTTTTTATTCTTCAGGTATGTCTGTGAATTCAGAAATCAGTAGGTGCTCAATCATATTGCTAGTTTACAAACAGAAGCAGAAATAAAGACTTTGAAAAATTCCTACAATAACATGATGATGAGTGGGTGGATGTTTCACAGCACTGATGTTTATGATCTGACTGTTCTATGTTTAGCTCACGGTTGCAAGTGTTTTTGTACTGAATGTAACATACCTTTAGAGCAGTGCAGGGCCAACAAACAAAATCAAAACATGTAGGAAGAATACACCTATTTGTAATTGTAAGTCAATTCTAAGTTTCTAATGTTTTTTATCATTGTCAGAAAAACCAGCATTGTGATGAATATTCAGACCAGTAGCACAAAGCCCCTTTTTGGTTTAAAGTGGATGTATCAAATTTGATTGTTATCACTTATCCACAGCCAAATTGCCATCTTGTAGTATTTCAAGAATCCCTAATGAAATAGAAAAAGCTTAGGGGGGCTGCTCAGGATATTTTTTTAATTAATGGCAGGAACTAATCTAACAGAAGAACTCATAAATTCCAATAATCTAAGGTGGTCTAGTATATCTACTGTTACTGTTACACAAAGTATGTGGGGATGGTGGTGATGATATGGTGATGGTAAATGCCTACTCCATCCAATCCAATCCACTGAGGTTGCAGCATAAGGGCACATTCACACAGCTGTATGCCCACCAAACCACAGCTGGGTGGGCATACTGCTGTGCGCTGTATGAGAGAACAGCGGTGCACGGCCACACACATGGGGAAAGATAGATGCTCTATCTTTTCCCCGGGTCTGGCACGGAATGGTGGCACACCGTTTATGGGGACGGATATGTGGGCCGCAAACTTGCAGCTGCATATACATCCCCCAGACGGCTGTGTGAATGTACCCTAAGAGCCTGTCAATCTGATGTCACTGCTGCAGAGGTCTCTAACAATTGAAAAAATGTAATTATCTAGGAAGACCTTTTTACATCAGCCTAAATTGCAATCATATTTTCTACTTTATTAAATGTACTGTTTAAGGATACATGTTTGTTAGCATGACGGCTAATGATGGAACTCCTTAATATAAGGATGCACACATATCATATGATATGCACCTATATCATACCGCAATAAAAAGCCATGGGTTATATAACCAGTTGGCAGCGGGACTTCCTGTGATCACCACACAAGGTGTGGCGTGACCCTACAACATGACCCTCATATGTTTGGATTATTTTTACTTTCCTTAACTCTATTCCGTCCGACCGCTGACTTTAGACGTCAGAGGGCTCAGGTCTGGAGTCTGCAGTTTTCTGCTGCTCCTGCGCTAGCCGCAGGGACAAGACCAGGTCTCTGGGTGTCAGAAGCACCCAGAGACCCAGGGAGAAGGGAGATCCGTTCGTTACTGCTTCTCCCTTCTCTGCTCCTCACAGTATCATGCTGAATGAGGGTCTAGAGGGGTTAACGTGACCGCCAGGTGTAAAGGGAGGAATCAGAGCTGCTGGGTCTAATCAGAACCAGTACAGCTCTGATTAGAATCCCCAGTGATTGGTGGTCATTTCTCCTGTAACTGAAAAGTACTATAAATTACAAAAAAAAGCATTTTTTCCAATTTGAACCCAAAATAAAAATGAAAAAAAAAAAGTTCAAACTTTTATTATCTTTTTAACTTGCTCTAGGTGTCCCTAAAAAAACACCGCAAAAAAATTGGAGGTAGCATGCAAAAAAAAAGTTATGGCCCTTAAACCATATTAAGAAACTTAACAATATTTCTTTCAGTCTCTATTTTTCATGCTTTTACAAAATTATTTTTACTCTATAACCCTGTAACTCCTCATAACTATATTGCTGTCCTAATCATTTATAAGCTTGGGGGGCTTGGATCATGTGCGTCTCTGTCCCGAAAAAGCTGGGGCTACAGCTACTGTACCAGGGGACACATGGAAACCCCTAATTTAGACAAATCTGTCATCAAGCAAAATCATAATTTTAGAAAAGCTTTACATGATAATGTTATACATTTCTCTTATTACTAACAGAATGCTTTTTATGCTGTATATATACAATGCAATCAGAGAAGTATGCAATAAATTCACTAAGCATGGTTCAAGATTATAAAAAAATCAATGTTTAAAACCAATTTAAAAATTAACCCCATCCTTGGAGAGGTCACTTTTGGCATTTATATTATTGCCCTATCAAAGAGATACAACTCTTTTAATTATCCACAATCATTGCTGTATTAAGGTTTTTTTTTCCAGGGTAAGTACAATTACCGTAAGTCAAGTTTTTATAGTTTTTACAATACTAAACAAATGGCAAAGTTTCACAGTTTATCATTGGTTTTCATGGTAGAGTATTAAGATGAAAAGACTGTTGGATTAAGATTAAGCATTTTAGCAGTAAAATACATATATCATATTAAATTATGATATAACAAATTACAATAAAATGGTAACATTAGAAACCATTTTGCTTTAACTGAATACAGCTTTACCAAGATCCTTACCCTCCTTTAATGTAATCAAGGAAAGAAACTTCCGTTTCCACAAGAAAAGAAAGCAAAGTAACCTAAAAGTAAAATGAAAATGATTAGAACTCATATCACTTACTACTACTTTATGCCAGGGCTGGAACTCCACGTATGAATTGGCCCCTAAAGCCAAGTCTATTCTTAACTTTACATTTCAACCCATTCAAGTCTTATCTCAACATTGCTTATGGTGCTTTATTCATATTCACCCTGCATCTAAAGAGACCTAGCATAACACGAATCAACTGTTCATTTAAAGGATTCCTTTAAAGCTTGTGCAAGTGTTATCTCTAGAGGAAAACTCTTTTGTGTGGGAAGGTATCTTAGGTTAATTCCAAAGATTAACACTGTTTCTTTCAAAATTTCCATTTCTCTGTTTTGCTAATGGAATCTCACCACATTATTAACTCTGTTACACTGTTATCAATGCAATACTTGCTCGTTGCTTCTAATGAACTGAAATTAAACATTAAATGAGCCTGAGCATTTAGGTATTAAAAGATTACAGTGGCACAGTACTGAAGTGTCTTCAGATGGAGGAAAGAAGTTTGAAAGAAAGGGTATTTGTAAAACTTGGTCTAGGTAAAAAAGATGGAAATTAGGGTATAGTGCCAGTGTTAGTTTACACAACAAAAAAAGATCTGAGTGCTTAAAATTTTCATTGAATTTAACCCCTTGATCTGAGAATTTCAGTTATAAATAAAAATCAATCCCTTGCTTTCTATCAACTGCCTTTTGTCAGAACATGAGCCATTCACTGTACTGTGTCCTGGACCTACAACACTGCTGAGGACAAGACTCCTTACATCATAGATCTTTGTCCTGTCTCATGCAGTGTTGTCGGTCTGTGACATTAGATTGTGATGCCAGTGTGAAGCTGCATCTGTTTTTTCCACATTTGTGCTTCAGTGATTTTCACTGACATTTCTGAAGCGTTTTTAATTTTGTGTTTGTTCACGTATGTGTTTGTTTGTTTTTATTCACGGATGATGCTGGGGAACCAGGTATATGTCTTCTAACCAATGTTAAACCTTCAGTTCTTTTTTTTTTGCAAAAAGCAAAAACAGAAGCAAAAAAGTAGCAAAACTGGAAACTTAATGGATACGCCTATGTGAATGTAGCCTAAGTTCTAACTTATTAATATTACTTAGTTATTTTATTAAAAAAATGTTAACATAATATAACCCCACAAGGTCTTAAAAGTAACCTAGCCACCAAGTACAAAATGCAAAATTACATACACTAACAAGGGAAACAATGAGGCAGGTGTATCATACGCTGGTGCATGGTGCACCAGCATATGAAGTACCCCCCGCCCCCCTGCATGCACTGGATCTACCAGAAGGCTACAACCTCCTGATATATCCATCAGCAGAGTGCTGCTAGTCATGCCACCCTTCTGGCCCCTCCAGGTATCTCATACCTACATTTGACTTGCAATTATTTAGCATATGATTAGTTATGCAGATTTTTGTCATGTAACTGCATTGTTATTATAGGTATTATTTAGAACATAGTGGTGGAACAATCTTTTTCTTCATGTATACTACAAATTAGAACCTCTTCTCTAATAGTTCAGTGTGATTTTACATTCATTCTCATGATAAAGGTCAATGGTTCATGAAGAATATTTCCCAAAAAAAGAAAAGCAGCATCATGCAGTTTATCGATAGCTTTCAGTCAAAATAATTGCAAAACTGAATCTTATGTGTACCACTACTGTTGTAAAAATATTAAATGAATTCCATCCATCCCAAAGTAAAAAAGGCAGCTCATCACAAGGTCTATTAAGATTGTCTATAAAATTATACAGGACATGGCAGCAGGACTCAAAATGCCCCATTTCCAGTTGCCTTCTGGTGGATGGAGGAGGATGGGGGGGGGGGTCTGTTTTTAATATTGTCTGCATGCCTGCTGTGTCATAACCACTCCCATATTAAGGACATCAGCATGTCCATCACCGGAAGTCTTGAGTCCTTTTGCCAATGCATCATGGTCCCAGCAGCTTAACACAAACTTTCCCAGGTTAAGTACTATATGCAAGGGTCTTGTACTTACCCCGATAAAGTTTTGGAATAGTACCTATCCCCTTAATTCCTACAAAATTTCCCTTTGCAAATTATTGAAAGAAATACAATGAAAAACATCATCAAAATTAAAGAACTCAATATTTATCTCCTAAAAAAAATATATGTTACTTACTGTTCCAGAATTCAAATACTTTTTCTTTTTTCCCTTTTTCTTAGCATTTATTACCTTGAAATACAAGTAGAAGTTTTTTAGGATGAGTGAAACATTAAATTGCATTTACATATTAATACAGTGTCTAAGCATGTATTTTTACTCGATCAAATTAACCTTGTAATAATTAAAGCAGTAAAAAAAAAAGTATTTGTCATCAACGTCACATGTATATTGCAATTCAAGAACATGTTTTCAGTTCGTATTGATAGACAGCATCATATATATGATGCAAAAATATATTTTTTTCATTCTGAAATGATATGAAATGATAATAATAATTCCTTTATTTATACAGTGCCTACAAGTAGTATTCAACCCCCTGCAGATTTAGCAGGTTTGATAAGAAGCAAATAAGTTAGAGCTTTCAAACTTCAAACAAGAGCAGGATTCATTAACAGATGCATAAATCTTACAAACCAAAAAGTTATGTTGCTCAGTTAAATTTTAAACAAAAAAGTGTGGGTCAATTATTATTCAACCCCTCAAACCACCAGAATTCTGTTTGGTTCCGCTAAAGTATTAAGAAGTAGTTTAGGCACAAAGAACAATGAGCTTCAAATGTTTGGATTAATTATCTGTTTTTCCAGCCTTTTCTGACTATTTAAGACCCTCCCCAAACTTGTGAGCAGCACTCATACATGGTCAACATGGGAAAGACAAAGAAGCATTCCAAGGCCATTAGAAACAAGATTGTGGAGGTTCACAAGGCTGGCAAGGGGTACAAAACCATTTCCAAGGAGTTGAGCCTACCTGTCTCCACTGTTGGGAGCATCATCCAGAAGTGGAAGGCTTATGGAACTACTGTTAGCCTTTCACGGCCTGGACAGCCTTTGAAAGTTTCCTCCCGTGCCGAGGCCGGGCTTGTCCGAAGAGTCAAGGCTAACCCAAGGACAACAAGGAAGGAGCTCCGGGAAGATCTCATGGCAGTGGGGACATTGGTTTCAGTCAATACCATAAGTAACGTACTCCACCGCAATGGTCTCCATTCCAGACGAGCACGTAAGGTACCTTTACTTTCAAAGCGTCATGTCAAGGCTCGTTTACAGTTTGCTCGTGATCACTTGGAGGACTCTGAGACAGACTGGTTCAAGGTTCTCTGGTCTGATGAGACCAAGATCGAGATCTTTGTTACCAACCACACACGTGACGTTTGGAGACTGGATGGCACTGCATACGACCCCAAGAATACCATCCCTACAGTGAAGCATGGTGGTGGCAGCATCATGCTGTGGGGCTGCTTCTCAGCTAAGGGGCCTGGCCATCTGGTCCGCAACCATGGGAAGATGGATAGCACGGCCTACTTGGAGATTTTGGCCAAGAACCTCCGCTCCTCCATCAAGGATCTTAAGATGCATTGTCATTTCATCTTCCAACAAGACAACGACCCAAAGCACACAGCCAATAAAACCAAGGCCTGGTTCAAGAGGGAAAAAATCAAGGTGTTGCAGTGCACTAGTCAGTCTCCTGACCTTAACCCAATTGAAAACTTGTGGAAGGAGCTCAAGATTAAAGTCCACATGAGACACCCAAAGAAGCTAGATAACCTGGAGAAGATCTGCATGGAGGATTGGGCCAAGATAACTCCAGAGACCTGTGCCGGCCTGATCAGGTCTTATAAAAGACGATTATTAGCTGTAATTGCAAACAAACGTTATTTCACAAAATATTAAACCTAGGGGTTGAATAATAATTGACCCACACTTTTATGTTTAAAATTTATTAAAATTTAACTGAGCAACATAACCTTTTGGTTTGTAAGATTTATGCATCTGTTAATAAATCCTGCTCTTGTTTGAAGTTTGAAGGCTCTAACTTATTTGCTTCTTATCAAACCTGCTAAATCTGCAGGGGGTTGAATACTACTTGTAGGCACTGTATAGCGCCTACAGATTACGCAGCGCTGCACAGAGCTTGCCAAATTGGTCCCTGTCCCCGTGGGGCTCACAATCTCATCAACCTGCCCGTATGTTTTGAAATGATGAGAAAATGCCCTCTTCAGTTAGGGTTAACCATGTATTTACCCTATTATTAAATTATATGCTAAGCAGTAATGCCAAAGAAGAGAGAGCCAATGTTACGTGTACAGCACATATCAAACTGAATGGAATGACCTTAAACCGAATACAGAGCAGCACAGATATTGCCAATTAACAGAATGATCGGTCAATTTAAAAAGTAATTTCAGATGATTTTTGATATTGTGTTTGGGGCAGTGTTGTGAACATTTTTATGATATACTTCTAAACAGGCTGCAAAGTACCCCATAGTTACAATGTTATTTCTCCATTGTCGTGCAAGATATTACTGCATAATTGGAGATGGTCTCTTTCCTCTCCTGCTTGTTTACACAGCTGTAACAACTGAGTGCTAACCCTCCCTGCTCCTTCCCTGGATGTAGTATGCTATGAATATTAATTTCAAGGACTGGATTTTTGAAGCTGAAAGTGAAGGGGTTAATCCTCCCATCTCAGAGCTGCCTAAACACACACAGGAAGATTAGATGTAAGCTCATTGACAGCTCCTATACAGGCTGATATTCAGATCGCTTTGGGAGAGAGCCCTGGAGCCTCAAATGATAAATCAAATAACTGCAACACTAATATATCTGTAAGCTATAAGAGACATATTATTTAAATGAAATATTACTATATACATACAGTGCTGCTATGTCCAGTAATTCCTTAAGATCCAAATTGGGACTTATCATGAAATTCTTAAATTGGTGGTCGTGACAACACCAGAAATTACCAAGTTCTATACATTATTATGGCTCAGCAACACTTTTTCATTCAATTTCTATTTGGAAGAGCTGCAGTGCAAGACCATTCTGTGCTTGACTTCACTTTGGTAGCCTGGTGAAGTGAAAAGGAGCAGCAAGTAGGAATGTGTGATCATCACTCTATTTACCCCCTGATGGGCAAGGGTTTTCTGCTAGGGAGAATGGGTAACACAGGGCAAAATAGCTATACACTTTTTTGCTGGGATGGCTGTGCCATGGATACTCCTACATTCAGTGGTATAAATACAAGTAGTTGCCATAAGTTTGCTGGTTGCTCAAAGTGGATTTGAGGGTCCAGGGTTTGGGTAAAGCCCTACCATACTACAATGTGGGTTTTGGAGGCCGAATTTGGAGTCCAGGTAGGGCTCCTTGCATGTTTAAAGAGGCCAAAGGGAAAAAGTGTTGTGTTAGCTGCATGCAGTTCAATTTCTGGGCACATCAAAATGGGAATATTTTCACAAAAATCTGAAATTGTTCATGGGAGAGGAGCAAAGACCTAACTTTCAGCTGTGTTAAAAAGACTGAAAATAATTTTCTGTTATTTCTGAACAAGCACGTATGTTTTTTTGTTATTAACTGATTTGCTGCTAAACAAGCATGTCTAAGCTTTGCTGTGAATAAAATTTGTTTTGTCAAATTCCTGTTTGCTGCTAACTAGACCACAATTTATATTCAAAAGATTCAACAGTTTTTGCTGTTATTTCAGAACATAGTCAAAGTTTTTTTTTTTTTTAATATTTTTTTAATGTTTTACCAAAAAAAAAAACATATATAAAAAAAACTGATGCAACAGAGTACATAGTCTACGGTTTAAAATGCATCAACATATTCTCCTTTATGACATAAATTTACTTTTACAAGATGTGTCCATCTTCACCTACCCATGTGTTTTGAGATTTCCTGAGATAATTGGTGCGAGATGAACAACTTTAAGAAAAAAATTTCACTTTGTTTCTCAAAATTTCACACCACTTATCTTGAGATATATAAACAGCTACAATTGTAAGGATAGATACACTTTTATTATTTTCAGTCTCACAGAAGAAACAGATAGCACTTTTTGTTTAACAGCTCACCTCATACACGTTGAACTGTGACTGTCCTCTAGACAACTCCCTGTAGCTTGTTGAGAATTCACCAATGTAATCATGGCTAAAATAATATAGAAAATGTTACAAAAACACATACAACTAAGGGCGGACAACTGTGCAACACAATCATATATTGACGAAAGGGGGGAAAAACATCTTCACAACAGGTTTTGCAATTAGAATATAATGTTTAGTATCTAACCACAAAGACTATAATACCTGAAGTCAGCGTTTGAAAACCGTGGTCATGTGAGGAAGTTTGGAACACCCCTAACATGAGTAAAATAGCACTATTCTAAGCTTATTTGGAAAATTGTATATATTCTAGAGCCAGAAATATAAATGTAAATGAGATCATTGTAAAAGATCAATGATCAAAATTAGAGAACAATTAGAAAACTCACAAGTTTTTTTCAGATCATAATGGGTGAGGACTTATCATTGAGAAGTGTTATTCCTCCACTATTTTCACAACCCTCCTGGTTTGGACAGCTAAATCTGCATCTGAACAACTGAATGGGTGGATACAACCTCAGATACCTGCAAGTTATTAGTGTAAATCTGGAACCTGGTGCTAATTTCCTTAATTATCTGATAAACCCTATATAACAAGAAGCCTAACTTTCCAGTTTTCACTGACTTTGCAAAAAAGGTGGGCATTCCAAAGTGACTGAAACCCTCCTGTAGCAGGATGTCCAGGCAACCACAGATGTATGAAAACAGATGGTGAATGCTTCTCTGGGTGAACAGGCACATGGGATCGAATGGCAGCTTAAGTTGAACAAAGTCATAACTTATTTTCTATGGTCAAAACTACTTTCTGGACAATTTAACCCCTTTGTTACCAGGCCATAAGAGGCTTTAATGACTGGACCATTTTAAAAAAATGTTCATACTTATTGGTTTAAGGGCCATGTTTGTTTTGCTTTTTTGTGTGACATATAGGGAGTGTTAGAAATAGAGAACAATTAAGGGTTCTTTTTTCCATTTTTAGATTTTTGGGGGGGTTAAAGTTACAAAACTGGAGAATTTTTTTTTCTTTGTAATGTATAGTATATTTTTTTCAGTTGTCAAAATAACTAAAAATGACCATTGTAAATTAATTCCCTAGTATGTGATGGTCGTGTTGATATATAACATGTATAGTCTGGGGGAAACGGGGCCAATATGGCAATGTTTTTTATAGTGTTATGGGTTTTTTTTCTTATTTTATTGGGAAGTATTGATGTGTATTTTTAAATATTCATTAATATGTAATTGGTGTGCGTTTTGACTTTATATGTCCCCCATGAGATCATAAAAGACCCCCTGGGTGACATTTCCATGTTTTTTCTTTTTAAACATTTTTTTTACCTTCATGCTTTTACCTGTAACTGGAACATCTATAGGAGCCCCAGTTACACGGGGAAATTACCCTCTATGGAGGCAGATGTTGGATCAGAGCTGGACTGGGTCTGATCAGAGCCTGCAGCTCTGATTAACCACTACAAACTAGGCGGTTTTGTGACCGCTGGATTTCCTCCTCTTAGTGCTGTCTCTCCTCCTCTTAATATTGCGCCACTTCCGCATGATTTCTTCTAGGGTCTCAGGCGGTCTCTGACAGCTGGAAACCTGGAACTGCTCCGCAATTAGCACGGAAGCAGAAGAAAACTGCAGCAAGTCAAACTATGTTGTTGCAGACTCGAGACCCACGCCCGATGATGTCTAAAGTCAGTGGGCAGTCGGGATCAAGTTAATTTGTGGAACAACCCCTTAAACATATAACAAACAAGAGAACCATGTAATACAGAATGTTTAAAATGTGAGATGCTACTGTGAGAGTGATGAACATATTTTACTTAGCAGGTTTAGATTCTTGATACTTTAGGAAAATATGCCAACTCTGCAGAGTAAACAGCTGTTCATCTTTCTTGTACACACTCAGTTATGTTCTTGTATTAGGTTGATAGACTTCACCAAGATAAATCTACAGCTTTTAGAAAATTGCTGACCCAAATACACATAAAAAGTTATACAATTTTCTAATATTCTTTCTGTATCAATTCCTCGCAGGTTTCTAGATCTCTGCTTGCTGTCCATCTATAGAAAGCTTCTATTTTTACTACCAATGGACAGAAACCTGACCATGGTCAGACAGGTGCACGCTTCGTTATAACACACAGCTCTGATTAACCTCTGTGATACTAATGAGCTGTGCACCTGTGTGACCATGGTCAGATTTCTGTCCACTGGTAGCAAACAGAGAAGCTTTCTATAGAATGACAGCAAATCTGTGAAAAATGTATACATAAAGCATATTAGAAAATGGTATAACGTTTTATATTACAAACAATAACATTAATTTGCTGAAATGAGAATACCCCTTTAAGTATAATGTAAAATATTGTTTTTATACACTATCCTGAATATCTGTACAGCCGCTACAGAATAAAACTTTTTTGATGTAATATAAAAATCAATATTTATGTTTAATACACTTCTTCTACAATGGTAACCCATATTAAGTCATTTGATCATCTAGTCCTCTTAACTAGTTATGAGTGGACCCCAATCACAATTTTATGGGTTCATGCCAAACATTGTGGTTTTTGGTCTCCTGAACTTCTGTCAGAAGGTCAAGTTCAGGTTTGGGACAACTCCCACCTTTAACACCCATGATTATGCCTGCATTTAAATTCAGCTTTTTTTTTTCGGAAATGTAGGATTTCTTATTATTAGAGATGAGTGGACCTGAACCTCCATGTTTGGGTTCTTATTTTACATTGCAGGTTTTTGGTCCGCAAAATATGAACATTCGGTACTCCCGATCGGTGTTATGCTATACATGCCACGGCAAAGTCACTTGCAACATGTAATTGATGGATCAGTGGGTGTTTGGATTTGTGTCCGGGTTCGGACGAACCCATCAGACTCGAATACTGGGTTCACTCATCTCTACTTATGAGTTATTTTTCTACTCCAAATGTTTTAAAATAATTTTAGGGTTAGTGTATTAAAAAAATGGTAAAAAAAATGTGATGTTTACATTTTAGTTATTTTTTACTTTGCTTATAATATATTGTTACCAAAAAAAACAGATAATGTATTACTGTTTGTCATTTTCGGCAACAAATTTTAACATATTACATGTCTTAAGTTAACTAAGTAATCTAGCAATAAGTGGGGCAAACTTTTGTAATTTAATATTTTGTACATGGTAAAAAATAAATGATAAAATATCTAACATATGTCAATACTCTACCTTCCATCTCTATCCCAATCATAGACTTCCACTTTAATTGTTCTGTCAACAAAAAATTAGATTTATTATATATGGTACTTATGTTATATATGGCTAGTAGCAACACATTGCCTGAAACATTAACAAACTTTAGAAACATTTCTTACCTGTCAAAATCCCCATTGCACAAAGCCCTGACTGGGATCTTGAAAGCCTGCCACACAGGGTTTAATGTATTCTTTACTACTTCTGTCTTGTGGCAAATTGTAAAGCTAAGTAAAAAAGAAAACATATTAGCTTTATCACAGACAAGTTACAAAATAAACTAAACGTTCATATAAGCACAAGCTAATTTTGATCACAGATTACCAGTAGTGTTAAGTGGATCTGAATTGCAAAGTTCGCCACATACCTGGGCAACCCTCCCCCCCCCCCCACCATTAATGCCCATGATCAGTCCTAGTAATAGGAGCAATGACCCTCCCTTAACTGGAGGGGGGTGCATAAGGCTGCAGTGATTTAAATACCACTGGTGGGTGTTACTGGTGGGGGTTCGAGTTTGGGTAGATATTTTTAATTTTTTTTTCGGCTGCACCTAAATTTTAACAGGTCTGCTCTTCAATAATAATCAGAGCCATTGATTATCATTTACATTAATTCCACTTCTTAATAATTCCACACCCCAGAGATTTATCAAGCTGTCTTCACCGGAATCCTGGAGTAAAAATGTGTCTGAAATGCTGTGCGCCACATTTTTTAAGGGTATTAAACAATTTTTAGGCACTTTTCCATCTTGTATGCAAGAGAGACATGACCACAGAAAAATGGGGTGTTGCAAAAAAATTTTTTCAAGCTAAACAAACTAATAGATTCTAAATCAATTTGGAGCATACAGTGAAAGCCATAAATACGTATCCCACAAGAAAATGGCATAATTATGCTTTTTCATCTATTTCACCGCATTTGTATTTTTTTCATGCTTTCCAGTACATGGCATATAATATTAAATACCATCAGTAGGAGTTAGAATTTGTTATGCAGAAAACAAGCCTTATACAGCTCTCATAATGTTCAGTGCAGTGTACTAGCAAGCTGGAAAAAATGTGGTAGAAATGACAAAAAAAGTTGCATTATTTTATTACAGGCTGCGTTTTACAACTTTCACACACCTCTTACTTTTTTATACTTTGATGTATGGAGCTGGACAAGCTGACGTTTTCAGTGATTTCCGTTTGTGAAGTGTAGAAACTTTTGATCACTTTTTATTCAAATATTTATGTGTGTTGAAATTTTGACCATCCTAAATTTCCCCTCGATTTTGATTTTATTACTATGAAGATCTCAAGGTGTTAACAATCTTTCTAAGAGCAGTTTCTGATAGTTTGAGGGGTGCAGATTTGAAAATGTGTTGATTACATAGGGGGGGTTTAATGTTAAATATTTAACATTTCAGCAAAAACAGAAAATAGTCAATTCTGAAAATACAGAAAACCGATATATATATATATATGTATATCGATTTGTAAGCCGCGTGACATCAAAATAAAGTATCCAGACATTTGAAAAATTATGAAAATGTAAAGCGTACATGCAGGAAATGTTATTCAGCAACTTATTGAGGTGGAAAATCTGCCTGAAAATGCAATGATTTAGAATTTTGAAAATGACAAATTTTTCAAAAAATTCATCAATTTCTATCTTTTTTTTTTAAAAATAAAATAAACACAAAACTTATCAGCCACAATTTACCACTAAAGTGAGTAAAAACAATCTCATAATCGCTTTGATAAGTAACAGTGTTCAAAAATTATAATCATATAAAGAGACACAAGTCAGAAGACAAAAAATGGGACTGAGCCTTTAGCTACAAAATGGCTGCGTCTTAAGAAATACCTATTTTTTTGTGCTGAAAGCAATTATGGGGTGAGCAGAGGGAGCAGCAGCTCTCCATCCATCCTGAGCTCCTGCCGCCACGCACATAAGAACAGACTGTTAGTCTGCTAGTTGATTGTGAAATCTAGTGGGCCCACGTCCTCTGGTCAGCCAGCAGTGCCAGCTCACTGTCTGCTAGTCCAATGTGGTAGCAGCATAGTTGCACAAGAGCTGCGATGCTCGTTCAGTGAGGAGTGAAAATGAGTGTGTTACTCCTTCCTTACTGCTCGCGCGCTGCGAGAGACCTTGTTCTGGCTGAATGAGCCTGTCTCTCGCTCGCCACAAGAAGTCCTCCTCCCCCTCTTCTTCTCCCTCCTCTAGCCATAGCTGAATGTGCCTGCTAGCAGACACAGCTATGAGCAGGCACACTGCAAATTGTGCAGATGTCTGCCAGGAGGCACTGCATGTTTAATATAATGAGGGGGTGGAGCCAACAGACGTCGGGGCCCACCGGTGAATTCGAGCACACCAGTAAGCCAGTCCTACCCTGCTGTAGCTCCTAGTGAATACAGCTGGGAATTGGAGGGTGGAATAGAAAGCTGCATCCTGCACACAGAACTATAGTGGAGGAAGGCTTCTGCTAAACAAAATCCGATTTAAAATGCACTGTGAAATATTTAAATAACACTTTTTATGCAGACAGGATTTTTAAATTAAAGAGAGATTACCAGCAGTTTTGACAACACTGCATACTCTAGAGAGCTGTGCAACCATATCTTTATGTGTGACGTTAGTAACAGCAGGACTATGAAAAAATATTATACTCCAGGATTGTAGCTGGTAATGGAGCACTGGAGGAGTTTTACTTAAAGCGGTCCTGCGTGACTAACCTGTATGTGCCTCCCTTGTGGCACTCTTGTCTCTCATTGCTCTATTCAATGAAGTTTATTGTTGATTTAAAAATCAACATTAAACACAGCCCTGTGTAAAGTGTATGTCAGGCTCAGAGGTAGTGGATCCTCTGAACCACTGCGGTCGATGACACAAGCCACTACCTGGGACTGGAGACTAAGTGGCACTCGGTTTTCCCCAGAGCCCGCCGCAAATTGGCAATCTCTAATATCTATTAAAAGTACCGCTTTCTCAAATGTAAAGCAAAGCCACTTGGTTTAGAAATATCTTTTATTTTTTCAACCAGTCATTCCTGTCAATAAAATGTGATCCTTAACTGTCCATGACATGTACATAAACTACCTTCCAGGGCCTTATGATTCTGTTTGGTCTTATTACTACAACTGCCTTGATTTGCTATAATTAGGAGCATCAGTCATACATATCAAGTAACATACCTTCCATCTTCATTGCTTCGGTAAAACACTAGAAATGGGTCTGACTTTCCAAAAAAGTCTTTCTTGTCAAGTTTATTGGCACAAAATTGCATTAACACAGCATCCTATAATACATGATAAATATTTTATTAAACCTAAATAGGAACAACATACTGCAATAAACAGTTGAGTTGTATGATTAAAAATGATTGTAAAATAATGAAAACATACCATAAAGGGGTATTCTTACAAAGACAAGATTCATAAATAGACTAAGATTACAATATAACACATTCTCTAATTCAATGTTATTAACAGAAATACAACATTTCACAGATATAATTCCAAACTGTATCTATCAGTCCTTGCGTTTACAATTTGGTTGTCCCTGGATCCGACCATAAACTCCTCACTATAGTCGGGCAGTTACCTATAGCGTCTCTTGCATTGCTGGAGCAGGGTGAGGGGTAGGAGGCAAAGAGCACACTAAGGACACAGACACTTCCTAGTTTCAGAAGCAGCATGCTTCTACACTGTTTTCAGCAGAGAGGAGACATCAGCAGCAGCACTACAAACAAGATAAGGTCTTGATATGAGGGGAGGTAACATAGTAGTGCTGACTGTGTTGTATTGATTAGATGAAGCAGCAGAGCTGAGTGAGTCATATCATGACTCTGATCTGTATCATCTCTCTATTTCTATGGATAAATAATACAGCACACCTGGTGATGCATTGTTCAAGAATCTGGGGTGCTGGCAGCACATCCAAACAGGAAATTTAGAAGAAAATGAACCAGCAAATTCACTGAGATACTGCTGCTGGTTTTATGAAGATAACCAGAATAAAGGATTTGCTGGTTCATTTTCATCTAAATTTTTATTTAGTGTGTGTCATATATTAGTAGACTGTTCAGAAGCTAAATTAAAGTGTAGATAAACCCTGTACCCTGATAATCTAAGCACATTTTCAGCACAAAGAATCTCATAGTACAGCGAAATTATGAAGTTTCTGCTCAGCTAGTGACTGCCCAATTACACTTATCAATGAGTGAAAGGAGCGAAAACAGCAATAAAACTGACTTAAATTGCAAAGTAAGGAGTTGAACATCTTTACTGTGTAAACATAAATAGGGAGCTCAAAATTTGAGAACTTTCTATCATGGACAAACCCCTTTAATATAGACCCTTTTTTAATGAAAATCCTTTGTTTTTGTTTTGTGCCATTTAATATCATGTGCCAGGCTCAGGCCCGGCGCCAGCACCCGGCTAACCCGGGCCCCCAGATCTCCCTGTGTCAGCACGACATCTGCCCCGCTGTCCAGGAGATTCCTTCCCTCTCTTATCAGGATCTGTATCCTCTGGACACAGATCGCGATGAGAGCATTTGCATTCACTGCTTTCCCCGGAGGCTGAAGGACCTTTGATGATGTCATGGTCACATGACCAGCTGGAGAAAGCAGTAAACACAGGGAGAGAGCTGCATCAGGTGAGGGGGGAGACATGACTGAGGCCAGGGAAGGGGGAGAACTTGGGGGTCTGTGTGTGGGCACATTACTTACTGGGGGGGCTTTGTGTATACAAGAGGAGGGGGGCAGTGTGTATACAGGAGGAGGGGGGGCAGTGTGTATACAGGAGGGGGGGCAGTGTGTATACAGAGAGAGGGCAGTGGTATACAGGAGTCGGGGGAAGTGTTGATATACAAGTTGTTGTATACAGGAGGGGGCAGTGTGTTTACAGGAGGCGGGTCGGCCACAGTGGAGGAGTAGTAGTATGTTACCGGAGGAGGGCGGGCCCAGTGTGTGTGGCCCGGCGTTAGTGTATTCAGGGGGACCGGGGGCGGGCAACGTGGAAGGGGTGAATAAAAGGGGGAGGAAAGGGGGGAAGGTAGGAGTGGATACGTAAAGCGGGGACCGGAGGGGGGACAGACAGGGCGGAAACAGGAGGGGGCGGAAGTCAGGAACGGGCAGTGGCAGGGGACGGCAGGGGGGGCGCGCAGTTGTTTGGATAAAGGACGGGGGGGCGGCAGTGTGTATGGAGTGTGGGTATACGGAGGGGGGGCAGAGGGGGGCCATGGTATATACAGGGGAGGCGGGGGGGCGGCAGGTGTAATACAGGAGGGGAGGGCAGAGTGTGTATACAGGAGAGGGGGGACAGCGACAGTGGTGTATACAGGAGGGGGGGCCCAGTGTGTATACAGGGAGGGGGGGGGACGGGGGCGGTAGGATACCGGGAGGAGGAAGGGCGTAGGAAGGAGGGGAGGAGTGGTGATCAGGAGGGGAGGTGCAGTAAGGTGTGGCCAGTAGTATAACGGGGGAGGAGGGGGCGCGAGGTATTCAGAAAGCCGGGAGGAAGGGCGGTAGAAGGGGATGCGAAGGCAGTTGTCAACTAAGGATGGGAGGGAGGGTGTGGGCAATCCCCCCGATTATCCTCAGGGGAGGAGGCATGCTGTGTATCGGGAGGTTAAGGGGGGATGGTTAGGGGGCAGGAGGGCAGGTCAGTGCGTATAACAGGATGAGGAGGGGGCATCTGGAGGCTAGTGTGTATACAGTGGGAGGGGGGGCAGTGTGTATAAGTGGGAGGAGGGGGGCAGTGTGTATAACAGTGGGAGGAGGGGGGGCAGTGTGTATACAGTGGGAGGAGGGGGCCATGTGTGTATACAGGGGGAGGAGGGGTGGTGTGGCAGTGTGTATACAAGGGGAGAGGGGGGGAAGCGTCGAGGGTGTATACAGGGGGGGGGGGCAGTGTTGATACAGGAGGGGGGCAGTGGTTGTATTACGAGGAGGAGGACAGGTGTGTCATACAGGAGTGGGGGCATTGTGTGATCAAGGAGGGGGGGCAGTGCTGTTAAGGCGCAGTGCACAGGGCAGGTCGGGGCTAGTGATGTATACAGGAGGAGGGGGGCAGTGTGTATTCAGGGGGAGGGGGGGAGGGGGCGGGCAGTCGTGTGTATCAGGGGGAGGAGGGGGGGGCAGTGTGCATACAGGGGGAGGAGGGGGAGGAGTGTTATACAGGGGGAGGAGGGGGGCTGTGTGTATACAGGGGGGAGAGGGAGGGCAGTGCGTATACAGGATGAGGAGGGGGGCAGTGTGTATACAGTGGGAGGAGGGGGCAGTGTGTATACAGTGGGAGGAGGGGGCAGTGTCGGGGAGGGGGGAGGGGGTGTGCCATACAAGTGGAGGAGGAGAGGGGAGGGTGTATACAGGAGGAGGAGGGGGCTGGGGGGGCGTGGAGTGTGTGTATACAGGGGGAGGAGGGGTGCTGGTGTATACAGGGGGAGGAGGGCCAGCAGTGTGTATACAGGGGAGGAGGGGGGCAGTGTGTATACAGGGGGAGGAGGGGAGACAGTGTGTATACAGAGGGAGGGGGCAGTGTGTATACAGGGGGAGGGGACAGTGTGTATACAGGGGGAGGGGGTAGTGTATAGGGGGAGGGGTGGCAGTGTGTATACAGGTGTCGGGGGGCAGTGTGCATACAGGGGTAGGGGGGGCAGTGTGTACACAGGAGGAGGGGGCAGTGTGTATACAGGGGGAGGGGTGGCAGTGTGTATACACAGGGGAGGGGGGGCAGTTTGACTACTGGAGGGCAGCCCATAAAGGGGCCCACTAGGGCTCTGTCACCCAGGGGCCCACTAAAACCTGGAGCCGGCCCTGGCCAGGCACCAGGAGTAGTGAACCCTCTGGACCACTGTGGACGATGACATAAGCCGACACCTGAGACCGAAATCTAAGAGGCACCCAGTTTTCTACAAAGCCCATCGCAAAGCGAGTTGGACTTGTTGCGCCGTGGTACCACCAGGTTGTTCCACAGGTGCGACTTTGTCCACAGTGGCAGCCAAGGCGAGGTATACAGACAATAGGCAGATAGAAGGTTGACACAGGCAGCACAGGATCGGAGTCGGGAACGTAGCGGTAGGTCAGAACAGGCAGCATGGGATTAGTGTCAGGAACGAAATCGAGTTCACAACGGAAAATCAGGATAATCGCAAAAGGCAAGGGATACAGATTTCTCTCAGCCATAGAGCACAAAGATCCGGCAGGGGACACAGGAAGGGGCTGAGAATTCATCAGGGAATGAGCCAGGAGAGGTGAGTTCTCGTGCAGGCAGCTTCTGGGGGCACAGGAAGGCACACAGGTGCACCTGTGACAAGGGATATGGGTCGCAGGGGCACCCGTGACAATACGCCCTCCTTCAGCCTCCCCCTCTTCTTAGACTGGAGTAACTTTTGTGAAAGAGCACAATCCAGGATGTTGTCCTCGGGCTCCCAAGTCCTTTCAACCTCTTCCAGTTGACAAGATAGAATCGCTTCCCTCTGACCGTCTTCACCTCAAAGACATCAGTAGTATCAGCCTCAGGAGCCATTCAGGATGACAGGTTTCAGCAAGGAGACGTGGAAGTATTTTGGGATGTGCATGGTGGGAGGAAGGCAAAGAATATACGCCATGGCATTAATGCACTGTAACACCTTGGTTTGACCCAAGAAATGTGGACCCAGTTTGTACTGAGGATCTTCAACTGAACATACCTGGAGGACAGCCACACTTTGTCTCCTGGAGAGAAGATGGGAGGAGGCCAGAATATCTTATCAGCCTGAGTTTTGGTGCGGGCGGACCCCCAAAGCAGAGACTGACGAGTTTGTTCCCAGATGGATATAAGGTCTTCTACCAATTATTCCATGGTAGGAACATCGGCAGACATGGAGAGAGGTAGGGGTGGATGTGGATGTCCATACACAACAAAGAACAGAGTGGCTCCGGCAGACTCAGAGTGTAGGAAGTTGTAGGAGAACTCTGCCCATGGCAGCAGAGTGGACCAGTCGTCCTGTCGGGCGGAGACAAAATGGCAGAGATAGCAGCCTAGGGTCTGATTAACCCCTTACCAACATGTGACGTAGTGTTATGTCACAGGCCGGGTGTGGTTGCATGGAGAGGGCTCACGGGCTGAGCCCTCTCCATAGCCGGAAAGTCTTTGCTGCATATTGCAGCAAAGGCTTACCGGTAACATCTGCGATCAGTGCCATCATGGGCGCCGCCATCTTTCTGAGGATCGTCGCTCCTCGTGACGTCATCGGGGAGCGGCGATCCGTCGCCATGGTAGCCCAAAGTCGAGAATGGCACTTTTTTGCCATTTTTTAAAAAAATAAAAAATTTTACAAAAAGTGATTAAAAGGTCACACTGTCCTAAAAAGGATAACATTGTAAAGGTAATCAAAATCCACAAAAAATTACACCACCCACAGCTCTATATACCAAAGTATAAAAAAGTTATTAGCGTCAGAAGATGGCAAAATCCCCCAAACAAATTTTGTACAGGAGGTTTTAATTTTTTTAAATGTATGAAAACATTATAAAACCTATACAAATGTGTTATCCCAATAATCATATTAACCCAAAGAATAAAGTATACATGTAATTGGGGGCTTAGAGTGAAATCTGTAAAATCCAAGCCCACAAGAATACGTCACAAATGTGTTTCTTTACCAATTTCACTGCATTTGGAATTTTTTTCCCGCTACCCAGTACACGGCATGGAATATTAAATACCACCATTTTAAAGTGTAATTTGTTACGCAGAAAATAAGCCATCACACAGCTCTGTACATGGAAAAATAAAAAAGTTATAGATTTTTGAAGGTGGGGAGTGAAAAATGGAAACGCAAAAACGAAAAAGGGCTGCGGCGTTTAGGGGGTTGACCCTCTCAACTTGTCCATTAAACTGAGGGTGATACGCTGAAGAAAAGTACAATTTCACCTAAAGTTGGCTGCACAGAGAATGCCAGTGTACTGGGAAACAAACTGGATCCCACGGTCTAATACAATATGCAGGGGAAGTCCATGAAGCAGGAAGATGTGGGTGAAGAACAAGCTGGCAAGGCGTAGAGCTGACGGCAGACCTGGCAGAGCAACAAAGTGGGACATCTTGAAAACCATTCAGTTACCACCCAGATGATGGTATTACCCGAGGAAGACGGGAGATCGGTGATAAAGTCCATTGTCACGTGAGTCACGTGACCAGCTGGTTTAAAACGAGATGCTTGTTTTGGGCACAGGAGGTGCAGGATGTCCTTGATCAGATCTGGCCACCAGTAGAAACAGGAAATGAGGGTGACAGAGCGTTGCACCCCAGGGTGCCCAGCCACAAGAGAACAATGTCCCCCAGTCAGAATCCTCTTCCGCACAGCAGATCAGACGTATGTCTTGCCAGGAGGAAGTTGCCTAAGGTCCACTGGAGCAGCAAGAACCAGCCATTCTTGAGGAACAATGTGACTAGGAACAGGTTCTTCCCCAACTACATCTGAGGCATGAGAGGGCATCGGCCTTAATATTCTTCTCTGCAGGACAAAAGTATCATAAAGTTGAAGTGGGAGAAGAAAAGGGACCAACGAGCCTGTCGAGGATTGAGACACTGAGCGGTCTGGAGATAAAGAAGAATCTTGTGCTCTGTGTATATACAGACTTAATGACGAGCTCCCTCCAGCAGATAAAGCCATTCTTCCAAAGCTAAGCTGTGGAATAATTCCTGTCTGAGGCAGAGAAGGTCGTGGAGAAGAAGTCGCAAGTGAGGGTTCAACCTTTGGGCCCTTTTTGGGTCAGAACATCTCAAGCACCAACCGATGAGAAAGCTTCTTCAGCCACCGGAGGCCAGAGCGTTTTTCTTAGTCAGCGCCACAATGGGTGACACGAGATGCGGTAGAAATGCGGTATTAACTGCTGGTAGTAGTAAGCGAAGCACAGTAACCTCTGGATAGTACATAGTCCTACTGGGCGAGGCCACTGAAGTAATGCAGTTAACTTGGCAGGGTCCATCTGAAGTCCCTTGTCAGAGGGTCCTCGAGGAAAGAGTCATTGACGAACTCCTGAAAAACGGCCGGATCCAAACAGCATAACCAGATACTGGAATTTTTCCCTCCACGTTAACGGTCAAAAAGTTCCGTGATCAACAGCAAAGGGTAGCATCTCTTCACAGTGATCTTGCTAAGGCCGTGATAGTCTATGCAGGGATAGAGTGACAGCCACAAAGAAGAATCCTGCACCAGCAGGAGAAGAGGACTTGCGTATGAATCCCCTCTGAGGGTCTCCTTCATGTAGGCAGACATAGCTGCGGTTTCAGGCACAGAACGAGGACACACATGACCCTGTGGAGAAGAAGTTCCTTGTAATAGATCTATAGGGGAGTTATAGGGGTGTGGTGGCAAAGTCTCTGCTTGCTTTTCCTAGAAGACATCAACAAAGTCTCTATATGGAGCGGGGAGACCCACCAGTGGCTTGGAGGACATCGGAGAAGACACGGTGGAGACAGGACAAGGTACCTCCAAACAGAGGTACCATTCCGGCCCCCAGCGGAGAATTTCACCAGTCGGCCAATTGAGCACAGGTGCGTGGTGCTGCAACCATGGGAGGCCCATAACAACAGATTACCTTGACTGGGTAAGAACGTATAAAGAAAATCTCTCCTTGTGCAAGGCTCCCACTTACAGACATAGGGGCTCAGTGCGGTACTGGACCATTCGCAGAGAATCTGCCCACTGACAGAGGAGATGACCAGCTGCTTCTGGTGACAGACCACAGGGAGATGATACTGAGAGACCAAGGCAGCATCCATGAAGTTTCCTGTAGAACTGGAATCCAGGAAGGCTGAGACTTGAACCTGATAACCTGTCCCGGAGCTGAGTGAGAAAGGTATGTTCAGACGTGGAGAAGCTTTGTTCTCACCTAGGGATGCTTCTGACAAGAACCCTAGGTGTGTGCATTTCCCAGACCCTGTGGACAGACTGGGCATGAAGTAAAACAGTGCTCTGGGCTGGAACAATAGAGGCAAAGGTTCTCCTGTCTTCGTCTGGAACGCTTTTGGGAAGACAGATGAGCTCTATCCACCTGCATGGGTTCCTCTGCAGCAGACATGGAAGACTGAGGTGGAAGACTGGAGCCAGACGGGCAGACGTCGAGTCCTAACTTGCGGTTGTTCCAGACATTGCTCCACAGAGCACTCAGTAAACCGGATGTCGATCTGAGTGGCCAGAGAGAGGAGATCACTCAGCGTAGACAGAGGTCCCATGCTTTTAAACATAGCAAGCAAGGCCGCTTGGTTCCATTCCAGCTCAGAGGCTAAAGTACAGAACTGGACCGCACAGTCTCCAACAGAGGAGTCCCCTGAATGCAGGTTCAGCAGTGCGGTCTCAGCAGAAGACGCCCGGGAAGGCTCCTCAAAGACGGACCGGAATTCAGTGAGGAACGCAGTGAGAGAAGCCGTGACCGGATCCCAAATCCCTCTGCTCTACACCAGGAGCTGAGCAATGCATTTAAAGGGGTTATCCGAGTTTAAGAAATAACTTAAAAAAATAAATGTATTCTTACCTTCTCCGGGGTTGCTGATGCTGTCTGATCCGCCACACCCAGGGAGTTTCTGACCAGTGAGGTGTCCGGCAACAACCATGCATCCTTATCTCTCAGTATTGTAAGGCGCTGGGAGATGGTGTTAGATGGAAGCTTCTGGCCGTACATAAACAAACCGTGCGTAACTGGAGAATACTACCTTAGAGGTCCTTCCCTTAAGCTTTGAACCTATTCTTCCTCCTCCTCCATTTACCATCTATTCTGTCATTGGCATCAACATGGCATTAACATGGACTATGACAGCCCATCCCAGTAATTTATCCACCCTTTCCACCACATGCCGAACCCTGACACGGGGGAGACAGCAAAACATTCAATTGAGGTGGACTTGGCGACTAATTATTCTATCCATCTTTTTTTTATCAATTCTCTTTTTATTAAAACATTTAGTAAAAACAGGATTCATACAGTGTACAATGTCAATTTGTTTGTTCAATGCAAGAATACAAAACATACCTCGTAATAATTCTACTGTAACAATTGAACAAATATATTCAGTATTATTATCTCCATCAGGTTCGCGAGCATTTACAGATATACTGCGCGTTTGTGCAACAGAAAGTCATACTCCATACCTGCACGAAACCTTTTTGAGCTCATGACATTGCAAGGTATTAGTAACAAAGCAAGTGTAACAACATAATATCGTGAACAAATATATAACCAGATCATGATGGTAGGATCCAATTTTATGGTAGCTTTTGTACATGGGGGGGGGGGAGGGAAGGGGTCATGGGGAAGGTAAGTCAGAGGGAGAGAGTGTGTTGTGTTATAGTACTGTCTGTTACTTGGGGGGAGAGAAGGAAGTGTTGTTTTGTTTTTTGCTATTCGGGGGGTGTGTGCTCACACTACAATCGTAGCCATTATTCTTTATTGGCATTGGTTCTGTAATCTATCCAAGGTTGCCATGTTGTGACAAATTGCTCATGAGTGTGAGACGCCCAGCTCGAAAGTTCCTCCATCCGACAAATCTGAGCCACTTTCTCCTCCCAAGCTGAGATGGGTGGTGCAATGGGTTGTAACCAGTAAGTGGGTATCAGCGCCTTTGCTGCCGCGATGAGGTGTGTAAAAATAGACTTCCCATCTAACTTAGTATCGTCTGACGCCCATCCCATACAAATTAAGGGTAGTGTTATCTGGGGGGAAGCAGAGCATATGGTGCGAATTCTGCTTTGGATCTCCAGCCAAAAAGTTTTAATTAGAGAGCAGGACCACCACACATGCGTGTAAGAACCTAGTTCTAGTCCGCATCTCCAACATACCCCTGAAGGGTGCAAGCCCCAGTGGAACAATGATTCTGGTGTTTTGTACCACCTCGATAATAGTTTGTAATGATTTTCTTGTAGCCTAACACAGCGCGAAAAACCATAGGAGTGTCTCAGTACCCAATCTTTTTGCTTTTCTGTAAGGGTAAGTCCCAGCTCCTTTTCCCAAGCTGAAATGTAAAGTGGGTAATCTGGTGCTTTTTTAGACAACAAAATGTCATGTAGAAACGACACCTTTGCAGCCCTGGGGGCACCTACCGCTAAAGATATTTCTAGAGTGGTTGCCTCTCTTACTGCACCGTGGTTCTTTAGGAACTCCCTACACACTGATTTGAGCTGCATCTTGATGAGTGACAGACAACCCCCCCCTTTTGTTCTATCTTTAATTTCCTCATCTTTCATAGTGTCGGTTTTTTTCAGAAATTCCCCTAATGTGAGGTCCTCAAATCCCACCCACCAGGTAGGCACGTCAGACCACTTCTTAGATATCGTGTAGGGTAGGAGACTAGCTGGCATTAAAGGGGATGGGAAAGGGGATAACTCAAATCTCTTGTTTACTGCATGCCACATCTGAAGTGTGTGTCTCGTCAGTTTGTCCAGACAGTCTAAGTTCTGTCTCCAGGGAGGTGGAATCCATGCCCCTCCAAGCGTCAGTAATCTCTCTTTCTGCTCCATTGACTTGGTGATTACTGAGGAGCTACCTGGTGTTCTATACGCTAACCCTCTCACCGCCTGTGCAGCCCAGTAGTAGAATCTTGCATCTGGTACCCCCAGACCTCCTCTCCCCTTCTTCTGCATCAGCAGAGTATGTGCTAACCTAGGACGTTTCCCTCTCCATAGATAATTCGAAAACATTTTCTTAATTTTGGAAAAAAAACATCCTGGTACTGTTATTGGGAGCATCAAAAGGGGGTAGAGTATCTTGGGTAATACATAAGCTTTTAACACGTTCTTCCTACCCATCCACGAGATGTTTGGTAGGTTGTAGTCTGTTAGCTTTTGTTGTATGGTGTCTAGAAGCGGAGTGAAGTTTAGTTTATAAAGATTACGTGGATCTCTAGACAGCTGGACTCCCAGATATTTAATAGAGTCATTTTGCCAAATAAAGGGGGACGTTGGTTTGATCTTTTTGACTTGTTGCGCTGGTAGGGATATATTTAAAATTTCTGACTTGCTCATGTTTACTTTAAAGTTAGCAATCTGATTAAAGTACTCAAAGTGTTTGCAGAGGATCGGTAAGGCTTCCGATGGATTGGTAAGCAGGAAAATTAAGTCGTCGGCAAAGGCCGCTAGTAAACATGTGGATTTTCCCATCTTAAGCCCTTTAATGCGTTTGTCTTGACGTACATACTGAATCATAGCTTCTAGGCAGAGTATGAAGAGGGAGGGGGATAGGGGACACCCCTGCCTCGTTCCGTTTCGTATATGGAAGGTGGGTGACAAGATCCCGTTGATTCTAATACGTGCAGAGGGCCCGTTGTACAACGAGAAGATAGCTTCCACAAAGCTACTCGGGAGGCCATACTTTAGGAGGACCTCCTTCATAAAGAGCCAGTCTACCCTATCGAATGCCTTCTCGGCATCCGTGCCGAGAAGGATTAGAGGGGTCTTCCTGGAATTAGCTAAGTGTATGGCTTTGATTACTTTGGATACATTATCTTTGCCTTCCCTCCCCTTGACAAATCCTGCCTGATCATCCGCTATAAGACGTGGGAGCAGTGATGTTAATCTGCTGGCCAGTAATTTAGCCCATACCTTTAAATCCACGTTCAGTAGGGAGATTGGGCGATAACTCCCAGGCTGTTCAGGGTCTTTGCCCGCTTTGTGTATTATGGTAATATGAGCTGAAAGCATAGAAGGAAGTGAATGTTCCCCTCTGAGCAGTGCATTGCACATATTCGTAAAGTGGGGAGTCAATAAAGGGCCTAGTTTCTTATAATAAAGTATTGTGAACCCATCTGGGCCCGGGCTCTTTCCCCCTGGTATGGACGCAATGATCTCTCCCAGTTCTTGTTCTGTTATCGGTTGTGTTAATGGACCCATGTCCGCCTCACCCAAGTGTGGGAGCTGCACCCTCCCCAGGAATTCTCGGATATTATCCAGTCTCACTCCTCTTTCCTGGCTAGACTCTCGTTGTCTCAAGTTATATAGGCCTGTATAATATTCTTGGAAAGCCTGGGCTATGTCTTCCGTTTTGTGTACTCTATCCCCTTTTGATGTTTTAATCGTAGAGACGAATGTACGTGCCTGTGCCTTTTTCAAAAGACTGGTCATGGTTCTACTACACTTGTCCCCGTGAGCGTAAAATTTATGTTGGGCTTTTAAATAAATCTTTGATATAGTGATGTTAAGGTGGTCCTTCAATTGGTCTCTAGCCAATTTCAGATCCTCTTCTACCTGCAGGGCCTTAGATCTCTTATGTTGTCTTTCTAGGTCTGAGATTCTTTTTAGCAGCCCCTCTATTTTCGCGTTCCTTTTTTTCTTAACCCTAGCTCCCATCTCCATTAGGAACCCTCTAGCGACAACTTTCTGACCTTCCCACAGGGTTACTGGATCTAGTTCAGTATCGGCGTTGTCAGTGAAAGATTTGGACATCTTAGTTGTTAGTTCCGCTACTAGAGACTCGTCTCCAAGAAGCGTCTCATTTAGTCGCCATGTCCACTCTTTAGCCGGGATATGCGGTAAGAGGAAGGACATCAAAAGAGGCGCATGATCAGATATCGTGCTTGGTCCTATCTCTACCGACAAGGCCTGTTCAATATAGTCTGATTGTACGAAGAGGTAGTCTAATCTCTGCCATGTGTTGTGAGGGACAGAGTGGAAGGTGTAAGATCTATCCCCTGGATGTAAACTTCTCCAGGAGTCCAACAGTGAGAGATCCCCCAGAGCCACCTTAATACGCTTTATAGCCCTAAAAGAACAAGCAGAGTGCCCAGTGGAGGAGTCCTCTAGCGGATTCAGCGTGACGTTCAGGTCACCTCCTACTATAAGGATTCCTTCTGCGAATAGCTTAATTTTTTCTAAAATGCTACACAGCCACGCGCATTGGCCCCTATTTGGCCCGTACAGTGAAACAAAAGTAAACATCACTCCCCCTAATAGACCTTTTACTAGAATGACCCTTCCCTCAGCATCTTTGTATGTATCTTTTAATGTGAAGGGTGTGTTCCTATGGATCCCTATGGAGACTCCTTTAGAAGCTGCAGAAGAACTGCCGCTGTGGAACCACTGATCATACATCTTAAGCGGTAGTTTTGGTATCCTATTTTCTTTAAAGTGGGTTTCCTGAAGTAAAATTACTTCAGTGTTAAAGCGCCGTAATAAGAGCCAAAGTTGGGATCGCTTACCAGGGGAGTTGAGACCTTTCATGTTCCAGGAGGTAATCTGAAGGGTCGCCATCACATTTGTATCATGGGTGTGGAGTCCAGTTGCGAATTGCACCTCTTGCGCTACTTGGTTTGTGTACCTGAGGGGAGGGTAAACCAGAAAAGGGGAGAGGGGGGGGGGATGGGAGGGAAGCTACCCCTTGTTACCAGAACATGATCTAACAAAGACACCAGAAAACAATGAAAAGAAACAAGTAAACAATGAAACAGACCATGATCTCTCTGTGGGTGTTTCGCGGTACAGGTGCATAGAGCTCCCACTTTTGGAGAGTGGTCTATACAACCTGCGACAATGCGCCTGAATGCGCTGGGGGGCACTACTAGACTGGGTAGTCGCATCGCCATTTTAGGCGAGACCTATTATCTGCATAGGCCATCAGCTAATAAGTAAAACTGGGTTTTGGGCTGGATAGTGTATCTACGGTCCCAGGTGTTTTACCGAAATTTCGTGCCAGCTTAGACTTGTTGACCGTCATATATACCTACTGGGGCAAATGGTGAATAAAAATACTAAGCTATGCAAGTGCTTAACTTATTAATGAGATAATAACATTTAAACAAAATACCGCATGGCGGCTGAGCATCTTACTACATAAACGAGATGAGAACCAGTGAAAAGATGAAAGGCAAGTTGAAAGGTAAGTTAGACCTGTCCGATGCGAGTGATTCAAGTGTCCTCTTTCCAGGTTGATCTCTTCTTCTTCTCTCTCACAGGTTTCGGCGCCGCCACTAGCTGCCAGGGAGTAGGTGTTTTCAGTAGAGGTAGCTCTATCTCGTCAGCTGCCGGTAGCCATGAGGGAATGTTGATGGGATTAATTCCTAGAAGCTTCCAGGCTTTCTCCAGGTCTCTCGGGTGTTTGATCGCTACTTGCTGGTTCCCTTTAGAAAATTGCAGGCCAAACGGGAAAAGCCACTTGTACTGTAGGTTGAGGTCGCGCAGTTGGGTCAAAAGTGGCCTGAAGAGGCGTCTTTTAGCCAGAGTGGAGGCTGCTAAGTCCTGAAAGAGGGCCACTTTAGCGCCTTCATATTCTAAGTCGCCATGTTCTCTCGCTTTGCTGAGGATGGCTGCCGTGTCGACATAGCTCAGGAGCCCGCAAATTATGTCTCTAGGTGGGTCTGATGGGGCTGGCTTGGGCCTAAGGGCTCTGTGCACTCTCTCGATTATCACTTTTTCAGAGCGGTCTGCCCCTAATAGCATAGTGAATATCTGCTGCATGATGCTTGGCAGCGCTTCTGTAGCCCAGGATTCAGGGAGGCCTTTTAGCCTGACGTTTTTGCGGCGACTCCTGTTTTCTTGGTCTTCCAGCATCAGGAAGGTATGATTTATCTGGTTGTCCTTGGCTGTTAATTTGCTCCTTACCGCCTCAGCAAAGCCCACTAGTTCTTCCTGCCCCGACTCGAGAGCTTCCACCCTGTGCCCCACGTGGCGTACCTCTGCTTTGATCTCCGAGAGCTCCTTCATGACCGGGGCCAACGCTGCCGTGATCGTTCTTTGTAGCACTGCTTGTGAAATCTCAAAGCGTGAGGAGCCGGGCTCGTGGTCTGACGGCGTGTCCGAGTGCTCTGAGGCATCAGAGGGTGAGTTGCTCGGCGCCATCTTGTGCCGCATGCACGCGGGTCTTTCTGGGCTCGTTTTTTCTCTAACAGTTTTATGTGCGCTGATTTGGGAGCGATCGACTTGTCCCCGGTTACCTCCGGGACCGCTACCTCCGTACTTCACCATTTGCCGCTGCTTCTGCCCAGTTTACTACGGGTCTCACATGTGTAGCGCACGGAGCTCCGGATTTATGCTGCCATCTTCCGCAGCGGTCAGCTCCGCCCCCCTAATTATTCTATCCATCTTGCTGATTATAGAGTCCCCTACAACCACTAACTGTCTTGGCTTACCTGCACTACCAATCCCCTACTACTAATTGGACTGCTTCCCTGGCAGGGCTGCCATTTCTGACAACGACGTCCTTACATCATCGCACTATTTTGCAATTTTGAATGGGTCAGAATTGACCTTCCTTTTCTTGGACCTTTTCTACCCCCTCTATCTACAGTAACCCAGCTATCTACCCGGTCCTCCTGGCTTTCTTCTCCACCCTCCACTTTTATCCCACTTATTGCTTTCTCAGTAAGCAGAATACTCCTCTCAAGACTGATGATTGCTCGCAGACGTGCAATATCTTCCTCTAGATCTCTAACTCGAGCTTCCAGGAGAAAAATATGGGCACATCTGTCGCAGTGGTATTCACCCTGGAACTCCTGCTCCTGCAATGTATACATACGGCAGAGTGTGCACTGCAGCATACCACCAATCTTGCTAGCCATATCCTAGTTACAGATGAAGAAGAGCCTTGGCCCTGATCTGTATATAATATAGGTGACCTTCAACTTCTTCAGAGATATTGGGTGTTAGAAAAGTTACAAAAGTGTGAAGAGTGAATAAATCAAGAGATATGAAATGAAGATTATTTACATTTCTGTGGACTCTTCCTTTTTGAACTCCACTTGTTTAAACTCCACTTATGTTCACAAGCCTCTTAGAAGCACAAGCCAAAAGTGGGAGATCACTGCTAGAACACCATCAATGCTTTTCAAGCATTGGAAACTGATGGAAATTTCTGTTTGAGAAAAGCCGTATTACACTGCCATCTGTTTATACCATCCACTTTAAAATTGTTAATTCTACAAAATGACCGTTTTGAGGCTATCAATGTGTTTTGGTCATGTGCTTTATAACAATATTCTGTTATATTTTCAGGTTTGCCATTATGTACAGCTGATGGATTTGACACATCCATCTAGACCTAAGGTGTAATATTGGAAACTAAATTTTCTGCAGATCCTTTCATTTATCAAGAATGGCAGTATTTCTACTTCGGTATATTACTTAGTTGTACAAAAGAAGTGCACTAAACACCTCAAATTAGTTATAAAACTCTAAAAAACTAGGATGTACAATGTATTATAAAACTCTGATTAGGAGTGTAGACATATTTCTGTTGTTTCCAAGTAATCTTTTATTTATTATTTATTTATTATGCTCTATTTATATAATTGTATTACTTAAATTTATTCCATCATTATGGAGTCTGTCATTAGGGAAATTATTAAACTAGCACCAGTTCTTTAGTTTGGACACTATTAAAAGCAAATTTATAGCTTTATAATTGCCAATAGATGCTCTGTATATTAGAAATTACGTTTTGCGATGCAGAATTTAGCAGGAAGTGCAATGGAGAGTGTTAGAGCCTAGATGTGCTTAATATTTAGCTGACTCTGTTCTCATAACCAGGGGCATAACTAGGAGAGGTAGGACCCCATAGCAGCCTTCTGAATGGGGCTCCCTACCCCTCAGAAATTATACATATTTGTATACTCACATTGTGCGCACAAACTTATGCACTGATATATACATTTATAAACAGATCTGGCAGGAATTACAGATGAGAGAAACTAATCCTGTCAATCTTCTGTCGACCTCCGTCTCCCCCCAACATTTCTAATCTGAACTGCCATTGCATACTGTGTACTGTAGAAGATGTGCATTTTATATACATATTATGCTGTCCAATGTGCAGCATAATATGTATGTTATGGTGCACATACTCCATTTGTAAGTGTGTCAGGTGGGATGCTGGGGCCCCCAGACACTGCAGGCCCCAATGCAGCTACTATGGCTGCTACCACTGTAGTTACACCCCAGCTGATTATCCTGTTCAGCATTGCTAGTGTTTACAAGCCATCATATGCCCACTACTATCTAAGGTGACAAGGGAAGCTTAAGGAACTGTGCAAATCTGAAATACAGAAGCTACATTTAAATTAAAAATGTGATCTGGCATTAAGGCGTGGTACATATGGTCAGTCTGCTTTGAACAATACAAAGCATTGAAAAAAACGGCTTACCTCGATCTGTGTCATACTGTAGATACTTTGGATGAGCAGAATGTGTTATTTAAAGGAAATTAACCAGTTGCAAAAACACAAAAAATCTAGAATTACTCACCTCTGCTCCTCTTCATCTTTATCCCGGCCCTGTCCTCCCCTAGTCTTGACACGGCGGTATCACCTAGAAAAGAAACGTATCATTAGCAGCACGGAGCGCGGGGACAAGATGTCCGGCACTCCGTGCTGCTAATTATGCACGCCCTCCATCATGGAAGAATGAGGCGACGTCACGTGAGAGGCGTGAATTCACACCTATCATGTGACATCACGTCACTCTCCAATGCTCGCAGCATAGGAGTGGCATAATTAGCCGCCAGAAGCGCCTTTCATCTTGTCACCACAATCTGTGCTGCCAATTATACATTTCTTTTCTAGGTGATACCAGCAGGTCAAGACTAGGGCAGGATAAGGCCGGGATCAAGATGAAGAGAAGCGGACGTGAGCATTTTTTTGTGATTTTGCAACTGGTTGATTTCCTTTAACCATAAGGTCATTGAAATATATTTTACTATATAAAGAAATTTTAACTAAACAAGACCCTTATGGGGTATCCGATTGCTGAATGTTAGCTTCAACTGCAGTGTCTACTCCCAGAATGTACACATAATAATTATATTTTAAAACTCCTATTTAAAACTCCTGCAAGATTTACCGGTTACTGGCACTTTTGTTTCCTTGAAGTTTTGGGTTACTCCCTTTGCATAGCTGTGGAAAACTGCACAGTTACTACAATGTAATTTTTACTTGTAAACAAGTACTTCTGACTTCCACAGTGCAGGAATGTTGTCGCTCTCCACCCCACCATTACATTAAATGTTCAAGAATCCACATAGTATAACATGGCTGAATACCCCCAAATAGGGGTGCTAGCTAATGATAGGTTATGCAGAAAATGAATGTACAGGCTACTTACTCTGCAATTGTTCAGCTCTTCAGCAGTGACAATAATTGTTCCACAGTTCTTTCCTGGAATTCCGCTATGTAAGAAGAAAGATCCTTTATAGACACAGGCACAGTATAGGAAATTTAAACTAGCTGGTAAAAACAGTCATTGTTGAGTAAATAACCTGGGCAAACCATTCCAACTTAGTATGATATGCATGTTCTAACACATTTACATAGCATAAGACAATTCATTTCTAGCCCTCAATATTCTAGTTTTAGATCAGATGTGTATTCAATCTTGACCTGGTTTCACTAGACCTTGGTATTATTGGAAACAGTGAAGTATAATAATTAATTTTAATATTTTGGCATACCTTTATTAGCTTGTTATCTATAGAGAAAACCCGAATGCCTAGGTAAAGGACTTTTCTCATATAAGAGAAACATCTGACAGTATATTATCTTATCCCTTTCTTAAGACTAAATTCATGTTTCTACAGAATTTTGAATGGAAGAACAGTAAATATTAGCAGTATAATAGAACAGCAAACAAAGAACAGCCAATACTTTAATAAGGTGTATTTATTTCACGGAAAATTACCACCATAGTGTGACACTGATCATATAGTTTTGCCTGCAAAACCAGTAGAAAACCTCATTTTCTACATCAGACCTGGACAATATAGTGAGCACTGGGCTTGGAATTGTAGCTTGAAATATATAACCATGGTTGCTGACAGTAATTGCAAGAAACCAATTGGTCATGATACACCACATAACTGCCATGGGGATCTCCATCCCTCACTCTCTTCTGTGTAGCTAATGAAATAGACAGACACCCTCCATACAACAGAGTAAAAGCCCAAAATACAAACTTAACTTCTACAAATGTGTCAGTGAGAATTCAGATTCATTTCCAAATGAGATGGGAGGCAATGACAGAAGAACAACTCACAGTAATGCAGGTGTTCTTTTAGGTTAAGCCATCCATGTATATTCATTTGTTATATAACATAGTATACAAAAAAATAAATCTGGATATTTTTCCCACAGTAAAATGATTTTTTTTTTAATTATTAAGAATTCTCAGCAGGAGTTACCTGGTAGAAAACACACAGCTAACAGAACTAATGCTCACACAAGAATCAATAACTAATTTAGAAATTGTGCTTTTACAATCTTGTCAAAGCCTGTTTATCTCTCATTCTAAGCTCTCTAAAAAAACATGGAAACTATTTCCAATTAAACACCACACTGTCCTCAATAACACACCACATGTCCTCCACTTGCTTGGATTTATTTCTGTGTCATGGCTGTAACTGAATGTAATGTTTATCATATGTCTTAACTAGCTCATACATGTAGTGAAAAGTAAAAAAAATATAGAAAAATATGATCAGGTTGTATTGACTTTGCTCTTTTTTAGCCAGTAAATAATGGCTTGCTCTATGTTTTCGCCTCTACAAGAATGCACATATTCTGTAACAATATGAATAGTTTGTCGTAAAAAATTCAAATACATCTCTTTATTTTGACATGTAGTACAAAGGGAACATAAACAAATTATATACACAAGACCACTCTGTCATTCTGCCAGGATTATTTTACTAACTACTATTTGTGATTTTATACTCTCATAACTGCACAGCAGCAGTCACAAACACCACATAAAGTGTTATGTATATTCTCCTGGTGTAGCAGGCCAGAATAACTCCATCCCAGATTATACCAGGGTATACTCGGCGCTACGTCAGAGTATACGCCCCCAGCCCAGAGAATACCCCTCCTGAATATAGCCCTCGGAATAAACTTTATACAAGGAAGTATAAAATAACCTAGGCCCTAGCCATCCATCCTTAAAGGGGTATTTCATTACAGCAAATTATTGCAATTCTGTTTTTTTTTTATTAAAAGTTATACAATTTCCCAATATAAATACCAAAAACTAGACGAAAGAGGGAAATCCATGCCAATGATAGTCTTAAAAAAATAGAAAAACTTTATTAATAACAAATTAATTCTTTAAAATGTACTAAAAATTCCAGGAGAGACAATGCATGAACACCTCAGGTAAGGGTACACAGGAGATATACAGAGCAGTTCAAAAGGGAGCAGAGCTCCTAATGGCAGTAATGTGTACTGCGCTACATAACAGAACTCATGCCCAGACGCAGTAGTTATACAAGTAAGTACTACAAATAAACATACATATATTTGAAATAATGTCAGACCCAAACAAGGATGAAGATCTGTGAAAGGGAGATCTTGTGGACCACAATACCTGGTGTTCAGCAATGTTTCCCAATATACTTTTGCATCAATTCCGCACAGTTGTCTAGATCTCTGCTTCCCGCCATTCTATAGAAAGCATCTATGTTTACTTAAAGTCTATAGAAATCTGACCATGGTCACACAGGTGCATGGTTCTTTAGTATCTATCATCAGAGAGTAATCAGAGCCGTGTATGATAGTATATAAGGCCGGAAAAAGACGCAAATCCATCAAGTCCAAAGAATTAAATAAATGTTTTATCCCCATAACCCGTGATATTTTTCCTCTCCAGAAAGGCATCCAGGCCTCTCTTGAACATGTACATAGAGTCCGCCATAACAACCTCCTGCGGCAGAGAGTTCCATAGTCTCACTGCTCTTACAGTAAAGAAGCTTTGTCTATGTTGATTGTGTGATATAATGACCTGTGTGACCATGGTCAGATTCCTGTCCACTAGTAGTAAACATAGAAGCTTTCTATAGAATGACAGCAAGCAGAAGTCTATAAATCCGTGAGAAATTTACACAGAAAGTATACTATAAAATTGTGTAACTTTTTATCATAAAAAGAACAATACGTTGCTGAAATAGGAATACCCCTTGTTTTCACTTCACCGGTTTTCTCACCTTCATAAATTGAAGTTTCAAGAAGTTTTCTGGTTAAAGTGATACCAGTCTATTGTGTTTTTTTGTCATGGCTTCTATGCAATAAAAATTTTAATAATTTGGCCAATGCTAATTTAACCTCTGGGGTATAATATAACCTAGGCCACTTTAACCCTGGGTAATCTGCACTGGGGATAAACTGTATCCCTAGGTGGGAAATACTCTAGGCCAGAATAAATCCCTCCAGGTCATAATGTTATTACTTCACAGTTTTTTTGAATTCATGCACTCTACTGTGTTGGGTGGCAGTGAACTGGCCACAAAAACTGTTCACAGGCACCATTGACTAGCATTATGCATGGCCACGGTGCAGTGAGCACACCATGTCACACCACGACTGAGCCACAATGGGGCACATTTACTAAGGGTCCGCAGCCGCAAATCCGTCGGGTTTTTCCCGAGTATTTCCGCTTTGCGCTGTATTTCACGGGATTGTGGCGCACACAAACGATTTTTGGCGCAATCGCGCCGACTTTCGCGCGACAGAAATCGGGGGGCGTGGCCACCAGACAACCCGAAGGATTCTGAAAAACCGCAGAATTTAAAAAGCCATTTGTGTCGCAAGATCAAGCACTCACATACACCAGAAAAAAGCAGGTGAACTCCAGCGGACCTCGGCGCAGCAGCGACACCTGGTGAATATCGGCGCACGGACCTTAGTGAATCCCGGCAGAACCCGCCAATGGATCGCGACTGGACCGGGTAAGTAAATGTGCCCCATTGCATTTACATTGGAATGAACATAACTTTTATTTAAACAATGTTTATTTAAAAACAACTTGAACATAATGTTGATACCACATTTACATAAACGCTATGTGAACGCTATATTAGCCTACATTCCCACACTTTTCATTTGCAGTACGTTTACATTGTGTGAACATCACATGAATGTAAAATGCGTTTATGTAAATGAAACTTTAACATGTCAACAGGACGTTTTCACTGAGTTTACATCAGGGTAAGAATTACACAATGCAGAATTACAAACGCAATTTGAACATTATATTTACACCACGTTTCTGTAAACGCAATGTGAATGGGATGTTAGGCTTCGCACGCATTGCTCTGATTTAACCTCTGCACACGCCACACCATGATAGTATGACGCATATATTGCAGCAAACATCCACCGCTAACAACCGTGATCGTTGTTAGCACCAATTAGTGTTAACCCTTTGCTTGCCAAAGTCTGGCGGCGCCATCTTGTTTCCGATCGTCATCCCCATTACATCATTAGGGAGAGCCGAGCGGTTAGCATGACAGCCTAGGGTCTATGACCAGAGGCCATATAGTTTCTGCAGATTCGTTACAATGTGCCAGTCTGTAAAAACGCCATATACTGCAATACAGTAGTATTTCAGTATATGGTAGGAACGATCAGACTGTCTAGAGTTAAAGTATGCTAGAGAGTTTTTAAAAAACTAGAAAAATAAAAAATAACAAAAGTTAAAAAAAAAAAATCCCCGTTTCCCTAGAACTGATATAAAAATAAATAGTAAAAATCACACACATGTTCGGCATCTCCACATTCCAAAATGCCAAATTCTGTCAACATTTAAAACCGATTATACCAGGCGGTGAACCCCATAACAGAAGATGCCACCCAAATCTCCAAAAATGCCACTTTTATGCTATTTTACATCAGATAAAGAATTAACTAAAAAGTGAACCAAAGATTGCACAGTCCTTAAAATAGTAGCAATGAAAACATCAGCTTATCTCACAAAAAGCGATGTCCTACACAACTATATACACCTATATAAACAGTTATTAGTGTCAGAACATGGCGAAATTAATTTTTTTTCCCGTACACATTTATTAATTCTGTCGCAACCTCGACAGTCGCCATCTGAGATCCGACGACGAAAAACATAGCACGATATATTAAAGTAGCACTCGGCTGTAAGTAATTAATGTGCAGACAGAACTAATCAGTTGGGCGCCATAAAAATGTCAACACAAATGAGAGGTGCGCCAAAATCTTACATGGGCTGCGCCTGTTTTTCTTTTGATTTCAGACGATTTCAGACCATTCAGACCACTTGCGCCAAATAAAAAAAATGACAAGTCGGGATAGTCTGAAACATCTGTTCTTTCTGGCGCAAACGCATTATAAATGATCCGCAACACTTTTGCGCCTAAAAAATTTGAGTTCCCAAAGATTTTTTGGCGCATATACGATGACACATCTGCCCCATTTTTTAAAATGTATTAAAACACAATAAAACCTATATAAAATGTGATTGTACCAAACCAAAAAATGAAGTAGATGTGTCATTTGGAGTGTGCAGTGAAAGTTGTAAAAACTGAGCCTACAAGAATGCAAATGTGTTTTTTCGCCAATTTCACCAGATTTTTCCAAGCGGCATGGAATAATAAATAACGTCACTGAGAAGTACAATTTGTTACGTGAAAATAATCTCTCGCACAGCTCAGTACACAGAAGTTCTAGATTTTTGAAGTTGGGGAGCAAAAATGTAATGCAAAAAGACTGCATCGCAAATAAGTTAAACAGTGTTTACGAAAAACAAAATGTGAATACCATTTTTACACCACATGTCTGTAAATAGTTGAATCCAAGGACAACTATCTTGTTTCTAAGGGACAAAATGTTGACGTTTATGAGAAATTATCTTCACAAAGGGACATTTTTTAATGAATAATTAATTACTGTAATAATTGGAGAAATGTCAATATATGGCAATGGGAATGGCAAGATTGGAATGGCTATTTGAAAGAAAGCACTGTTTGATCTCCAAACCAGGAGTGGAGAAAAACAAGGGGAGAAGTATCTCCATTATATATGGTGAAGAAAAATTGAAAAAGTTCTGGCACTGGACTAAAAAATCTATAATATTATATGAAGTGACTACATACCTACAGACCAGCTGATGCATTTTGGGCAAAAAAACGCCCTTAGTTTCGCCCGAAACGAGTCAGCTTTTCGGGAATGTATGTTGTCTATTTTTTAATGTAGCATAATAAAATATTGAAGATTTTTTTAGTCAAGTGCCAGAACTATCTCAATTTTTCTTGTGAACGTCCTCAATTTTTCTTGTGCTCCATGTCACAGACCTGAAATGTGATCGGATCCACAGCTACAAGGATTTCCAGGGGTAAGCTGTATTGGATTTTTCTTTTTCAATATATTGGACTATCCCCATTATTTGTTCTCACCTATTAGGATCCACACCTGCTGCAAAACCTCAATGTGGGAATTAAGACTGACAGTGATGGTTATGTATTTGGAAACAAAGTTAACTTACCCGATCTGAATCCCCAATATTATATAGAAAAAATAAGTAACTTTTGTGCATATTACAATGCTACTGATGGTGGTATACTCTTGCCCCAGGGGGTATAATCTGGGCTAGTCCAAAATATACCTGGATTATAATCTGGGCTAGGCTATATTCACCCCAGTCTGTTACACTGGGTAAGGGAATATCCAACATGTAACCGTTATTTACCATCTTGGCGTAGAGCAAGGCTCTAGACTTTATTTATAATCTATGTGAAATACTTCAGGGTACAATATAAAATGTGGGTTATTTTGTATTGGTACCAGGAGCACTGGTGTGACCATGTATTTTTGTCTAAAAACACTTCTTGATTAACAATGTCACCAAATCTGCCTTCTGAATCATTTCCCAAGCACCTAGAGAGAGCTCTCTGCTTTTATCTTACATGGTCACATTCCACACTACTGTTAGTAGGTCTTTTATAGTAGGTTGCTGGTATAAAAATGATTTACAGTTGAGGTGGTAGCGATTGACTAGCAGTGAGTGCTATTTTTCTAGTAATACCCAGAATAGTGGTAAATTTGGGCGAAATGGGGTGGGGTCTATCATGAATTTCTTAGCTAGTACAGGCAGAAATTGAGCCTCCCCTTAAATGTTTAACAGTAATGCTTGTCTGTGGGAAGTATGCCTGCACATACTTTCTACAAGGTTCTGTGAGGGGCTTAACCTCATTTATAATAGATCATATACAACTTTCTTGGAGTTGACATTGAAGTGCAGAATCAGTATACTTTCAAAATATAAAAATCACTTGAAAGAACATCTTGACCATGGGCATGCAAAATTTTGGGGCATGATATACAAATATGCTTCAATGGTTGCTAATGTATGGCTCCTCCTTAACCCTATTCAGTAATATGTCCCCAAACCTAGCTACTCTACTGTAGTGACAAGCAATAAATAAATGAGAAAACCACAATTAAAAAAAAAATTAGTGCACATGACTTATTATATCCAAATGGGTCTACTCTCCTAAGGACGTCTTGACAAACAGCTGGATATGTCAATTATTTGCAGAAGAAAACCGATATGAAAAGGTCATGAATTTTACAAGGCTGCATCAAACAGCTTGATAAATACTTTGTCTATGCACTTCTTGATACCACAGATCATAGATGACTTTACTCTGACTAATTAAAGGGGATAGCCACTTTTTTTTGTAATGTGTATATTACATATAGTTTATTTACCAATTTACCGTACATGTATTAAAGGTTCTGCACCGCTTTCTTGATATGTACAGTGAAGCTTCCTGTCTTTTACCCCATTAGCCAAACATTCCTGTCCATAAAATGACTGCTGATGGAGGGTCATGTGATCTCTATCTGTCCATGAACAAAGATTCTTCCAGAACCTTATGTTAGTATCCATAGTTCTAACATTAAGGTCCTGCCAGGGCGAATGTTCATGGATAGTTAGGATCACAATTGAAAATCCCACCCACCTTACAGTTATGTAGATTTGACCATTTTGCCTGTGACATTTATCTGGTTACTGCAAGGTGATCCTTGTGAAATTGAAATTAAATCACATTATGATAAGTGTTACAATAGAATAATTAATGTTTCTTCTCAAATATTCATACAGACCTAAGGGTACGGACACATGATAATTTTTTTCCATGTCATGCATGTTTTTCTTTAACTCGATACCGACCGCCCACTGACTAAATAAGTCAGCGGACGAGGGTCTCGAGTCTGCAGCAAAGTCTGTAGACAAAAATAAATAAATGCTGCAAAATTAATGACAAAAAGCACATTGTAATGAATGAGGAGGAAAATCCCCATATACTGCCATAGTGTAGTATGGCAGTATATTATAGGATTGATTAGACAACCTAGAGTTAAAGTACCCTAGGGAGTCTGAAAAATAGTAAAAAGTAAAATAAAAAAAAGTTTAAAAAAAATTATAATTAAAAAAACAGAATTCAAATCACCCCCCTTTCCCTAGAACTGATATAAATATAAATAAGTAGTAAAAATCATAAACAAATTATGTATTGACGTGTCTGAAAATGCCAGATCTATCAAAATATAATAAAGTTTTTTCACTGCATTTAACCCCGTAACGGAAAATAGAGGCCAAAGTCGAAAATGGCACTTTTTTGCCATTTTAAAAAAAATCTATAAAAAGTGATAAAAAGGTTGTACAGTCCTAAAAATGATATCATTGAAAATATAATCAAAAGTCACAAAAAAATGACACCACACACAGTTCTGTAAAATGTAGTATGAAAAAGTTATTAGCGCCAAAATATTTTTGTACAGGTTGTTTTAATTTTTGTAAATGTATGAAAAAATTATAAAACCTATACAAATTTGGTATCCCTGTAATCGTACTGCCCCAAAGAATAAAGTAGACATGTCATTTGGGCGCACAAAGAAAGCTGTAAAATCCAAGCCCACAAGAAAACGGCACAAATGCGTTTTTTCACCATTTTCACTGCATTTGGATTTTTTTCTGCTTCCCAGCACATGGCATGAAATATTCAATACCATAATTATGAAGTGCAATTTGTTAGGCAGAAAACAAGCCATCACAAAGCTCTTTATGTGTTAAAGGTGGGGAGTGAGAAATGGAAATTAAAAAACAAGAAAGGGCCAGAGATCTAGCAGGGCTGACAGTGTGTAATAGGCATATCATGGATCTCATCATCTCTCATCTCCGATCTGTCTCATCTCTCTTTTTCTCTGTGACAGATACTAGTACAATGTTCAGAAGCCAGATGAAAGTGTATATAAACCTGTACCCTGATAATCTAACTACATTGTCAGCTCAAAGAACTAGAGGGATCATGTGGTGTCTGCTTATAGAGTCCCCGCCCACACTCTGGAATTATGCACTGACCATCAATGAGTGATGGGAGGTAAAACAGCAATAAAACTGAGTAAAATTGTGAAGTAATGGGGTAAAATGATCTTTATTGTGCAAACATCACTATGGAATTGAAATTTGAGAACTTTCATTTGTGGGAAAAACTGTTTAATGACCTCAGGGAAGGTTTACACAGAAAAACTTTGTTATAATATAAAATAACACAAAGGAAAATAGTATTAACATTATAGAGAGAAAAATAAAAGTAACAAAAGTATGTTTAAATAGTGCATTATTTGGTTGAACTGCAGGTGAAAAAGGTTCAAGGTTATTGATGGAAAATAAATTTAGCTTTATACCCCCATACCAGGCAACTGCTGACCATCTGACAGTCTCATCCAGTGACCGTCTCTGACAGTCTCATCCAGTGACCGTCTCTGACCGTCTCATTCATTGACTGTCTCCATCTGTCTCCGACATTGTCTGTCTTTGACCATCTCTTTCAGTGACTGTCTCAAACCGTCTGTCCACAAATAAGTGGTTATACTCATTGCCTATGGTAACCAATCAAAACTCAAAGCTCATATTAATGACCTGTGGCAGAATAGCAACCAATCATGGCTCAGCTTCTAACTGCCACAGCAGCAGCAGACAATGGCTACTGTCTACGGTGTATGGGGTTAATAACTGTATTTTGGAATGGGTGGGTGAAAATGTGATAAAACCTTTTGACCATCTCGGTCCCTCTTGACCGTCCTCGGCCAGTCTCTTTAGTGAACTGTCGCTGGCAGTCTCTTTCAGTGACTGCCTGTCTAGGTCAGCCTCTTTCAGTGACTCCTGTCTAGGGCATCATTCATGACTTTTTCTACAGTCTCTCCAGTGACGGTCTGTATGATTCAGCATACTTCTGCGTCTCATCCGTACTCCTCCTAGTCTCACAGTGACTGTCCTGTCTCTGGCATCCAATCATGATGTCGCCGAGTCTTGTGACTGTCTGTCTGGCAGTCGGCCATGTGTCTTCGCATTCTCCAGTGACTGTCTGTCTCTGCAGTCTCTTCCGTGGACTGGTCTGTCTCTGGCATCTCATTCAGTGACTGTCCTGCTCTGGCATCTCATTCCAGTGACTGTCTGTCTCTGGCTTGCTCATTCCAGTGCTGTCTGTCTCTGCGTCTCATCCAGTGACTGTCTGTCCTCTGGCAGTCTCATTGCGCCTGACTGTCTGGTCTCTGGCAGTCTCATTAACGTCTTCTCGCAGTTCATGACGGTCTGTCCCTGGCAGTCCTCATTCCAGTGAGGTCTGTCTGTCTCTCAGTAGCTTGGAGTCTCATTCCAGTGACTGTCCTGTCTCTGGAGAGTCCCTCATTCCGACTTTTCGCAAGTAGTGACTGTCTTGTCTGCGTCATTGTCCAGTGACTTGCTTCTCTCAGTCTCATTAGGACATGTCTGTCCTGGCAGTCCTCATTCATGACTGTCCTGTCCTCTGGCAGTCTCCATTCCAGTGACTGTCTGCTGGCGTCTCATTCCAGTGACTGTCTTCTCTGGCAGTCTACATTCCCAGTGACTGTCTCCTGGCGGTCCGTGACTCGGCGATAGTGACTCTCGATCTCCAGAATGCTCTGGCAGTTACGGACTGTCTCTGGCACCTCATCCCAGTGACTGTACTCTGAAACACCACTCCCGTTACTGTCTCTGACACACTCACCCGTGGCTGTCCTCTATCTCCTGACACACCATCCCAGTACTGTCTCTGACACTCTGATCCCAGTGACTGTCTCTGAACACTCTGATACCAGGACTGTCTCTACACTTCTGAGCCCAGTGACTGTCTTCTGACAACTCTGTCCCAGTGACTGTCTCTGACACTCTGATCCCATGACTGTCCTCGACAAGCTCGTCATCCCATGCCTGTCTCTTACACTCTCTCCCAATACTTACGCTGTCTCCGTCCTCACTTTTGTCTATGGTGGAGATTTGTCGGAAGTGTCAGAGCGAACTGATCTAGTCTGCCAACTGGCATCCAATCAGAAGCTCAGTTTTCGTTTTTTGTTGCACTGCTGTTCGATAAATTAAAGCTGATCTCTGATGGTGGTTCCGGGGACTGAGTGTACCCCAACCATTTCTGATAATATCCCCCTAGTCTGTAATCTCTATCCTCTACCCACACATAAGTTGTTTTGTTACTCATTGCCTATAGTAACCAATCAGAGTCTATAAATGACTTGTGGCAGAACACACAATCAGGCTCACTTCTAACTCGGCCACAGCAAGCAGCAACAGACTCCTGTAGATGATGGTTAATAACGTGATTTTGGAAGTGCAGGGTGAACTTTCTTGCTCAAACATAGTCTAGATTTCCCATGAGTCCACAGAGCACCTGACAATACATCATACACCCACACTCGCTTTATTATATTATTTATATCTAAATAATAGTGTATTACCTGTTCGCACTATCCTGGAGCCAACAAGAGGGGGGGCAACTGCTGGAACCTTATCCTTACAACACTGATGGGTATCCAAACTACAGGTTTGGGGAACCTGGGGAGAGTGATCATAATATCATTGTTTTGTATTTACGCTGTTACAGCACTAGTGAAGGGGTCAACCCAACACTCTAAACGTCAGGAGGGCACATTTTTCATCACTAGGGGAGACCTAAAGGCATGACCATGGGAATAGGCTCTCAAAAGACAAAAGCTCCCCCAAAAAATGGGACGTTTTTCCTTTATTTCTGAAAAAGCCTGTGAAAACCCATACCTTTGGGAAAAAGCATAAGTACAGAAAAAACCCTATGTTGGCTAAAAAATAGTCTGTGTAAGGAAAGCAATAAGTCGTAAAATGAAAAGCGTTTAAGGTGCTAAACGTGAAGGTACGCAGATGAGGCATTACAGGTATTATAATAGAGATGACAATGACAATCCTGTAAACAAACTAGTAAAGCCCAAAAGAGACTGTAAAGAAATATGGTCCAGGAGAGCAGAAAATAAGCCCAAATTATTTTCAGTATGATAAATTGATAAGACAACATAAAACGAGAGTGTGGGTCCCCTTAGAAATAACATGGGGGGTCATGGTGGAAGCGATGAGGAAGGGCAATCTACTGATGTCGCCTTCTCAACTGTCTTATCCCAGGAAATCCCTGGGGGGTGGGAAGACACAATGAGATAATGTAATTCTTTTTTATAATGTCACATTTAACCCAGGAAGAGTAACGGGCGCCGCCTCGCAAACCACTAATAATAAATCACCTGGGCCAGATGGCAATACACCCCGGGTTCTGCATATTAGTGTACCTGTATGACAACCGTTATTTGTAATATGAAGATGGCCTGAGGACGGGTTTATGTTCCACAGGAATGGCGCATAGCAAATGTGGTACCAATATGCAAAGATCAATAGCGATCCTGGAAACTACAGAACCCCGCTAAGTCTAACTGGCTGTGGTGGGGAAATATTTGAGGTTTTTTATTAGACGATCTATCCTGGGAGTATCTCACTGTGCACAACCTTTACCAGGCGTCAGCATGGTGTTAATAGAATCGGTCCCATTCAACTATCTGATTGGTTTTCTTCTACAGTGAGGTAAGTTTCAAGCTGGATCTGGGGGACGCGTGGATGGTTTATGTCTGGACCTTTTCAAAGCTTTGACAAGTGCCCATAAAATGTTGGTATATAAAAGCAGACTGCGGGAATGGAGAAAATCTTGTGTATCTGGGTAGTATTGGCTTAGTTGATAACAACCGAGTGGTCATAATGGCACTTCTCAGATGGTTGAATGTTACCAGGTGAGTGCCACAGGGTCAGTATTGTGGGCCATTCTTTTTAAATATTTTTATTAATGAACCTTGTATTGGTGTTTACACGTCAAGTTTTCATATTTGCAGAGATACAAGCTGTGTAAGTATAAGCTACGAGGTCGAGATAGTTTTAGGCATATCAACAGAGGGATTTGTGGAAGGCTTGAGGGAGGTCAGAGAAATGGTTAATGAGTTTAATGTAGATAATAGTAAGTTATGCAACTGGGCATGGAAACAAAAGTATAATTATGTTCTAAACGGCAATTACTTGTAAACGAGCTGAAAAGGCTTGGGCGTATTGGTGGGGTAACTTATTTTATAGTTGACCAACCGGCGGCTGCCGCTAAAGCAAAGAAATATGGGATGTATCAGAGAGGAATATATTCTCATGATAAGACATAGTTCGGCCCTTATACAAATCCCTGTCAGGCACCAGTCAACATGGAATATGTGTACAGTTTGTGGGGGCACCAGTATATAAAAAGGATATAAAGAAGCACGGAACGGTGCCAGAGAGAGCAACCAGTGATTATTGGGAATGGGGGACTAGAGAATCCAATGACAGATTACCAAAATTTGTGGATTATTCAGTTTAGAAAAAGAACGACTGAGGGGAGACCTCATTACAATGTACAAATACTGAACGGACAATTACAAGGATCTCTCAAAGATCTTTTTATACCTAGAGCCTGTGACCAGACAGAGGGGCAAATCTCTACGCCTAAAGGGAGAGGGATTCTACCATCACCATAGACCAAAGGTTCTTTACTGTAAGAGCAGTGAGACTAGGAACTCCGCGCCGCGGAGGTTGTTTATGGCGGACTCGTAGTACAGTTTCAGAGAGGCCTGTATGACTTTCTGGAGAGAAAAAATATCACGGGTTTATGGGGATAAACATTTATTATTCTTTGAAGGTTTGACTTGAGGACTTTGCCGTCTCCCTTCCACCTTATATACTATGATCCTATGATATAAACAAAAAATCGACCTGTTTGAAATAATTTCCTATTAACCTGTTTTGGATATGGCCTATGGAGTTTACCTTGATACCAGTGTGTATTACCGCAGAATGGATGAGGGACATGCAGTAACTCCCGTCCATTTCATAGGAGAAAACAATTGTCTCTCATAAATCTCAAAAACCTCAGCGATCGTGAGATCTTATCAATGGACAGCTGTCATTATGATAAGGCAACTTATCTTTACATAGGTTCATTTTTAAACAACCCATTGAAAAATGTATATATTATATGAATTAAATTACATGTTATGTCCATTACCCCTTAATAAGGAAAAAGTGTGGTGTAGAAAAAGTAAATAAAGTTAAAAGGAATGGGTGGACTAGGTTCTTCAAACATGAAGAAAAAGTATTCTGTAATATTGTGGCAATTTCCTGAATGGTACACCATGGTAATACATGGCCAGTGATCAGTCTATGATCCTTTTATTCCTACTATGTTCCATAAGGTCTAGCAAGGTGAAGTGATTGTATAACAAAACATCAACACTGCTAAGCCTCAATACAAATCTCACATTTTCTACAGCAAAGGGTTAAATTCTGAATTGAGACAGATTAATACAGTCGCAGAAAAACAATAATTGAGACCCTCATATATGACCATAACTTGATTCTTAAATCAAGGTAGAGATAGAATGCCATCCATTGTGATGATGCAACAACCTCACATTTTACTATGGTATAGCTACAGAAGCAGATTTGTTTAAGCCCTATTAAACGTCTGCCAAATGGTGTTTAGGGATTTGCCAAAGGCCTAAGCAAAAACAGAAATATTAGCTATCAAGAGCATATTAATGATTGTATTGGCAGCAGTTATTAGTGGATAATTCCTCAAATATCAACTATGTTGTGATAACAATATGTGAATAACCATGAGAATTAAGGTGCATGAAACACATATTTACATTGGAGGCAGGATTGATTGATTTTTCAGTTCTGTAAACCTCTATTATAAAACTTTATGATTATACAGTTCATAACTAGATTTGATTATTGTAAAAACATTTGGACCATTTTATCCCTTACTTTCCACTGTCAATCGAAAAAGGCCATTTAAGAAACAACTGAAACTTTATGGAGGAAAAACATAAAAAAAACAAAACTAAAATAATATGATACATATGTGGTGAATACAAATAGTTATCAGAACAACAAGCTGCTTTCATTTCAACCCTTACAACCAATAACATAGTACTCCCATCATGGCACAGTACCCTAGAGCCCTCTCATACACACCATTTCACCTGTGATCGCTGCTGGCACTGATTGTGGGAGTTAACTATTTAAATGCTGTGGGTAGGATGGCAAGAACGAAAGCCTTTTCTTACACCGAAAAAACATACAATCTGGTAATGTTTTGCTAAAAGCTATACCACCAACAAAGACCAACTGAAAAATCTGTGGGTTGACCTAAGGAATTATCAAGAATACCGTACCCTGAAAACAAAAAGTTTTATTCAGTTTTTAAAGGCTGAGCAGATGAATTTTTTTTTAAAGGCTGAGTTGCATCCTTGTTGCATCCCATTTTTCCACATCCTCATGAACAATGTATATGAATGATCCATGAAAAATGGATAGGACCGGAACATGCTCTACTTTTTAATGGAAGAACACACTGGGAAGCATGTACTATACTTGTTGCATTTCTTCTGCTCTTCAAGTTTCTGCTATCGACACTCACATTGTTTTTCTTGTATCTCAGTATTTGCCCTTCAATTTGCACCTAAAAGTCTCTAATTTGCTCAAATATGGGGGTGAAGAAGGCATGAATAAAGAAGTATCTGTCTTGCAAAGATTCATTAGAAACACTGCAGAGACACACACATTGGTGAACTTCCTACACCCTGACATATCGGAGAATAAATGCGTCAATACTCTTCCCAAAAGGCCCCAAAATATGCAAAAAGAAAATTAAAAAAACACGTAAAAATAAGTACATGTCCCTTCGCTGTCATGCTTCAGCATTGAACATGAGCCCTATATGTCATGATTATCTCAATCCCATTATCTTTTTTGTCCCATCCTAAAAGATTTTGTTTTGTTTTTCAATTGCATTGTACAAATTACAGGTGAAATTGAGTGGTGGAAAACATTTGAATGTCTACTAAGTTTAACATTGGTTTAGAAGAGACTATAACTTTTATTCCACTATTCAATACACCCTATAGACAACTTCTCAAAAAATTTGGCACCGTAAACAACACAAGTCGAAGTAAATCAACGCTTTCCCCTCTGAAATCAATGTCCCTAAGGAATCAACACGATGAGCACATTTTCAGGCATAGCAAACGCACTCAATAAAGAGAGGCCTACATGGGGACCCAGACCCACTTCTCGTAGCCAATGGTTTCTGCTATGTTTTGGTTTAATTTTTGAGTTGTAGGTGCTTTCACACTAATGGTAACATAAGATGTACTCTTCGCACACAAGAGGCTGCATGTAGTGAGCTCATCCAGGTAGCACACAATGCAACAGCTGTTGTAATAAGGTTTTGCTATGTCTGCAGCCCTAGTGTCCATATCTGGAGGCGTCTACCAAAGGACAGTCCGTAACTACCATGAAGAGTGTGGAGGGGTGCTGTAGGAGGGCAACAACTCAGCAGCAGGACTGCTAATGGCGAAAGAGAACCAGGAGGAGCACTATCAAGAGCAGTGGCCTTTCGCTAGGGGTCACAAGATCGGGGCCTGCACCGAATCTCCCTGGGTCAGGACAAACTGGGGGGCTGTTGTGTGTGACACTTATTGAGGACTGTGTGGGGGCATTACTGTGGGATGTGTGGTGAATATTACTGGGGGGGATGTGTGTGGGGACATACTGGGGGACTCTGTGGGAGATTCTGGAACTGGTAGGATACAACTGGAGGACTGTGGGAAGACATTACTGGGGGCTGTGTGGAAGACATCAACTGGGGCCTGTGTGGAAGACATCACTGGGGCTTGTGGAATACATCACTGGGGGCTGTGTGAAGACATCACGTGGGAGTTCTGTGTCAGGGACTTAACTGGGGGGCTTTCGTGGGGATACATTACTGGTGGGGGGATGTGTCGGGTTTGACTACTGGATGGGGACCTCAAGACGGACCTCTCGCAGACAGTTGCTTATGTATTGCAGACTCAGTCCAGGATGGCACACAATGCAAGCGGTGGTTAGAAGTTTGCTTTTTCCTGCAGCTAGCTGTCACGACCCTGACTGGGTCATTAGGCAGGAGACAGCCAGTACACAGGAGAGGTGAGGATGGGACACCTCAGCAGTATGACTGTCTATGTGCTAACGAGAAACGGAGAGCACTGTCAAGAGCAGGGGGGGTGTCCATTCTAGGTCAAAAGATCCATGGGCCCCGCCCGAATCTCCCCTGGGTCAGCAGGACACTTTGGCCCCTTACGCAATGGCTCCTACCCCTCTCTCCGCCCTGAATCAGTGTCCTCAGCAACACGATGGGTGATAATAAACTGCCACACTTGCACACTGCTTTCCCTGAGCTGATGTTCACGATCACATACCTTTGCAGGGGCAAGCAGTGCACAGAGCTGACACCAGAAGGTAGTGGGAGAACATAGGGATCGTGTGGGCACATACAGGGGGACATTAACAGGGGGATGTGTGGGGTGACATTACTGGGGGGTGGTGGTGGGGGACATTACTGAGGAACGTGTGTGGGGCCATTACTGGAGGACTGTGTGGGGGACATTACTGGAGGACTGTGTGGGACATACTGGGGGACAATACTGTGGGGTATGTGTGGGTGACATTACGGGGAGATGTGGGGACATTACTGGGGGCTTTGTGGAGTGACATTACTGGGTGAATGTGTGGTTCACACGGTTGCAGTTACAACTGCATCACAATCAGTTTTGAGGTGGTTTTAAAGGGTGCAGTTTTTTGTTTAATTACAAAGACATGAACGGAATGGGTGGACGAGTTTAGGGGAAACCTGTTCCACAAATGTTGTTCACTGGTAAAATCACAAACTGCACCTAACCCAACCTCAAACTGATTGTGCATGCATTTGTAATTGCAAAATGCCAATAGCCCTTCAGAGAACCAAAAGATTTCGGGACATGAAGGAACATAAGATGTCCTGTGTGGTGACTCCACAGTAAGAAAAGGGCTAAAGGATCCTGGTGATGCTGGGCCTACTAGTGAGTGGGACATGTCACCAGTCAGTCACTGTATTAACACGTAGGGATTTCAACCTGTGTTCCTTGTAGCGGTAAATATACCCTCAGTAAAGTTGTTATTGGAGTTATGTCGTTATTACAGGAGTGGGTACACATGCATTGGGGCCCGTGCCCCGAATCTTTTTACCACCCTAGCAACACCCTGGTCAGAGCCCTGGCAAAATTACCTCATGCAGCCCACAATAGCATGTGTCTGCACAATCGGTTACAAACGACTTCATGAAGCTTGTAGGGCCACATCCACAGATTGGGTTTGTGCTCACAGCACACCAACCGTAAGACCTGCCATTTTGCCAGAGAACACAATGATGGCAAATTCCGCCCCTGGTGGCCCCTGTGCTCTTCACAAATGAAGCAAGTTCACACTTGCACATGTGACAAACTGACAAGGTCTGGAGAAATTGTGGAGAGTGAGCTGCTGCTGCTTGAAACATCCTTCCACATCACATGACCAATTCCCCGCACAGCCCTCCATGTGCTCGCCAAAGTAGTCTGACCTGCCATTAGTAACCAAGATTAAATCCCTCAGGCCCCCTGTGAGACCATATGCTGGTGCAGTTGCCCTGGTTTCCTCCTTATGCAGGACAATTGAGTACATCTGGATACTAATTCCTCCCTCCATCCACCAACCCCTCGCGTTGCTCCACAGGAGTTGGCAAGATGCTTTAGTCCAAGCTAGTATGTAGATACCTCGGGAGCCTCCGCAACGTCTCAGAGCATGCCCGATGTGTTTAGGGAGGTCATCTACAGACACCTGGAGGCAACACACACACTGAGCATCATTTTGTCCTTGTTTTAAGGACAAAGTTTGGATCACCCTGTAGGTGTTTTTCCACTTTTGATTTGTGGGTGCTCATGGTTTCAATTGGTTAATAAAGTTAATTTCCATTGGATGATTATTTTGTGATTTTGTTGGCACACATTCAGTATGTACACCACAAAGTATTCCTTAGAATATTTGAATTATTCAGATTTAGATGGGGCTATTTAAGTGTTCCTTTATTTTTGAAGGAAAATGGTAGACTTCTTACTCCCTAAGTTTTCCCTTGTTAGTGTGTTGTCTTCTTGAAGTGAATTTCTGAACAAAGCTAAAAGCTAAGTTTCCTACTCCCAAATGTGTTGGTTAATATCTTCAACTTCAGCAAAAGTCAAAAAAAACGACACAGGCACAAAATTTAAGATCCTGTTTTTTGTGCTGGCTGACTTCTTGCTTTATAAACTTGCTTTTTGGAATGCCAAAAAAATGGAGCTGGAGTGGATTTAGATTCACAAGGGAAGTTTTGCAAAGCCCTAGTTTTTTGCAGCTTGTGCATATAAAAGTGCAGATCCAGTGTAGGGCTCTTAGTTGTGAGGAAGAAGAACGAGACTGTGCTGAGGCTAAAGAGCCCTTTAAGGGAACCTAGCACATGGAATGTCATTTTAAGCGGTAATAGGTCCCAACATCCTAGCCTGGCACCTTGCTAGTCGCATGTGGTGAGTCCTGAGATGAAGGGGGTGGCCTGCGCCTATGTGTGGCCTGTGTTAATCTCCTCTTTTCCACACTCATCCACTCCCTCCCCACTCGTTCATAAGCACTGAGCCGCAGGGATGGAGTTTGGTGTAAAAGAAAGAATACTATAAGACACAGGCACACACAGGCTACAGCTGTGGACTCACAACACGTTGCTGGCAACAGGTTATATGAATTAAAACTACTGATTCAGAATGCCTAACAAATGCTTAGCATAGGCTATTGGAATAACAACCTGGTGACAGATCTTTTTCTTTCTGTTTAAAATTTCAAAACTGTCTAATTCTTTGGTTTTGGCTCAGCTTCTAACTGCCACAGCAGCAGCAGACAATGGCTACTGTATATGGGGTTAATAACTGTATTTTGGAATGGGTGGGGTGAAAATATATAAACCTTTTTGACCATCTCTGTCTTTGACCGTCTCTGACCATCTCTTTGAGTGACTGTCTCTGGCAGTCTCTTTCAGTGACTGCCTGTCTAGGGCAGTCTCATTCAGTGACTGCCTGTCTAGGGCAGTCTCATTCAGTGACTTTTTGTCTCTGGCAGTCTCATTCCAGTGACTGTCTGTCTCTGGCAGTCTCTCCAGTGACTGTCTCTGGCAGTCTCATTCCAGTGACTGTCTCTGGCACTCTCATCCCAGTGACTGTCTCTGAAACACTCATCCCAGTTACTGTCTCTGACACACTCATCCCAGTGGCTGTCTCTAGTCTCTGACACACTCATCCCAGTGACTGTCTCTGACACTCTGATCCCAGTGACTGTCTCTGAATAAAATGAGACTGCTGGGAATAGGAGAAAATCTGTGTATCTGGGTAAGTAATTGGCTTAGTGATAGAGAACAGAGGGTGGTCATTAATGGCACATTCTCAGATTGGGTTGACGTTAGCAGTGGAGGCCACAGGGGTCAGTATTGGGGCCACAGGGGTCAGTATTGGGGCCATCTCTGACACTCTCATCCCAGTGACTGTCTCTGACACTCTCATCCCAATGACTTACTCTGTCTCCGTCCGTCACTTTGTCTATGGGGAGATTTGTCGGAAGTGTCAGAGCAGAACTGATCTAGTTGCCAATGGCATCCAATCAGAGCTCAAGTTTCGTTTTTGCACTGCTGTTCATAAAATTAAAGCTGATCTCTGATTGGTTTCCGAGGGGAACTGGAGTTTTACCTCAAACATTTCTGATAAATATCCCCCTATCTCTGTATCTCTATCCATCTTACCTCACACATAAGTTGTTTTTTACTCATTGCCTATAGCAGTGATGGCAAACCTTTTAGAGACCGAGTGCCCAAGCTACAACAAAGACCCGCTTATTTATCGCAAAGTGCCAACACAGAAATTTAATTTATGATTTATACTCCCTTCTCTGTCACAGCTTTCATTGATACAAGCACTCTGAGGACACCAATAAAGCAGAAAATAGTCCCAGGTACAGCTGTCCTTTTAAAATAGCTCTGTGAATAGCAAGTCCTGGGCTGTCTGTGACTGCAGGAAGATACCTGGAGTCATCTCTGGTGATGACCTGAGTGCCCACAGAAACGGCTCTGAGTGCCACCTCTGGCACCAGTGCCATAGGTTAGCCATCACTGGCCTATAGTTACCAATCAGAGCTCATATTAATGACTTGTGGCAGAACAACAACCAATCAGGCTCAGCTTCTAACTGCCACAGCAGCAGCAGACAATGACTCCTGTATATGATGGTTAATAAGTGGATTTTGGAAAGTGCAGGGTGAAACTTTCAGCTCAAAACAGAGTCTATGATGTTCCATGAGTCACAGAGAGCAACTGTACATACATACATACACACACACACACTCAGCTTTATATATTATTTATATATAAATATAGTGTATATGTATATATAAACAAAAAATCTACCTGTGTGAAGATAATTTCCTATTAAACTGTTTTTGGATATGGCCCTATTGAGTTTACCTTGATACAGTGTGTATTACCGCAGAATGGATGAGGGACATGCAGTAACTCCCGTCCATTTCATAGGAGAAAACTAATTGTTTCTCATAAATCTCAAAAACCTCAGCAGCGGAGATCTTATCAATGGACAGCTGTCCATTATGATAGGGCAAATTATCTTTACATAGGTTCATTTTTAAACAACCCATTGAAGAAATGTATATATATATATGAATTAAATTACATGTGAATGTCCAATTACCCCTTAATAAGGACAAAGTGGGTGTAGAAGAAAGTAATAAAGTTAAAAGGGAATGGGTGGACTAGGTTCTTCAAACATGAAGAAGAAAAAGTATTCTGATAATATTGTGCACATTTCTGAATGGTACAACATGGTAATACAATGGCAGTGATCAGTCTAATGATCCTTTTATTCCTACTATGTACAGTAAGAGTCTAGCAAGGTGAAGTGATGTATAACAAAACAGCAACAACTGCTAAGCCATCAATACAAATCTCACATTTTCTACAGCAAAAGGGTTAAATTCTGAATTGAGACAGATTAATACAGTCAGCAGAAAAACAATAATTGAGACCCTCATATATGACCATAACTTGATTCTTAAATCAAGGTAGAGATAGACATTGCCATCCAATGTGATGAGGCAACAACTCTCACATTTTACTATGGGTATAGCTACAGAAGCAGATTTGTTTAAGCCCTAATTAAACGTCTGCCAAATGGTGTTTAGGGATGTTGCCAAGAAGACTAAGCAAAACACAGAAATATTAGATACAAGAGCAATATTAATGTATTGTATTGGCAGCAGGTTATTAGTGGATAATTACCTCAAAATATCAACTATGTTGGATGATACAAATATGTGAATAAGCCATGAGAATTTAAGGTGCATGGAAACACATATTTACATTGGAGGCATGGATTGATTTATTTATTCAGTTCTGTATAACCTCATTTATAAAACTTTATGATTATACAGTTCATAAACTAGATTTGATTATTGTAGAAAACATTTGGACCATTTTACCCCTTACTTTCCACTGTCAATCGAAAAAAGGCCATTTAAGAAACAACTGAAACTTTATGGAGGAAGAGAATAAAAAAACAAAACTAAAATAATATGGCTACATATGTGTGAATACAAATAGTTATCAGAACACAGCTGCTGTCATTTCAACCCTTAACAACCAATAACATAGTACTCCATCATGGCATAGTACCCTAGAGCCCTCTTCATACACACCATTATACACCTGTGATCGCTGCTGGCACTGATTGTGGGAGTTAACTATTTAAATGCTGTGGGGTAGGATGGCAAGACGAAAGCCTTTTCTTACACAGAAAAACATAAAAATCTGGTAATGTTTTGCTAAAAGCTATAGACAGCCAGACAAAGACCAACTGAAAATCTGTGGGTTGACCTAAAGGGAATTATTCAAGAGATACCCTGAAAACATAAAGTTTATTCAGTTTTTAAAGGCTGAGCAGATGAATTTTTTTTTAAAGGCTGAGTTGCATCCTTGTTGCATCCATTTTTCACAAATCCTCATGAACAATGTATATGAATGATCCATGAAAAATGGATAGGACCAGGACATGCTCTACTTTTTAATGGAAAGAACACACTGGGAAGCATGTACTATATTGTTGCATTCTTGTGTATCTCAGTATTTGCCCTTCAATTTGCACCTAAAAGTCTCTAATTTGCTCAAATATGGGGGGTGAAGAAGGCATGAATAAAAGAAAGTATCTGTCTTGCAAAGATACATTAGAAACACTGCAAGAGACACACACATTGGTGAACTTCCTAACACCCTGACATATGCGGAGAATAAATGCGCAAATACTCCCCAAAAGGCCCAAAAATATGCAAAAAGAAAATTAAAAAAACAAGTAAAAATAAAGATACATGTCCCAGAGGAGATTCTGGCCCAGATTCTTGCCACGGTTCAAGAGACTAAAACATCTGTCTCAGAGTTAAAAAAGGAGGTTGGCAGTATTAGCTCCGACATCTCGATAATGAGGGAGGATTTGAATTCACTGACGGATAAGTTTAAGGGGGTGGAGAAGAGTGTTAGGAAAACTGAGGAAGTACCGCATGCGTTTAAAAACGCATTGCAATAGCTGGAGAGTGATTTGCCTAATTAAGCAGCTGCTAACACCTGTGTTTACAAAACGCAACCGTTAACGCATCGTTAACGCATGCGTTAACATCGCGGTTAACGCATGCGGTTGTTAACGCATTGTTAACGCATGCGTTAACATCGCGGTTAACGCATGCGTTTTGTAAACACAGGTGTTAAGAGGTGTTTAATTAGGCAAATCACTCTCCAGCTATTCCAATGCGTTTTTTAACGCATGCGGTAAACGCGACGTGTGACCGCACCCTTAGGATGTAGAATAAAAAAACGTTGGGCTGCATGGGAATTTCACGCATATGGGGGTAATTACTCTAAGGGAGTCTCTGTCTTGATCCATGGTAGTATAGACTTTAAATTATTCGATAAAAAAGTGGACAGTGAGGGTAGGTTCATATTTTTACACTGCACTCTGAACGAAACAGAGTACCTTTTGGCCTTTTTGTACATTCCTCCTCCTTCCTCGTTGAGGGTTCTTTTGGAATTCGCCCACTTTATTAAGGATAAAAGCTGTAGTAGAATCTTGATTATGGGTGACTTGAATATGGTCTTTGACCCTATGCTTGACCGCCTTAACCTTGAGGGGGAAACAAAAGTAAACCCCAACGAGGGAATAAAATTGAGAAATTTTTGTCAAGACATGGGTTTGCAGGACATATGGAGAGCAAAATACGGGGAAAAGAGGGCCTTCTCCTGCCATAATAAATCCTGTAATACTCTGTCCAGAATAGACCACGGGTTGGCTAACTCGCAGGTAGTGAGGAACATTTCCAGGATGACATATGAACCCACTGTGATTTCAGACCATGCCCCAGTATTGGTTACGTTGGGGGAGCCATCATTTAGTAGGGGAAAGTTTAAACTGAACCCCCACTGGTTAACTCTCCTTGAACCCAGCCTGGATCTAAAAATGATTATTAGTGATTTTTGGGATAGAAACATCAATACTGCAAGTACATTAGCAGTCTGGGATATGCTAAAACTACATATTAAATCTACTCTTTCTCATGCTATTAATGTTAAAAAGAAAGACTTTAGGAGGAAAGAGGCTGACTTAAAAAAACAGGTAGATGAAACATCAAAGAACCTAAGTTCTCCTGGAGACAGTACGAAAACACAAGCATATAAGAACGCTAGGCAAAAATATGAAGACTTTCTAATAGAAAAAGCCCAACACAAACTGTTCTTCGCAGGACAGCGCAATTTCACAGAAAAAGGGAAACCCGGTAAACTTTTAGCCAACATGATTAATAACAACAAACATGGGAATAGGAGTATCCCAGCTATTAGAGGGCATAGAGGACAAATATGCAGAGAGCAACAAGAGATACAGAAAGAATTTAAACTCTTCTACCAGCAGATTTATGAGTCTGCAGGGGATAAAGTTCGATCGGAAGATATTAAAAGATACCTGCAAGACATTAACTTCCCGCGCCTGTCTGGAAGGGAGGCAGAAATGTTGAACTCCCCGATTACGTTGGAGGAGCTGGAAGAGACGATTGACTCTTGTAGTGTTGACTCCGCTCCAGGCCCAGATGGCCTCCCTTTTTGCTTATATAGGAGACACAAGTCAGTATTGGCCCCAATGATGTTAACTACAATACAAGAAATTCTTAAAAGGGGGAAAGTTACAGATTCTATGTCCGAAGCCACCATCATTCTTATCCCAAAGAAAGATAAGGACTTGTTAGACCCTGGAGCATTCAGACCTATCTCACTTATCAACACCGATGCTAAAATTATAGCAAAGGTGTTGGCTAGACGCCTTAAGAGGGTAATCACCACTATCATTCACGAGGACCAGAGGGGGTTTGTTCCAGGTGGGAACGTGAGTGACTGTCTGAATAGACTGTTTGTTTCCATAGAGAAGGGGAAGGGAGACCTTCGCTCGATCCTGTCACTAGATGCGGTTAAAGCCTTTGACAGGGTCGAGTGGGGGTTTCTATGGGAAGTAATGGACAGATTTGGGGTCGGAGCGAGTTATATAAAGTGGGTAAAATGTTTATACAATTCCCCAAGGGCTAGGATAGGTATTAACGGCAGCGAGTCGGAATGTTTCCCTCTTGGCAGAGGTACGAGACAGGGTTGCCCCCTCTCCCCCCTCCTCTTTGCCATTTTTATCGAACCCTTGGCCATCAAAATAAGGGCCCATGCTGGTATAAGAGGAGGGGGAAGTGGTGGTTTGGAGGACAAACTGAGCCTGTACGCGGACGACATTCTGTTGTGCCTGCGGGACTCGCCTCTGTCAATAGCTAATGCAGTAAATACAGTGACAGAATTTGGCCAGTTTTCGGGCCTGGAGATTAATTGGAGCAAATCAGGTCTGCTGCCCCTGGACGGGAATAAGATAGAAGATCTAGAGCTAGGAATCAAAATGAGTAGTCAGGACTCATTGAAATATCTTGGGATTCTGATTTCAGCAAAAGTGCAGGATTTCGAACTATTAAATCTGAAACCTCTTATCAACTCAGTTAGGAGCAGGGTCCACATCTGGGATAGACTCCCTCTCTCCTTTTTGGATAGAAAAGCCCTTATAAAAATGGTCCTGCTACCACAAATTTTGTTCTTTTTGACTTCATGCCCGATCTGGATTGACAATTCATTCTTTAAAGCAATGGAAGCGCTTTTTAATGAATTAATTTGGGGGCGGAAGCGAGCTAGAATTAAAATTAGTTACTTATATAGACCCTCTGGGGAAGGGGGATTGGGGATACCTTTTTTGCAGGGCTATTTTATAGCGGCTCAGATGTCCCGGATAGTAGGATGGAAGGAGCAGGATGAATCATTGAAAACTTGGGGTATGGAAGAGGGGAAATTTTTTACAGTGTATGAATTATTGGAAAGGGGGGTAGTGCCGAACAATAAGGATTTATATACAAATAAAGAGGTGATACACAAAGGTTGGAATTTGATGAAAAAAATCATTCACATGAACGGGATTACAGAAGATACACCATTGTGGCACAATCCCCATTTCCCTGAACTTAGTAATCTCCCTGATCCCATTTTTTGGGAAAGGAGAGGGGTTCGCCTCTTCTCCCAGATATTGGAGAACGGAGTAGTGCTAAGCTTTCCTACACTTCAAATTAAAGTGAGTTTGAATAATGGGGATTTTTTGAGATATGCACAATTGGCACACGCAATTAAAGCAATAAGGTTTCGTAGAAGCATAAAATTAGAATCACACCCATGTATAGACTTTATTAAAAACACTGAAAAAAAAAAGGGTCTGGTCTCGGGGCTGTATAAACTTTTGATAAAAGGTATGTTTTTAGGGGTTAGACACAAGTCACAAGATTGTTGGGAAAATGCGGTAGGTCAGTTAACACTACACGAGTGGGAGGGGATTTATAGGAATGTGAAGGTAGGTTCTATTAATGAAAACCACAGAGCCATCCAAGTTAAGATACTGTTTAGATTATATTATTCTCCAGAGGTGTTATATAAGATGAAAGTGAGGAGTGCATCAAAATGTTTCAAATGTGGAATAGAGGAGGCAGACTTCCTTCATACAATTTGGGCATGCCCCAAAATTCAAGGTTTTTGGGAGGAAGTTCATTTGCAAATAAACAGAATTCTAGAAATGGCCCTGACCCCTTCGATTAGCTTAGCAATTATGGGATCGTTTAGGACCTGTGACAAAGTGAAGCAAAAGGAGAGAGCATTGGTACTAAAACTGATGACAATAGCGAAAGTTTTGATGCGAGAATGGGGGAGTAGCAGGATTCCCACGGTGGATCACTGGTCTGCTCTTACACAGAAGATCAGAAGATATGAACAAATTTATTTCGACAAATGTGGGTCCAGGGGGAAATGGCTGGAGATCTGGAGTAAATGGAAATAGGATAGACTCCCCCTTCTTTTCCCCGGGTTTTTTTTTTTTTTCCTCTCTCTCTTGCCAGGGTGGTAGGGAAAGGGTGGGGGGAGGGAGTATTAAGATTTTGTACAAGGACAATGGTGGGTTGTTAGAATGGCAAAAATTTTTATGGTAGGTTCATGGTAATGCGTAAATCATGGCCTTCACCGATCTATGCGTATGTCGGTGTTCGTTGCCATCCACATGCTGTAGCCAGAATTATACTAGTTATATGTCTTTATAACCCACCATGGGGTTTCATTTGTAATGTTTGGGGGAAGGGGAGGGGGGGATATGCTTGACCATGTGACTTTGTATTTTCCTGTTTTGTATTGGAATGTTATTGTTTTAAAAAAGACAAAGATACATGTCCCTCGCTGTCATGCATTCAGGCATTGACATGAGCCCTATAATGTCATGATTATACAATCCCATTATCTTTTTTTCCCATTCCTAAAAGATTTTGTTTTGTTTTTCAATTGCATTGTACAAATTACAGGTGAAATTGATGGTGGAAAACATTTTGAAATGGTTCTACTAAGTTTAACATTTTTAGAAGACAGACTATAAACTTTTATATCCACTATTCATAAACCCTATATACACTTCTCAAAAAAATTTATGGCACACTTAAACAACACAGTACAAGTCTAAGTAAATCAAACTTCTCTGAAATCAAAGTGTCCACTAACGAAGCAACACTGATTGACAATCAATTTCCCAGGCAATTAGCAAGACACAATCAATAAAAGAGAGGCTCTACAGGTGGGGACCACAGACCACTTCTCAGTACCAATGGTTTCTGGCTTATGTTTTGGTTAATTTTGAATGTTGTAGGTGCTTTCACACTAATGGTAACATAAGATGGACTCTTCGCACACAAATGGCTCATGTATTGCAGCTCATCCAGGGTAGCACATCAATGCAAGCTGTGGTAAGAAGGTTTGCTATGTCTGTCAGCCTAGTGTCCAGAGTCTGGAGGCGCTACCAGGAGACAGGCCAGTACACCAGGAGAGGTGGAGGGGGCTGTAGGAGGGCAACAACTCAGCAGCAGGACTGCTATGTGCTAAAGAGAAACAGGAGGAGCACTATCAGAGCCAGGGGCTTCGCTAGGTCAAAAGATCCGGGGCCTGCGCCGAATCTCCCTGGGTCAGCGGGACAATACTGGGGGGCTGTGTGTGTGACATTATTGGAGGACTGTGTGGGGGCATTACTGTGGGGATGTGTGGGTGACATTACTGGGGGGATGTGTGGGGGACATTACTATGTGGGGACATTACTGGGGAACTGTGTAGGAGACATTACTGGAGGACAGTGTGGAAGACATTACTGGGGGCTGTGTGGAAGACATTACTGGGGACTGTGTCGGGGACATTACTGGAGGGCTGTGTGGGGGACATTACTGGGGGGGATGTGTGGGTGACATTACTGGATGGGGACCTCAAGACGGACCCTTCGCAGACAAGTGGCTTATGTATTGCAGCTCATCCAGGATGGCACATCAATGCAAGCGGTGGTTAGAAGGTTTGCTTTTTCTGACAGACTAGTGTCTAGAGGCTGGAGTCATTAGCAGGAGACAGGCAGTACAACAGGAGAGGTGGAGGAGGGCAACAACTCAGCAGTAGGACTGCTATGTGCTAAGGAGAAACAGGAGAAGCACTGTCAGAGCCAGGGGCGTCACTAGGTCAAAAGATCCAGGGCCCGCGCCGAATCCAGGGCATCCTCCCCTCTCTCACCCTGATCTATGTCCTCAGGACACAGATGGTGATAAGAAACTGCACACTGCTTTCTCCTGAGATGATGTCACGATCACATAACCTGCAGGGGCAAGCAGTGCACAGAGCTGATCAAGTAAGGTGAGTGGGAGAACATAGGGGGATCTGTGTGGGCACATTACAGGGGGACATTACAGGGGGGGATGTGTGGGTGACATTACTGGGGGTGGTGTGGGGGACATTACTGGAGGACTGTGTGTGGGGACATTACTGGAGGACTGTGTGGGGGACATTACTGGAGGACTGTGTGGGACATTACTGGGGGACAATACTGGGGGTATGTGTGGGTGACATTACTGGGGGATATGTGGGGGACATTTCTGGGGGCTTTGTGGAGGACATTACTGGGGGAATGTGTGGTTCACACGTTGCAGTTACAACTGCATCACAATCAGTTTTGAGGTGGTTTTAGGTGCAGTTTTGTTAATTTAACAAAGACATGAACTGAATGGGTGACTGAGTTTAAAGGGGAAACCTGTTCCACAAATGTTGTTCACTTGTTAAAATAACAAAACTGCACCTAAACCCACCTCAAAACTGATTGTGATGCATTTGTAATTGCAAAATGCCAATGCACCTTCAGAGAACCAAGATTTCGGGACAATGAAGGACATAAGATGTCTGTGTGGTGAACTCCACAGGAAGAAAACGTGGCTAAGGAGGAGACCTGGTGATGCTGGGCCTAATAGTGAAGTGGACATGTCACCAGCAGTCACTGTATGTAACACGTAGGGATTTCACCTGTGTTTCTGTAGCTGTATATACCCTCAGTAAAGTTGTTATTGGGAGTTATGTCGTTATTTACAGGAGTGGGTACACATGCATTGGGGCCCGTGCCCCGAATCTTTTACCACCCTAGCAACACCCCTGGTCAGAGCCCTGCAAAATTACCTCATGCAGCCACAAATATGCATGTGTCTGCACAATCGGTTACAAACTGACTTCATGAAGCTTGTATAAGGGCCCAACATCCACAGATGTGGGTTGTGCTCACAGCACAACACCGTGAAGGACGCTTGCCATTTGCCAGAGAACACAAGGATTGGCAAATTCGCCCCTGGTGCCCTGTGCTCTTCACAAATGAAAGCAAGTTCACACTTAGCACATGTGACAAACATGACAAGGTCTGGAGAAATTGTGGAGAGTGATCTGCTGCCTGAAACATCCTTCAGCATGACCAATTCCGCACAGCCCTCCATGTGCTCGCCAAAGTTAGTCTGACTGCCATTAGGTACCAAGATGAAATCCTCAGGCCCCCTGTGAGACCATATGCTGGTGCAGTTGGCCCTGGGTTCCTCCTTATGCAGGACAATTGAGTACATCTGAGATATTATGTCTCGCTCCATCCACCAACCTCGCGTTGCGCCACAGGAGTTGGCAGATGCTTTAGTCGAAGGTAGTAGGAGATACCTCGGGAGACCATCCGCAACGTCATCAGGAGCATGCCGAGGTGTTGTAGGGAGGTCATACAGACACATGGAGGCCACACACAACACTGAGCATCATTTTGTCTTGTTTTAAGGACAAAGTTGGATCACCCTGTAGTGTGTTTTTCCACTTTGATTTGTGGGTGACTCAGGTTTCAATTGTTTAATAAATTTAATTTCCATTGATGATTATTTCGTGATTTTGTTGGCAGCACATTCAAGTATGTACAAAACAAAGTATTCAATTAGAATATTTAATTCATTCAGATTTAGATGGGTTATTTATGTGTTCCCTTTATTTTTTGAGGGAAAATGGTAGACTTTTTACTCCTAGGTTTCCCTTGTTAGTGTGTTGTCCACCTTGAAGTGAATTTCTGAAAAAGCTAGAAAGCTAAATTTCCTAATCCCAAATGTGTTGGTTAATAATCTGCAACTTCAGCAAAAGCAAAAAAAACAGCACAGGCACAAAATTTAAAGATCTGTTTTTGTGCTGGCTGACTTCTGTGCTTTATAGAACTTGCTTTTTGGAAATGCCAAAGAAATGGAGCCTGGAGTTGGATTGGGGATTCACAAGGGAAGTTTTGCAAGCCCTAGTTTGCAGTTTGTGCATATAAAAGTGCAGATCCAGATGTAGGGCTCTTAGTTGTGAGGAAGAAGAACAGAGACTGCTGAGGCTAAAGAGCAACTTTAAAGGGAACCTATCAACAGGAATGTCATTTTTAGCAGGTAATAGGTCCCAACAGCCTACCTGGCACCTTGCTAGTAGCATGTGGTGAGTCCTGAGATGAAAGGGGGTGCAGCTGCAGCCTATGTGTGCCTGTGTTAATCTCCTCTTTTCCACACTCATCCAACTCCCTCCCCACTTCGTGTCATAAGCACTGAGCAGGCAGGGGATGGAGTTGGTGTAAAAGAAAGAATACATATAAGACACAGGCACACACAGGCTACAGCTGTGGACTCACAACACGTTGCTGGCAGACAGGTAATATGAATTATAAACTACTGATTCAGAATGCTAACAAATGCTTAGCATAGGCTATTGGAATAACAATCCTGGTGACAGATCTTTTTCTGTTTTAAAATTCAAAACTGTCTAATTCTTTGGTTTGCTGCCATACATAAAGTAACATAAAACTGCATGAAAGTGAATTCACAAAACATTGCACAACAATTACAGAACAATACATCTCTTTAGTGTACTTAACCTTGGTGTTAGCCATTGCTTGAAGTAAATGATTTGAGGAATAAACATTAGCAGGTCATAAATGACATTATCTGACACAACTGAAAAATACTTACGTTACAGTTTTCTCAAGTCGACTTCCTTGAGATCCAACTATTTCACCCAAAGTACAAAACATCTGACCAAGAAAATCCTGTAATAAAATAGAAAACTCGTATGACACAATGAATTTGTACCAATGTCTGTAACTGGTCAAGGTAGTGAGGCATACATTGATATTAACTATTTCTGCAGACAGTGCCACGCTGATGGATATGAAGCTGTGGGGTGTAAATAGTAACCTCCATAGCAAAATTTGAAATGGTCACAATACTGATGGATCCCATAGCATTTGCAATTCATTCTATTTATGCCCATAATACATATCTGTAAGAGTGTAAAGTCTAAATTTTAATGTCATTTACATGGCAATAAGTAAAACATTTATGTAAAATTATACATTAAAATAAACCAAAAAAGGTTATTGTAATCACTGTAACCTGAACTGTCCGAATAAAATCCTAAAAGGGTTGTAACAACTTATAACTACCTAACTTGGTACAAGCCCCTTTAAATTATTTAGCATCATAAAGTAAACATCATCACTGAAAAGAAATGAAATCCCCAAAACACCAATGTTTTTTGTCTCCTCAGAAAAATGTATAAAACATACACATAGGGGCACAATTACTTACCCACTGAAATGCATTGTCCGTCTATAATGCACTGTGCCGCAATTCACAAAGATCGTGCACCCGATATCCTGTTGCTACCCTGCTCAGGTCCGACAGAGTTCATCATCTTTTCAGTGATGCATGTAAGTGCTTGGGCTTGTGACACAATTTGAATGTTAAATCGAGCGCTCAGTCAGAGCATCCAACATTATGCTCCATAAATTGTGTTGCATGGAAGCCAGTGCAGCTGCGCCAAAAAACGATTGCGTGCCCAAAAATCCCAGCGCAGACACTTGTTAAATACCCGAAAAAGATGCCCAGTCCGACAAAAGTCAGCAGCACATGAACCCCAATGTGTCTGCTTAGAGAGTACCCGCCCACACTCTGGAATTTTACACTGACAATCACTGAGTAATAGTAGCTAGAACTGCAATAAAACTGAGTAAAATTGCAAAGTAAAGGATTAAACATGATCTTTATTGTGTTAACATCACTAGGGGATTTAAATTTGAGAATTTTCTTTTTTTGGGCTAACCTTTAAAGCAGTGGTTCTCAACCTTTCTAGTGCTGTGACCCCGCAATACAGTTCCTCATGTTGCGGTGACCCCAAACCATGTACAAGAATACTGAATTCGTGCCAAAAAATGCAATAAAATCATGGCTCCGATGGCTTTAGGAGACCCTTGTGTTTTGATTGTTCGGCCCCCGCCGGGGTCGCAACCCACGGGTTGAGAACCACTGCTTTAAAGCAACCTCAAGGCAACTCCAGGCGAACAGCTCTTAAAGAAAAAGTCCCTTTCTACTGAATAGCAATAGAAGCAGGGAACAGCAGTTCAGTTCATATCCAATTGAAAAAAATGCAACTTTGCAATTTAAGCCATACTTGCTCATGGCAACCCTTCTAAGCAAGCCATACTTTCTCAGCAGTTTTCAAATTGTACAGTCATTTAACATGCAGATGCCTGTGTGGACCCTTCCCTATATGCAAAAGAAGCCACAGCACATAAGTGTCTATGCACCAGGCCCTAGGATGTAGCAGAAATGAATCGGGTTACTATAGTTCATTAACCCAATTTTAAAAATATGCCAGTGAAGTCTAGAACCCACAGCAGGGTCTGCAAGGGGGAGCAGAAAATTAATAACGTATGTGTTTTTCATTGCACTATGCTAGATTTGTCAGATTATACTGAATAGTGATTAAAGAACCCCAACCACCATTTTCATGTCTGTACTGAATTTGGCAGATCGCTACCCATGAGCCCCGAACAGGTAGAACGATTTGTGCTTCAGGATTGTGTTCAGGAAAAATCTCCAAGCTAGTTGATTGAGGGTGCGGTCACACGTTGCAGTTAAAACTGCACCGCAATTAGTTTTGGGTTGGTTTTAGGTGGTATTACTTATTTTAACAAGTGAAACACATGAAATCAACAGGTGAAAGACATTTGTGGAACAGCTTTCTCCTTAAAAATCTAATTCACCTGTTCAGTTCATGTCTTTCACTTGTGAAATTGACAAAACTTCACCTAAAACCACCTCAAAGCTAATTGCGATGCAGTTTTAACTGCAACGTGTGAACGCACCCTAACAGTTGAGGAGCTAATCAACTAGCTTGCAGCCCCTTAGCAACCACAGGCATATTCTCTGTTGGCATGGGTGTAATTGGCAAGATGGGACATGAGAAGTTAAAAAGCGGTATCACAGGTGCAAATGTCATTGAACAGAGAAGACTGAGCTAGGGAGAGGTTGCTGCTCTTCATAGTGTCAGATAGACAGGGACATCTAAAATACCATCAATTGCACTTTTCAATGCAATTAGGTAAGGACAGGAGGCTGCTTTGATTAAGGGCAGGTATAAATCTGAAATAGTTGCCCTTTTTAGGGTACTGTAAAGAGCTGCACTAGGCTACTGTTATTGTGCAGCACTACTCTTATTACTATCAGCATTTACAGCATCATCCACCAATATCGCAGTAAAGTTTTCTGTTCCATCAAAATCTTAAAGGGGCTGTCATATTATAGTTTGATGTTGTATTCAAATCTTAAAGGTTGCGTCACATTTTAGTTTACAGTTGCATTAAAATCTTAAAAGTAATATTGCTGTAATGTTTGCCTTCCCATCAAAATCTGAAAGGTGCTGTTTCTGTATAGTTTGCCATTCCATCAGAATATTAAAGGTGCTGTCATTTATAGTTTGCAGTTGCATTAAAATTTTGTAGGTGGTATCACCTATAGTTTGCCATTCCATCAAAATCTAAAAGGTGCAGTTGCCTATTGCGAGTAAGGGGAATAGCCATCATCAAGGTGCATAGAAGCCTCAGATATCTTTGCAGACAGGTCAGTATATGGAGGAGAGAAGTAATTGTGCATGTGGCAGGGCAGGACAGGACAGAACTGGAGCAGTATGAGTAAAAAGTGAAGGTGTACGAGGCTGAACAGGACTGGTTGTGCAGGTGGCATGGACAATAGCGATGTCATTTATTGAGTCTAGAGGGAAAAAAGGGATGTATTTACATGGGGCTGCATGTTAGGGGCTGGAGTGATACTGTTACATGGCACTGCAGCCTAAATCTGGAGGGATATGAAGGATGTTTTTACATGAGACTGCATTTTAGGAGGTTTGTGGGGACAGGAGGGGTGCATTTACGTAGGACTGTGTTAATAGTATTCAGAGAGTGCTGAATGTTGTGTCAGGGAAGGACTTATATTCAGTGTGTAGAATTATTGAAATTTATGACGATTTGCATCTTTTGAAGTGTCCAGGCAGTTTTTATGACATCCTGGAGTTTTTCCAGCCTGATAAACTCTGACCTGAAGACTGTTCTGTGCAGACCCCAAAAGTCATTTGGTCACCACCCCCTTCCTGCATCAGGACTTAGAAACAAAGAACTGTTTAAATATTCCTGGACTCTCACCCTCATTAACACTTTGTCCAATCATGAGAAACAATTTTAACTACCGGTAATTAATCAATGGGAGATCTGAACCAAATAGAAACTGTATAAAACATTGTGATATTCAGGAAAACAGGTTTCACTCTATTGGGGCTGCTAAGACAAGCTGGGGTGTTCCATATTTCTCCCACCTCCAGGGAATCAGGATTTACTTTAATTTGAAAGTTTCTGTTATTTTTCTCCCTTTTTATTTTATAACTGTTTTGCCGTCTTATGTGTCATTTTATTTTGTAATTCTTTTGTTTTTAACATCTTTTTGGACGCACTGAACAACCTTTTGTAATTAAAGCTTTTACTTTAATTTTGGTCCCTGTATGATCTGCAAACTCATAGCCTTATAAAATGTGATTAGCTGTGTGACTGCTAGAGTGCCAAGTGTGCATATCTAGTGGTGTAACAAGGTGACTGCTTGAGAAGCAATAGTGGATTTAGCTGTGGGTACCTATTGGTCCCAGTATACATGCAATAAGTGGTGGCAGCGGATAATAATTGGAGTGCTGGAGCTGTATGAGGTGTGAGCGCAAGTTTGAGTAGGCTAAATTAACCCATACAGTCGCACCCCCAGTCACATGACAAGGCAGCGGCGTCCTCTCCGTGACAAATTGGTGGCAGCGGTGGGATCATTTCATTTTTGTCAGGACATCAAGTGCTGGGATTAAGCAACTAACCTCTGCACTGAAGGACTAGTGGAATCCTTGGAGGAATACCCTAGTTTTACACGGACCAAATCAGTGCTGTTCTAAGACACATGTGCAAACTGTTCCCCTTCCCTGTTTTTCTTTCCTATCTTTTATTTGGCAAAGGTTGCACTCAGTGATGGCAACCATCTACAAGAGGCATAGCAAGAAGGCTCTAGCTCACCTCTGTGAGCAGAGAGGTATCAACCCGGCTGACAAGTCCAAAGAGCTGCTGGTTTGTGCTTTGATGGAGCAAGATGCAGAGCAAGGATCTGGCACAGCTCAATGGAGTCAAAATATGGACATTAATCCTGGAAGAGTTTTCCCTGAGGCTACCCTCAGGAAGGCATGGATATGTCTCTACAAATGGCTTTACAGCAGCTAGGTGAATGTAATTCTAGCCTGGGCCTGCAGCTTATACTTCAATTTAATCAGGTGGCCGAAGCGCAAAAGGAGAGAGCAGCCGCAGAGCGAGTACAAATTTAACTCCAGAGGTGTACCGCAAGAAATTCCGAGCCGTAAAGCGAGGACCAACTGACATCTACGCTGATACAGTAGGCAACTTACTGTAGACTACCTTTCTACAGTGGACCCGAGGACTTTCTGTCAACAGCCGTGAGGACCAGGAGGATCTCATGACAAAAGATACATTTCTGCATATTTTTCCTAAGGATGTACGACAGTTTGTTTGTGACAGGAAGCCTAAAACTGTGGATGCAGCTGCGCAGATTGCAGACTCCTATACCACCAACCGGATGCCTGAAGCTAAGAGGGAAACATCCCCCAAAAGGTCCACCACCTGGAAGGAGAAATAAACTAGCACAACCTCACAGCCTACTGTCTCCAAAGTGGGTGAGAACCTTACACTGAGGGATTCTATAAATAAGGGGGATATGCGCATATGTTTTAATTGCAACAAAGTGGGTCATGTGAGGTCTGCGTGCCCATATAGAGGGGCGACTGTCTGCTCTACCACAGCAGTAGTCATGCTGCTTTCTTGTGATAAGGAAAAGTTACAGCACTACACATGCAGACTGTGATAGTTGGCGATTGAGTCACCCAGGTATTAAGAGACTCAGGGGCAAGTTATTCTCTAGTTTGCTCTGAGATTATAAACCCTGCGGACATCATTCCAGAATAGACTTTGCCTGTGAAGGGGATAACTGGGTGCTATCCAGGAGGGCCCGTTGCCAATTTTTTTATGGACAGTGGTTCAAAAAAAGTTATCAGAGAGGTGGGAGTGTCACAGGAATTGCTTGTGGATGTATTGTTGGGAAATGGTTTGGGGAAAATGACATCTGTGTATGTGCACAACAATCACATGATAAAATGGGCAGAAGCCCAAGGGGATAGATCTGTGATGGAGGACAGGATAGCAAGAGGAAGGTTATGTCTGCACCAGAACCAGAGGTGTCCCAGTATGTGGAAGCTAAGGGGGGTGAACTAGCCCCCAGAGATAACCCTGCAGTCAGCAGATATGGTGAAGGGTGTGAGAGGATGCCAGGATGGAGTGTCTGAATCTGCATCTCAAATCTCTAAGGTCTTAAGTGTGGATCTGGCGGAGGCCATTACTCAAGGAGAGGTCTTAGAGCAGACCGGGGGTGTCCAGATGAGTAAGGCTCAGAGCATGAGCCACAAAGATGCCTCTACTCAGACTGGGGAGATGAATTGTGTCCATGAACCAAAGACGGCGTATACACTAGAACCAGTGTTCAGAGAGAAGACTGGGGTCCACAGTGAAGTCAGGTTCCCAGTGGTGAGTGTTGCTAGCGCAGCTTTGAGGAGCAGTTAGGACGTGGAGCAGGGGCATAGAGACTCTCAGGAGAATGTTCAGTCAGTGGTCCAACCTAAGCCCTGTAGTATAAATGGTAAAGGGAGGGACCCCATTAGCTGTACAGAAGGAAAACCAAAACACAATATAACTGGGCACAGTAGTCCTACACTTAACTCCATTGGCATTTTGTTCGGCAAGGAGAGGGTTATGCGCTTGTATGATTCCATCATGTGAGCAGTGGTGGATTTCCTATAGGCATTTCCCACTTGGTAGAGGGGATACAGAACTTAGTGTTTCTGAAGCACAAAGCCATAAAGTCACCAGGGGTCCCAGCAGTCTACAAGTGACCAGGGGTGTTGTTACTTGGCCTTATACACAGGACCAAATACCAGATGGTTGATGCGCCCAGGTAATCACATCTTATGGCAATGATTTTTATGGTACTGAACTTCTGTTATGTATTATGGTAATTGGCTTGGGAAAATTTTAAATGGCGTGGGTCATTTCAAATTTGCACAATCTTAAATTAACCCATACAGTCGCACCCCAAGTCACGTGACAAGGCAGCGGAGTCCTCGTCTTGACACACTGTATGTTGGGAAGGTGACTTTATTTTAACTTTGATTGTTGGTGGATTTAAAGGAGTTGTCTCGGATTTGGAAAACCTGTTTGCTTCATTTAGTTTGCTACACTAAGTTTTCCACAACTGAGCTGCAATACTAGCACAACCTGTAGTAAGGTGGGGTGGTGTTTGTGGAAGAAAGCAACAACGGGGGTCTACTAAGGGCCCGATTCACGTTTTCCTGACGTGTTACCCGAATATTTCCAATTTGCGCCGATTTTCCCTGTATTGCCCCGGGATTTTGGCGCACGCGATCGGATTGTGCATGCGACAGAAATCAGGGGGCGTGGCCGAACAATAACCCGATGGATTCGGAAAAACCACCGCATTTAAAAAAAAAAAGTGGCACGGGACACGCGCTTACCATCACCAGGTATAGGGTGGTGCATTCCGGCGGACCTCGGGGAACTTCAGCGCAGCAGCGACATCTGGTGGACGTCGGAGGAACTGCCTTAGTGAATCGCCGCAAGACCTGAATCCACCGCACAGAACGCACCGCTGGATCGCGAATGGGCTGGGTAAGTAAATCTGCCCCAATGTCTAATGCCAGACAGAAATTTTAAGGAGAGTGTGCTTTTCACATAAGACTATGGGGGGAATTCATTAATGTGTTGAAGGCTCCGACAGTGCAGAGCTCGACACTATTCTACTGCTGTACCAGATACATCATTGTGAGTATGAATCTATCACAGATTAAAACTATTGAGTTCAACATTTAGACCTGTTTTAGGTGTTGCAAACACTCATTATTTTTTTTAGGTGAGTGGACTATTTTCCATCCGATAAAAATGGTAAATGGTAAAAGCCTTGATGAAATTGTTGGACTGTTTTACTAAGGCCTTTTTTTTGCACAGGTGGCAGACAAAATTTTTACATGGAAGGGACTGGATGTTGATGTTCATGGAGACAATCAGCATATGGCAAGTCATACTGATATAAGGGAATGTATCACATGCTCGTTTATGTATGCCGGTAAAGTATGCAATTCATATAGTATGGCCAGTGTTGTGGTGAGACACCATCTCAGTGGGGCTAAAATAAAGGGGAAGTTAACACACATCATTACTATGGTAAAAGAGCAGGACAGTCTGTTAGGCTCATGGGAGTTGTACTATCCTGTGTTGGCCATCTTGGAGATAACTCTGCCTACTTTGGAAAACCCAAATAAATTTGTGAATCATAAGAGCAAACTATTTAAGGAGTTTCGTTGTATTCATTTAATTATAACATTATGGGTTTTTGCATCAGACTTTCATGTTCCCAGAATACTCTTTAAAAATCTAAGCACCTCATGTGTGACCAAGAACCTGCAAAATAAATATGGGCTGTAGTGGATTAGACAAATTCAACAGCCTGCAGACACCACCGGCTAACTTTGCTGCTTTGGTTAGCTCAGCCTGTACCAGCACCTCTCAAAGGACCAGGACACCCGCAAAGGGAGGAAGTGACACCACCAGCCTATATCACCAGCAGAAGCACCACCGTCACCATCACCGTCCACACCATTTATGCAGCTGTCAATCTCCCTAATCATAGAGAAAAAGAGTTAGTTCAAGCCATCTCTCTCCTGGGCTCTGGTCCTGAATATGATCATTGGCAGATTGAGCTCTTTTGGACATGATGGTGCCACAGGAGGAAGAACAGTTGTCAGGCCAGTCCACACATGGCTTGCAGGGTGGGTTGCTGGAATAGTGGACAGGTACTGCATTGTTTTATCCAGGGGACATTTTTGGAGGAGGAAGAGAAGTTTTCCTCAGAGCAGGGTGACACCTGGAGCAGCTTATGGATGTCAATAGAGTATAGTTGGGGAGAGGAGGAGGAGACATCTCCAACCAAGGACAACTTGCCCAGGTAATCACCAGTTCCAAATATTAGGTGGCCACCCTACAAGTATAGTGTAGCATCCTTAATTCCAATAATAGAGCATGAGATAAAAATTAATGAGTACAAGCAAGAAAATTGTGCAGGCACTGCTGGATGAGTGGCCCTCTTACATTGAGAGCACAGTGGCAGCATGTAGAGGAGGAGGAAGTCGCCAACACAACCGGAACACCAGCACCACCGCAACAAGGAGAGTGAGCATGGCCACAATGTGGAATGCCATGCTCAATTCTCCTCAACCTCCACCACCATCTGATATGGTACGTAGTACCAAGAGGCAAACTGTGACCCCCAAGCTTGAAGATTGTCTGGTCACACTTCGCCTGGTACTGTAGGATGGGTCCTTCCTGTTCAATTTCTGGATGGGAAAATTAGACACATGGCCAAAGCTTGCACTCTATGCCTTGCAGGTTCTGCCCTGCCCAGGTCAGCACCACCAGTGGTGTCATCATCAACAAAAGTATCGGGCTGTCTACATTAAATGTGGACATCCTCACGTTCATTAAGATGAACCAGGCAAGGATCCCATGGGACTTGGCTGTGCCAGTGTCTGAATAAATGGAATACTGTAGTACCTGAAATGTACCTTATATATTTGAGTATAAGCCAAGTTTTTCAGCACATATATAACTCGACTTATACTCGAGTCTATAAAAAATTAACACTTCACTCTCTTTTCTGAAGCCCTCTTCAGGTCCTCTTCTTGCTTCTGGTGCCTCTTTGTGTCCTCTTTGGGTCTTTCCACTACGCTTTGACTCCTAGGCACCGGAGCATCAGAAGCAATAGGAGGACCTTCGGGGGGGGGGGGTGAATCAGAAAGGTGAGTACAGTTTTAAATTCTACAAGCTTGGCATACTGGGGCGCATGGGCTGGGTATATACTGGGGGGGATGGGCAGGCTATATACTACAGGGACTGGCTGGCTATATACTATGGGGCTGGCAGGCTATATACTGGGGGGATGGGCAGGCTATATACTACAGGGGCTGGCTGGCTATATGTTATGGGGTTGGCAGGCTATATACTGGGGGGATGGGCAGGCTATATACTATAGGGGCTGGCTGGCTATAGACAGGAGGGGCTGGCAGGCTATTAACTGGGGGCAGGGGCTGGCATGTTCTTTAATGTGGGGGCAGGAGCTGGCAGGCTATATATATTATAGGAGTCAGGAGATGGTAGGCTATATACCACAGGGGGCAGGAGCTGGCATAGTCTACAGGGGCTGGCAGGCATATATAATACTGGGCTAGCAGTGCTTATATACTGGGGCACGGGCTGTCAGGCTATATACTGGGGGGCAGGGCTGTCAGGCTATATACTGGGGGGCAGTGCTGGCAGGCTATATACAGGGGGCAGGGGCTGGCATGTTCTTTAATGTGGGGCAGGAGCTGGCAGGCTATATATTATAGGGGGCAGGAGATGGTAGGCTATATACCACAGGGGGCAGGCGCTGGCTATAGTCTACAGGGGCTGGCAGGCTATATAATACTGGGGCTAGCAGGCTATATACTGGGGGGGCAGAGCTGGCAGGCTATATACTGAGGGGCAGTGCTGGCAGGCTATATACAGGGGGCAGGGGCTGGCAGGTTCTAAAATGGGGGTCAGGAGCTGGCAGCTATATATTACAGGTGGCAGGGGATGGTAGGCTATATACTGGGGGGCAGGGCTGGCAGGTTATATACAATGGGGCAGTGCTGGCAGGCTAAATACTGGGGGGGCTGGGCTGGCTATATACTGCAATGGCTGGCAAGCTATATACTGCAGGGGCTGGCAGGCTATATACTGAGGTGGGGCTGGCTAGCTATATACTACAGGGCTGTTAGGCTATATACTGGGCGGGGGCAGGGGCTGGCAGGCTATATACTGGGGGGGGCAGGATCTATCAGACTATATACTGGGGGAAATGGGCTGGTCGGCTTTATACTGACTGGAGGCTGAGACCAATGCATTTCCCACCCTATATACGGTAACTTCAATTTGACATTTATGGCATTACCAGAATTTTAAATTGACAAGTTCTGCATTCCCAGACTTTAAAATGTACAATTTACGGAGTACCTAAAATTTAACTTTAAGTTAACAAATTCTGCAGCACCTGAAATTTAACTTGAAGTTGACCAATTCTGCAGTAGCTAGATTTTAACCCCATCGAGAGGAAGGGTTTGTGGTTTCCCATTGCTTCTTTAACCGCTATGAGGATACCTAGGTCTAAAATCCCTGAAGGCCTGTAACCGCCTTTAACTTTTTGGATGTTAAAGTTCGAGTCCATGGGGTTCGTGTTTGGGTTGTGGGATAGTCCTGGTCCAAATGGAAATTTTTCCAGATATTCAGATGAACCCATCGAACCTGAATTTCAACCAATACGCTCATCACTAAAGTCAAGGATTTTGTCTTTATCAAATGGTCAACCAGGGTTAATTGGGCAGTTTTTATTGTAATAAAATCTTTTTATTATCTATATTTTCTTGCATTTTCATGTTGCAAGATTGTATTGAATTAACATAAAAATAGTTTTTTATAGGTTCTATTCTATATGTTGCTCCCAGCACCAAAGTCAGCTAGAATTAGTTGATTCATAGGAGTTCCTGAGTGTTGAGCTCCCACCTATTTGAAAAAGGTCTTTTAAATATATGCATAAGTTTGAAGGTCCTTTAAGAGTTTGTGAAAAATCTGTAATTACTGACATCAGAAATTCCAATCCATAATGTTTTAAATAGCCATCCAGCTCTGTTTAACTTCTATTTGATGTCTAGTGTAATGCAAAAGTTCAAATAAACTGTAGAGACAATCCAGCACAATATTGTAAAATTTAATAAATCAGAGGAGACAACGTCAAGACAGGGCTTCTACGGTGTCGCATGATGAAGAAAGGTTAACTATATCTAACCAAAGGGGTTTTATACAGGATTTAGCTGTAATTCAATGCAACAACTAGCTATTTCTGGCTGTCCAGAAACAGATATTTCTAATGACATGATAGCAAGGCCAACATTGCGGAGAATATGTGTAAAATGACATGTGGGTTGGGACTGGGGGAGGTGGGAAATAACTAAATGTCAGTTAAAATGGAAACAAAGTATAAAGTGTAAATTAATTAACTGTTTCCATAAATAAACTTAAAGGTCAGAAACGTACAACCCGCAATAAACCTTCTTTACATATTTATCAGAGCAGATGATGCTAGCATATTAATTATTAAAATGATTAACCTTCTATACGATAAGAAGCATTTACTTCTTTACAATATACCATATATATTCAAGTATAAGCCGACCAAAATATAAGCCATGGTACCCAATTCTACCACAAAAAACTGGGAAAATGCTCCTTCAGTCAGCCTCATAGAATCCACTGTAGCAGAGGGAAAAAGGCAGGCACACAGCAGGTGACTTTTATGGCCAGGATCTGATTGGAGGTCTTCCATTGTGCCAGTAGTGGTCCAATGTACTGTTCCAAATACTGTTTCTGCAGCATTCCCCCTTAAAGGAGAATCCCCTTCCCGACTAAGAGACCAGATCTCCTAGACTGGCACACACTTATGTATGTCTGTGACAGTGTAGAAGATCTAATCTTGATCTGGTACATTGCTGCTATAAAGCCTCTGGATGGAGGAAACGCCACTTGGTAAGTGAACCCTGGTAGAGAAAGGGTATTATTGGTCGCAAGCCGGGCTTCTATTGGTGTTTCAAATTTTGTATATTAATCCCCTATCCACCATGGGTTACGATACTAATCGGGTTCAACTGTATATTTCCCCTTCATTCTGAATGTGAGATTTTTTGTTATATACCCATACCACATTCAGCTCAAATTCTAAGCAACCATGACACAAGGAGGGCTTCATCAAATGGGACAACATCTTCAATATTTTTACAATGCAAAAGGCTTCATTATTTTAATTGCAGTATTTTATTGGATAAACATTTTACTGTTACAGCAGACACTTCACGCTACCCTCATATTTCATATGCATAGTGTGAAGTATGACATGGATAATGCAATTTTGACTTACATGCTTTGCTAAGTTCGGGCTCTTTGAGTCTACATCATACCTAAAAACAAAGCAAAGAAAATGTATTTGAAATGTGAAATACACAATGATTAATAAGTACAGGAAAAATCAGTTCTATAATAATTAAAGAAATGTCTTTATGTGATTGCTAAACATAATTTATTATATAGTTTACTAGCTGTATCCCCAGCATTGCCTGTGATAGTAAATAACAGCTCTTAGCAATAACAAAATAGAATGAATAAACAAACAATATTTTATATTTATGTATCTCTATCTATGTATTTATATTTATCAGATTAGCTCATAATACCTCACACCTAAGCTGTCTAATGTTTATTGCCTATAGTAACCAATCAAAGTTCAGAGCTCATATTAAAGACATGTGGCAAATAGAAACTGAGCTGTGATTGGTTGCTAGAAACTGAGCTGTGAGTGGTTGCTTTCTGCCACAGGAGCAGCAGACAATGGCTCCTATAGATGGTGATTAATTTTCGAAAGTCTGGGGTGAAAATTTTGATTCAAAACCTAGTCTATGACAAAATTTGTACAAAATTTGATGATTTAACACACTGTGCGAGATTTCTTAGCGGACATAATACACCCCGCTTTATATAGTTAATTTATGTTTGAGGTCTCGCACTCACACTGCCTTTTTAGACAGGCATTCGGCAGTGTATTAACAGACATTAGTGATAAATGTTTACGTCCGTGGTAGCACTTAACAAAATCTGTAAAAAAAAATGTATTTAGTAATGTATGTACATGTATGCTGCGAAGTTACCATTTATTCAATAAACAAAGAATTACAACATTACCGTGTTCCTGTGAAGTGTTGCACCGACACCTATCGTCTGCCTTTTCCTATTTTGTTAACCCCTTACAAACGTGTGACGTATATGTACGGTCACACGTGGACTGTGGGTGTATGCATAGGGCTCAGGGCTGAACCTCCCAATACACGGTGAGTGTATTTTGCTACAGCAGCGATTGATGCTTGGCCTGGATTACTGTTTCCTGTGATGTCATGGAGCGACAATCTTTGCCAAAAACAGCAATAGGTCTTTGTAAGACCCAAGGCTGTATAGTTTATGATCATTTGTTACAATGTGCCAATGGCACATTTTAATACGTGATCAGGAAAAACTTCATATACTGCCATACTATAGAATGGCAGTTTATGGTAGGATCAATCAGACAACCTAGGGTTAAAGTACAGTAAAATAAATAATTTAAAAACCCTAAAAAATCTAATCACCCCCCCTTCCCTAGAACTAATATAAAAATAAACAGTAAAAATCATAAACATGTTAGATATTGCCGCGTCTAAAAATGTCCGATCTATCAAAGTATAATAAAGTATATTCCAAGAATTGAACCTGGTAATGGAAAACAGCGCCCAAAGTTGAACATGCCACTTTTAGCCATTTTGCAACATATAAAAAAATGTATCGTATATACTTGTGTATAAGCCCAGTTTTTCAGCACAAAAAATGTGCTGAAAAACCTCGCCTAGGCTTATACAAGTCAATAAAAAAAAAAACTTACATATTCACCCCTGCCTGCACCCCCGCATGCTCGTTGCGGCTCCTCGGGTCCTCTTTGATCTTTTCTTGAGATGTATTAGCTGCAGAGACACTCGTTGCATCTGCTGGCCAGCAGATACAATGGACACGTCTCTGCCACTAATCAACAAGAAATGACCGAAGAGAACCGCTAGGGGGGGGAAGCCTGGCGCCGAGGTTTGGGAGCGTAGACGAGCAATGGTGGCGCTGAAGGGTGAGTATGTACGTCTGTTTTTTGGATTGCTTGCTGGCTGTATACTGCTGGGGGTTTGGCTGGCTAATACACAGGGGGCTGGCTGTGATACTCATGGGCTGGCTGTCATACCTTTTGGCTGGTACATACTACAGGGTCCTGGCTGTATACTACATTGGGCTGGCTGGCTGTATACTACATGGGGGGCAGGGCTGTATACTACATGGTGCTGGCTTGGCTGTATCTACACGTGGGGGGGGGGGGCTGTATGCTGTATACTACTTGGGGTGGCGGGCAGTAACACTGCTGGGGGCTGGCTGTATACTCTAAGGCTGGCTTTATACTACTGGGCTGGATGGCTATTACCCTTGGGGGCCTGGCTTTTCTGAAAAATTCTTCATTTAAAGTTTGAAATGTTTCTTCTTTCGCAGGCATATAGTTAAACTATCCACACTAGACAGCTAACATCTCCGGAATGTCTGCCTTAATGTTGGATGATATTTTATACATCCTCTCATTTTTTTTAGGATGTTTATGAGCTTAGAACCTTGGATGTATGATTTTTCAAATTTTCATGAAAATCACCAAAACTCATATTTTGAGGGACAACTCAGCTTTCAAGTGACTTTGAAAGGCCTAATTAATAGAAAAACCTCATAAATTAACCCACTTTATAAACTACATCCCTCAACCTATGTAAAACAACTTCTATTAAGTCTATTCCCTTAAGTGTCCCTGGGTTAAAACAAAATGGAAGTGGATTTAAGAAACTTTTTTTTGGAATACCTTCCATTTAGGGCCAAAATGCCACTTTCATATTGAAAAAAAATGATGAAATGTTGAGCAAGTTTGATGCCAATTTTCTCACGAGTGTATCAACACCCCATATTGGTGGAAACTGGCTGTAATGACGCATGTCGGCAAAAAATGAAAGCAGCGCCATTCAGGCTGATTTTGTATTGTCACAATGTACGGCTATACATTGAATTTTTTTGGTAATGTCACCCATGAAGTTTAGTTTTTTGGGGGTGATACAATGGGGCAAATTTACCTTACCCTGTCATTCGCGTTCCAGCGTCGGCTCTCCGCTCGGATTTCGGGTCCGGCCGGGATTTAATAAGGTAAGTTCTTCCGCCGTCCACCAGGTGGCGCTGCTGCGCGAAAGTAAACTCATCGCGCAATGCACCGAGCTGGACCAGGTGAGGTAGCGGTCCCGTATGCTACACATTTTTCGGTTTTTAAAATGCGGCGGTTTTTTCCGAATACTCGGGTTTTTCGTTTCGGCCACGCCCCCCTATTTTCCGTCGCGCACATGCCAGCGCCGAGCGCCACATCCGTCGGTGCGCAAAATCCCGGGCAATTAAGTACAGCGGCGCAAAACGGAATATCGGGTAACACGTCGGGAAACGCTAATCGGGCCCTTAATAAATAACCCCCAATGTGTAGAATAATTTTTCATTTTGGGGTTCCTATAGCTATTCATGAGAATTTTATTACTATTTCAAATGGTTTTTTAACAAACAAAATATCAATTTTTTATTTTGGCATTTTTAGCCCTTTTTTTTTCCGCTCGCCATTCATTAAAATAAAATTTTATCTTTATTCTCTGGTTTTTATCTCACTCTGATTACAGTGAGATCCTCCATTTATATAGTTTTTTTTTTCATTTTCTCAATTTAAGAGCAAAACTTTTTATACCGACAAATTTCAGGGGCAGATTAGGGCACGTACTTTTTGTTTGTTTCACTTTTTAGAACCTCTTTTGTGAGGGTAATTGATCATAATTTTTTTTTTTTACGCCATTTTTATATTATATTTATTATATTGTTTTATATTATTGTACAGATTGAACTTATGCGAGATCCCAAATATGACTGTTTTTTGTGTTTTATATACTTTATTTGGATTTATTTGTATTGGATTATTAGGAGACTTTTATTTATTATTATTAAGGTAGTGTTTTTCTACATTGTTCAAATTTCCAGACTTGGCTTGAACAAGCGTTCATCCGATCGTTTTATTAAGCCCTTACACTGCAATACATTCGTATTGCAGTACAATGTAAGTAACTAGCAGCCAGGCATGCTCAGGACTTACACCGGGTCCTGCTAGGAGTTGGAACCCTGGCTTAAAGGGGCGATCTCCTCGGGCACACGACGGACCCCAGGGCTGCCGCAGGTGGTTGTAATCTACCGGGGGGGTCGTCCACGGGGGACACATTACATGCTGCTCCTCTTTCACGCCATGTAAGCGTTAAAGGGTGATGTCGCAGCCCGACACAGGCACCGATTGAGACCCAATGTCCCGCAATCTTCTTCTATGCACCACCGTAGAAGGGCGTGTTTCAGAAAAAGTAAAGCTGCCGTAAAGCCTATAGGGCGGTCATTACGGGGGTTAACCTTGGCACAGCAATATATTGCCACAGTTCAATAAACGCTCCTTAAATATGAGGACTACTGAAGTGCTGCTTGCTTTTCTAATATATATCGTTTGGGACCTGAACCGCCCTCCTTAGTGCGAGTTTTCTTACACAGTGCTGGACTTGGAATGTCTAAGATATTTAATGCTCAAAAAAATACAGGGAACACTCAATAACACTCCTAGACTGAATGAATGTAATATTCTCACTGAATTCTTTGTTCTGTACAAGTTGTCTGCGTGAATCACAAAACACAAAAAAATCCTCAATGGAAATCAATGTATTAACCATAGAGATCTGGATTTGGGAGTCACCTACAAAATTACAGTGGAAACATATTACAGTCTGATCCTACAACACCCTCAGCATGCCCCCCCCCTGATTGATATTGCAGATGGTCTCTGGAGGGTCTCCTCTATACTGGACAAAGCATCTGTCAACCTCCGGCAGTCTGTGGTGCAATTTTATGTTGGTGGATGGGTCAGACTTGATGTCCGCAATGTGCTCAATCAATTCAGGTCTGGGGAACGGCGTGGCCAGTCCACAGCTTCAATGCCTTCACTTGTAGAACTGGCTGACATCACTCAGCCACATGAGGCCTAGCATTGTCCCGCATAAGGAGGAACCCAGGGGCAAACCACACCATTATTCTGATTCACAAGGTTCTGAGACTCTTATCTCCGTACCTAGTGGCCAGTCAGGCTACCTCTGGTGAGGCACATGGAGGTTGCCACTCCAAGCCATTACTGACCTACTGTCAAACCGGTCATCTGAAGGATGTTGCAGGAATCATATTCGCTACACGGCATCTCACGTTATCAGTTTGAACCCGCGTTCCTTCTGGGATTTGCCACCCTGGGTTTCTTTCTCTGGCAAATGCCAAGCTCTGCCGATATAGGGCTGTGAGCACACCTGAGCATTTGGGTGGGTTTTGTAGAGATCTGGTCGCATCAGTGTGAAAGCACCACCAACCTTCAAATTGGACCACCTGCGAAACCCTCCTTTTTTGAGTTTGTCTTGCTAATTGTCCAATAATTTCCATCTGTTGCCTATTCTATTTGCGGCATGCAGCACGGGAAAGTGATTGTCAATCAGTGTTCCGACCTAATGGGACATTTGATTTCACAGAAGTTGGATTGACTTGGAGTTATATTGTGTTTTTACGTGTTTCTCCTTTATATTTTTGAGTAGAGTTATATTTGATTTAACAAGTTTACAAATAAGTGTACATATACTGTAGTAATAATATATACAGTAAAACAGAGAGAATATCTGAACTGCAGATATAACAATGCAAAACATAATATAGACCATTACAAGAATGTCTACTACTACATTAATTACAGATCAGAAAGAGAACTCAATACAAAGAAAGGGGACATAACACATGAATTCCACATATTCTACCAAAGAAATAAAACTATTTTCTATATGAAAGTCACAATTTTGTAAGTACATGGGATTGAATGGCAAAGAAGGTGGTAATATTCAAGAACAATGGGGGTATTTATCAATTCTGGCGCTCGTGCGCAGGTGTATGAATCGCCCGCCGCTGCAAATTCCGCAGCCCGATACCTCAAGAGTCTTCTCTCTTGATGTATCGGCTGCCAGCAGTGCAGCGTTTATCCTACCCAGGCAGGGCCTGGCGTAAAAATCCAGCACCGGCGACTTTTCACATTGAAAATTCGCCGGCAAGGCGGCGATTGCTCAGGCGCGTTGACCTTAACACCCCGCCCGGCCCACTCCGTCCGACCGCGCCCCCCTCTCGCCCCACTGGCGTGAGTTGGCGTGATTGGGGAAAATATCGCTCAAAGCTAGCCCTAAGCTAGCATTTTGCGATGATTTCAGGGCCTCTGCGCCAACTGGGCTGTGTGTCATATGCCCTGATAAAGTTCCCCCCAATGTCGTTATGAAAAAAATATGGCTTTTGGAAGGTGGGAAGTGCAAACATAATTGGTAAAAACGAAAAGACTTTGATTCTTTAGGCTTCAAATAATTGAGGTCTGTGAATGTGCTGAGTGTAACTTATATGGTTGCTGTATAGAAATATGGGGCAGAATACTCCATTAGTGTCAATTACCCTTTTCCTCAATATATAACATAAAAAAAGGAAGGAAACATAGGGCTTTGATTTTGTTGCCTATTAACATCTGTTTAGAAATGGAGTATATCGATATGCAATTTATTTCAGTATAACGACCCCCGCACAGAAATTATTGCAACGCCCTATGAACACAAAAAAAAAAAACAAGTCAGCGTATGGATAAAATTATAAGTGTTTTTCATGGGTTAGATTTTAGGAAATAGGTCCGTTGTAAACATCTCAATGAGCACTCCAATCTCCATTTTTCCATAAACTAAAGCATATGGCATTACTATTATTTTATGTATGAATGGCTGTTCACCAAAATAACAACTTAGACAAGGTAAGTCACTAATAACTGAAGCAGCCAAGAGGCCCAGGAATCACTTGAGATTTTGTGAGCGATCCACTTGGAGATCTGTCCACAGGCCAACTATTGTATGCACAACTGACTCTTCCACTGTCTTTATGGAAGATTCTGTCTTGCCTTAAAAAAAATTGTTTGGCAAATGTTTTACAAATAATAATGTGATCAATTTATCTACAGACATACTGCAGCGGTAAAGGTGCTTCAAGGGTGCAGCAATCCCATCTGTACTGCAGTACATTTTTTATAATTTACCATCTCATATGTGACAGAACTAGAGTCTGTATTTTGGAGATCAGTTTTAAATAGTTCTTAGTAAGGAGAAATCAATATGATTCATAATGCTTTTATACGGCACCACACTAACTTGGTATGAAGCGTTCCGACAAAAGTTTGTTGTGGTCTCCACCCATAACCTGGCAGCCTGTTTCTCAGAGAAATCAAAGGGGTAGCTATTAACCTACATTCACCAACTGTAAAATTTGCTTTGCCGCCTGTCCCATCCTTCCACATTCAGTTTACAGCTGAACAGCTTTTATTAAATACAGCTTGTCCTGTCTGATGCTGGTCCTGAACCCTGTGGCCCACCAACACGCATTATAACGTCATGGTGCTGCTGGTTGTATAGAGAAAAGTATATGGGTGACCGTACAAAGGATGTTTTAATTTGGGGAATAGTGTGTCAGTCATGTTGTGTAGGATAATATACATAGGAATTGCTCCATTATGCTGTGAGTGACTTGATATTTTTAGGGGCGCATGTGGAAGTTTTGTTGCATAGAGCTGAAGACATTTCACTATTGGTCAGCAGAGAAAATCATGGTCTGGAGAATGTAAAGAAGTCCTCTGATGAAGCATATCACAACTTAATTACTAAATACTTATATGTACTAATGTCTGTGTCACTGCATAGACTAGTAGTTTGTAAGATAGCATCCTTGGGCTGGAGGGGGGGGGGCAGCCATTTCAGTTTGTCCGCTGTCAGCAAAAAGGCTCGAATCTGTCCTGAACCCCATAGAACAATTAAATGGTACAAATCATAACAGCATGTATCGCCACCTCTCAAAATGCCCGTTCTATCAAAATATAGGGGAAAGATTATTCTTGATCATAACACTGTAACAGAAATAGCGGTCCCAAAACGCTACTTTTGTTTAAAAATATCCATAAGTATTTGAATAAAAAAATGATCAACGGTTCTTTAGGTCTCAACTTGATATAAAAATTTAATTAATCATTAAAATGTCAGTGCATACCCAAATAAAATCACACCTTAGGTCTGTACACCAAGTTTTAAACGCTGGTCCTCTGATTGCAAGTGGCCATTTTTTGTAGCAAGATTTTACTTTTTTTTAGAATCTACTAAACTCTATTAAAATCCGCTAATAAATTTTGTGTCCCTGTTATTGTATCTGACGCAAAGAATAAGGGGGTGCCATTGTAGCCTCACAAAAAAAAGCCACAAATTGTTTTTTCCACTTTCCAGTACATAGCAGGGATTTAATAACGTCATGCCAAATAAAAAGTACAGTTTGGCCCCTCCATAAAAGTCCACACACATCACTGTTCATGTAAAAATAAGAAAGTTTTAGCCATGAGGTGGAGGGATGAGGTTGTGAAAAACAGAAAAGGAGAATGGCAGTTTGAGTCTGAAAGTGTTTAATTTAAAGTCTCTATATTATCGGTCGCTATATAGTAAATCGGAAAGGGATGTCTTTAATTGCTTATTCCCAAACTTAATTACCAAATCCTACCGTATATTCCGCGTATAAGACGACCTGGTGTATAAGACGACCCCCTATTTCCTGTTTAAAAAATATAGAGTTTAAGATATATTCGCCGTAATAGAACTACCCCCCTTTTCCTCCAACGCTACAAAACACCGGTAAAAATTTAAAAAAAAAACAGATTTGATTTAAGAGGGTCCTTTTTTAATGTCATTCTTATGACCTGCAGGTAATCTAGCAGGAAAACTGTCCGCCGTTTATAAACAAAAGGCATCAGACAACGACATTACCATTAACAGCACAGCCCCCAGAGCATACAGAAGGTGGCGGATTGGGGAAAATAATCGCAAAAGCTAGCAATAAGCTAGCATTTGCGATGATTTCAGGGCCTCTGCGCCACTGGCGGTGCGCAGAGGCCCTGATAAATATCCCCCAATGTCTTTTATGAAAAAAAATATGGCTTTTGGAAGGTGGGAAGTGAAAAACATAATTGTAAAAACTGAAAAGGACTTGTGATTCTTTAGGGCTTCATATTGAGGTCTGTGAAGGTGCTGAGTGTAACTTATATGGGTGCTGTATAGAAATATGGGGCAGAATACTCCATTAGTGTCAATTACCCTTTTCCTCAATATATAACATAAAAAAGGAAGGAAAACATAAGGGCTTTGATTTTTGGTGTCATATTACATCTGATTAGTAAATGGAGTATATCTATATGCAATTTATTTTCAGTATAACCAGAGCACAGAAAATTAGTGAAAAGCACTATGAAACACACAAGTCAGCTTAGGGATAAAATTAGCAAAGTGTTTTTCATGGGTTAGATTTTAGGAAAATAGTCCAAGTTGTAAACATCTCAATGAGCACTACAATCTCCATTTTCCATAAACTAAAGGAATATGGCATTACTATTATTTTATGTAGATGGCTGTTCACCAAAAATAACAACTTAGACAAGGTAAGCACTAATAACTGAAGCAGCCAAGAGGCCCAGGATCACTTTGGAGATGTTGTAGAGAGATCCACTTGGAGAATCTGTCCACAGGCCAACTATTAGGTATGCACAACTGACTCTTCCACTGTCTTTATGGAAGAGTCTGTCTTGCCTTAAAAAAAATTGTTTGCAAATGTTTTACAAATAATAATGTGAATCAATTTATCTACAGACATACTGCAGCGGAAATTGGTGCTTCAAGGGGTGCAGCAAAGTCATCTGTACTGCAGTAAATTTTTTATAATTGACCAATCTCATATGTGACAGAACTAGAGTCTGTATTTTGGAGATCAGTTTTAAATAGTTTTTAGTAGGAGAAATCAATATGATTCATAATGCTTTTATACGCACCACACTAACTGTGGTATGAATGAAGCGTCACGACAAAAGTTTGTTGTGGTCTCCACCCAGAACCTGGGAAGCCTGTTCTCATAGAAATCAAAGGGGTAGCTATTCACACCTTACAGTTCACCAGACTGTTAATGCTTTTGCCTCCTGTACCATCCTTCCACATTCAGTTTAAAAAGCTGAAACAGCTTTTATTAAAATAAAGCTTGTCCTGTCTGATGCTTGGCCTGAACCCCTGTGGCCCACCACAACGCATTATAACGTCATGGTGCTGCTGGGGTTGTATAGAGAAAAGTATATGGGTGACAGTACAAAGGATGTTTTATGTGGGGAATAGTGTGTTCAGTCATGTTGTGAGGATAATATACATTAGGAATATGCTCCATTATGCTGTGAGTGACTGAGATTTTTAGGGGCGCAGTGTGGAGTTTTGTCGCATAGAGCTGAAGACATTTCACTATTGAGTCAGCAGAGAAAATCCATGGCCTGGAGAAATAGTAAAGAAGTCCTCTGATGAAGCAGATCATCAACTGTAAGGTACTAAATACTAGATGTTACTAATGTCTGTGTCACTGCATGACTAGTAGTGTGTAAGATAGCATCATTGGGCATGGGAGGGGGGGGACAGCCATTTCAAGTTTTGCCGCTGGCAGCAAAAAGGCTCGAATCTGTCCTGAACCCATATAACAATAAATAAATGGTACAAATCATAAGCATGCTATGTATCGCCACCTCTCAAAATGCCCGTTCTATCAAAATATAGAAAAGATTATTCTTGATCATGAACACTGTAACAGAAAATAGCGGCCAAACGCTACTTTTGTATTAAAAATATCCATAAGTATTTGAATAAAAAATGATCAAACGGTTCTTTAGGTCTCAAATTGATATAAAAATTAAAATTAATCATTAAAATGTCAGTGCATACCCAAATAAAAATCACACCTTAGGTCTGTACACCAAAGTTTTAAAACGTTCTGGGCCTCTGAATTTGCCAAAGTGGCCATTTTTTGTACAAAAGATTTTAATTTTTTTTAAATCTACTAAAATCTATTAAAACCGATAATAAATTTTGTGTCCCTGTGATTGTACTGACGCAAAGAATAAAGGGGAGGTGCCATTTGTAGCCCACAAAAAAAAGCCACAAATGGTTTTTTCCACTTTCCAGTACATAGCATGGAATATTAAATAACGTATGCCAATAAAAAGTACAGTTTGCCCTGCACATAACAAGCCAACACACATCACTGTTAATGTAAAAATAAGAAAGTTATAGCATGAGGTGAGGGAATGAGGTGAGTGAAAAACAGAAAAGGAGAAGGGCAGTTGAGTCCTGAAAGTGTTAATTTAAAGGTCTCTATAGTTATAGGTCTCTATATAGTAATAGGAAAGGATGTCTTTAATTGCTTATTCCCAAACTTATTACCAAATCTACCGTATATTCCGGCGTATAAGACGACCTGGTGTATAAGACGACCCCCTACTTTCCTGTTTAAAATATAGAGTTTAAGATATATTCGCCGTAATAGAACTACCCACCCTTTTCCCAACGCATACAAAACACCGGTAAAAATTTAAAAAAAAAACAGATTTGAATTTAAGAGGGTCCTTTTTTAATGTATTCTTATGACTGCAGGTAATTAGCAGGAAAACTGTCCGCCTTATAAACAAAAGGCATCAACAACGACATTACCATTACAGCACAGCCCCCAGAGCATACAGAAAGGATGTCTTTAATTGCTTATTCCCAAACTTATTACCAAATCTAATTAATTTCACATCATATTTAGATCTATAAAAATCAGAGTTAAAAATTCCTACAAAATTCCATCCACTGCTTCATGTTACCATTAATAGACAATACAAAAACAAACAAAAAAACTATAAAAAGGCTAGGTTGGACTTTGCTAATAAAAAAACTTACCGATATGTGATGATGTAATGGTACATCACACAGGCTGAGCCCTCTCCATACAATGTGGGTGTTTGCTGTCTATTGCAGCAAACACCCGTCGGTAACACGAGCAACCGATTGCGGGTGTAAACCATGTAAAGGCCTCCAGAGAGTGGGCACAACCATGTTGCATTCGATCACCGTTCCCTGTGAAGTAACTATGACAGGCTTGGGTCATACAAAGACTCAAGGCTGTCTAATTTTAGCCCATTTATTACAATGTGCAATTTGCACATTGTAATAGATGATGTGTAAAATCGAGGCTGGCTGTATACTACTGGGGCTGGATGGCTATATACTACTGGGGGCTGGCTATTTCTGAAAAATTCTTCATTTTAAAAGTTTGAAATGTTCTGCTTTCCAGGCAGATAGTTAAACTATCCAATGGTGCAGATTTCTTTAGCGGACATACATACACCCAGCTTTATATATTAGATTTATGTTTGAGCTCCACTCCACTGCCTTTTTACAGGATTAGTGCAGTGTATTATACAAGCGATCTATGATATGTTTAAGTCCTGAGTAGCACTTAACATAAAATCTGTAAAAAAAAATGTATTTAGTAAATGTATGTACATGTATGCTGCGAAGTTACCATTTATTCAATAAACAAAGAATTACAACATTACCATGTTCCTGTGAAGTGTATGCACCGAACACCTATCATCTGCCTTTTCCTATTTTGTTTAACCCCTTACAAACGTGTGACGTATATGTACGTCACACGTGGACTGTGGGTGTATGCATAGGGCTCAGGGCTGAACCCTCCCAATACACGGTGAGTGTATTTTGCTACAGCAGCGATTGATGCTTGGCCTGGATTACTGTTTCCTGTGATGTCATGGAGCGACAATCTTTGCCAAAAACAGCAATAGGTCTTTGTAAGACCCAAGGCTGTATAGTTTATGATCATTTGTTACAATGTGCCAATGGCACATTTTAATACGTGATCAGGAAAAACTGTTACAATGTGCCAATGGCACATTTTAATACGTGATCAGGAAAAACTTCATATACTGCCATACTATAGAATGGCAGTTTATGGTAGGATCAATCATTGGGGGTGGCTGGCAGTACACTGCTGGGGGCTGGCTGTATACTACTAGAGGCTGGCTTTATACTACTGGGGCTGGATGGCTATATACTACTGGGTAAGTGTCTCACATGGGTTAAAACAAAATGGAAGTGCGATTTAGAAAGTTTTTTTTGGAAAATACATTCATTTAGGCCAAAAATGCCACTTTCATAATTGAAAAAAAATGATGAAATGTTGAGCAAAGTTTGATGCCCAATTTCTCACGAGTGTATCAACACCCCATATGTGGTGGTAAACTGCTGTATGAGCGCATGGCCGGGCAAAAAAATGAAAGCAGCGCCATTCAGAGCTGATTTGTATTGTCACAATGTACAGGCTATAACATTGAAATTTTTTTGGTAATGCAAACACATGAAGTTTATTTTTTGTGGGGTGAGATACAATGTATAGATAATTCATTTTGGGGGGTCTATAGCTTATTCATGAGATTTTATTAACTATTTCAAATGGCACAACTCTTTAGTAAGGGGTGGTGGTTTGTGGAAGAAAAGAAACAACAACGGGGAGTTCTACTAGAGGCCCGATTCACGTTTTCCTGACGTGTTACCACGAAATATTTCATTTGCCGCGATTTCCCGTATTGCCCCGGGATTTTGGCGCACGAGGCATATCGATGCCTGTGCATGCACGCACAGAATCAGGGGCGTGGTCCGAACATACCCGAGTGATTCGGAAAACCACCGAATTAAAAAAAAAAGTGCACGGGGACACCGCTTACCTCAACCAGGTATAGGGTGGCATTCCGGCGACCCTAGGGGAATTTCAGCCAGCAAAGCGACATCTGGTGGACGTCGGAGGAACTGCATTAGTGAATCGCCGCAAGACCTGAATCCACCGCCACAGAACGCCGCTGATCGCGAATGGGCTGGGTAAGTTAAATCTGACCCCAATTGCTAATGACAGACAGAAATTTTAAGGAGAGTGTGCTTTTCCTAGACTTGGGGGAATTCTTAATGGTTGACACTGCAGAGCCGACCACTATTCTACTGCTGTACAGAAACATCATTGTGAGTATGAACTATCACGATTAATAAACTATTGCGTCAACATTTAGACCTGTTTAGGTGTGTTGCAAAAACACTCATTAATTTTTTTAGGTGAGTGGACTATTTTCCATCCGATAAAATGGTAAATGGTTAAAAGACCTTGAATGAAATTGTGGACTGTTTTTCTAAGGCCTTTTTTTTGCACAGGTGGCAGACAAAATTGTTTACTGAAGGACTGGATGTTGATGTTTCATGAGACAATCAGCATATGGCCAAGTTCATACTGATATAGGGGAATGTATCACTGCTTGTTAGTTATGACCCGGTAAAGTAGCAATCATATAGTATGCCAGTGTTTGTGGGTGAAGACACACATCTCATGGGGGCTTAAGATAAAGGGGAAGTTAACACACATCTTAACTATGGTGAAAAGAGGCAGGACAAGTTCGTTAGGCTCAGGGAGTTGTACCATCTCTGTGTTGCCATCTTGGATAATTCTGATACTCTGCCTACTTTGGAAAACCAATATATTGTGATCATAATGAGCAAACTATTTAAGGAGGTTCGTTGTATTCATTAATTATAAACTTATGGTTTTTGCATCAGACTTTCAGTTCCCAGAATACTCTTAAAATTAAGCACCTCATGTGTGACCAAGACCTGCAAATATAAAATATGAGGATGTAGTGGTATAGACATTCAACAGCCTGCAGACACCCCGGCTAACTTTGCTGCTTTGTTAGCTCACCTGTACCAGCCCTCGTCAAAGGACCCGGACACCGCAAAGGGAGGAAGTGACACCACCAGCTCGATACACCAGCAGAAGCACCACCGTCACCACACCGTCCACACCATTTATGCACTGTCAATTCTCCCTATGCATAGAGAGGAAAAAGATTGTTCCAAGCCATCTCTCTCCTGAGCTCTGGTCTGAATATGTCATTGGCAGTGAGCTCTTTCTGGACTGATGGTGTCACAGAGGAAGAACAGTTTGTCAGGCAGTCCACACATGGCGTTGCAGGGTGGGTTGCTGGAATCGTGGACAGGTAGCTGGCATGTTTTATCCAGGGACATTTTTGGGAGGAGGAAGAGAAGTTTTCCTCAGAGCAGGGTGACACCTGGACAGCTTGGGATGTAATAGGGTGATAGTTGGGGGAGGAGGAGATACATACTCCAACCAAGGACAACTTGCCCAGTAATCACCAGTTCCAATAGTAGGTGGCCACCCTACAAGATAGTGTAGCATCCTTTAAATCCAAATCAGAGCACTGAGATAAAAATTAATGAGTACAGCAAGAAATTTGCAGCACTGCTGGATGAGTGGCCCTCTTACATTGAGAGCCAGTGGCAGCATGTAGAGGAGGAGGAAGTCACGCGACACACCGGAACACCAGAACCACCGAACAAGGAGAGTGAGCATGCACATGTGGAATGCCAGCTAATTCTCCTTCAACTCCACCACCATTGATATGGTAGTCATAGTCCAAGAGGCCAAACTGTGACCCCAAGATTGAAGATTGTCTGGTCACACTTCGCCTGGAGTACTGTAGGATGGGTCTTCCGTTCATTTCGGATGGACAATTAGACCATGGCCAAAGCTGCAATCTATGACCTTGCAGTGTTCTGCCTGCCCAGGTCAGCACCACCAGTGGTGTCATCATCAACAACAAGTATCGGGTGTCTACATACATGTGGAATCCTCACGTTCATTAGACTGAACCAGCAAGGATCCCATGGGACTTGGCTGTGCCAGGGTCTGAATAAATGAAATACTGGTACCTGAAAGTACGCTTATATTTGAGTATAACGCAGTTTTCAGACATATATAACTAGAACTTATACTCGAGTCTAAAAAAATTAACACTTCCACTCTCTTTTCTGAAGGTCCCTCTTCAGGTTCCTCTTCTTGCTTCTGGTGCCTCTTGGTGTCCTTTTGGTTCTTTCCACTTTTACGCTTTACTGCCGAGCCTAGGACAGAAGGGCCGGAGCATCAGAAGCAATAGGAGGACCTTCGGGGGGGGGGGGTGGGGAATTAGAAAGTTTGAGTACGTTTTAAATTCTACAAGCTTGGCATACTGGGGGCATGGGCTGGATAAATACTGGGGGGGGGGCGGCCTAATACTACAGGAATGGATGGCTATATACTATGGGGCGGCTGGCAGGCTATACTGGGGGGATGGGCAGGCTATATCCTACAGGGGCCTTGGCATGGCTATATGTTATGGGGGTTTGGACAGGTACATCACTGGGGGTGGGTCAGGCTATATATATAGGGGCTGGCTGGGCTATAGAGCAGGGGGGTGGCAGGCTATTAATGCTGGGGCAGGGGATGTGCATTTCTTAATGTGGGGGGCAGGACTGATGGCAGTGCTATATATATTAGAGGAGTCAGGGATGAGTAGGCTATATACACAGGGGGGGAGGAGCTGGCATAGTCTACAGCGGTGCTGGCAGGTATATATAATACTGGGCAGCAGCTTATATACGTGGGGCAGGCGGGGCTGTCAGGCTAGATACTGGGGGGCAGGGCTGTCATGCTATATACTGGGGGCATTTGATGGCAGGCTATATACAGGGGGCAGGGGTGGCATGTTCTTTAATTGGGGGCAGGAGCTGGCAGTGAGTATAGATATAGGGGGCAGGAGATGGTAGCTATATAACCAAGGTTGTTGGTTTATGTTGGTTTTGTGCTGTTGATCCTCTAGTCTACAGGGGCTGGCAGGGGGCAGGCTATATAATACTGGGGTAGCAGGCTATATACTTGGGGGGGGGCATGCAGGCGAGGCTATATACTGAGGGTGCATGCTTGCAGGCTATATAACAGGGGGCAGGGGCTGGCAGTTCTAAAATGGGGGGGTCGGAGCTGGCAAGCTATAATTACATGGGGCAGGGGATGGTAGGCTTTAATACTGGGGGGCTAGGGCTGGCATTTAAATTTTCTGGGGCGTGCTGGCAGGTAAATGATGGGGGCTGGCGCTGCATATACTGCAAGGGCTGGCAGCCAATTATATACTCAGGGGCGGCATGCTATATATGAGTGGGCGTGGCTAGCTTCTACTACACGGGCTGTTAGGCTATATACTGGGCGGGGGCAGGTTGTCTGCAGGCTGATATACTGGTGTGGGGTCATGGATTCTATCAGGATACTCAACTGGGGGACAATGGTGGAGGCTTTATACTGACTGGGGCTGAGTACCAATGCATTTCCCACCCTATATACTGGTAACTTCAATTTGACATATATGTGACCATTACCAGAATTTTAAATGACAAGTTCTGCATTCCGCAGACTTTAAAATGTACAATTTAGGGTCACTAACAATTTACTTTAAGTTAACAAATTCCTGCAGCACCTGAAATTGTACTTGAAAGTTGACCAATCTGCCAGTAAGCATAGATTTTAACCCTCGAGAGGAGGGTGTGTGGTTCCCATAGCGTTCTTTAACCGTATGAGGATACAGGTTCAAACATCCCTGAAGCCTGTAACCGCCTTTCTTTTGGATTTGAAGTTCGTAGTCCATGGGGTTCGTGTTGGGGTTGTGGGATAGTCCTGGTCCAAATGGAATTTTTCCCAGATATTCAGATGAACCCTCTAACCTGAATTTCACCAATACTCTCATCACTAAGTTCCAAGGATTTTGTCTTATCAATGGTCAACCATGGTAATTTGGGCATTTTTATTGTACTAAATCTTTTTATTTCTATATTTTCTTGCATTTTCATGTTGCAAGATTGTATTGATGAACATAAAAATGTTTTTTTATAGGTTCTATTCTATAAAAAAAAAAATGTTTTTTGCTCCATCACCAAAGTCAGCTTAGAAATTAGTTGATTCATAGGAGTTCTGAGTGTTTGAGCTCCACCTATTTGAAAAGGTCTTTTAAATTTGCATAATTTGAAGGTCCTTTAAGAGTTTGTGAAAAATCTGTAATTACGACTCAGAAATTCCAATCCATAATGTTTTAAATAGCCATCCAGCTCTGTTTAACTTCCTATTTGATGTCAGTGTAATGCAAAGTTCAATAACTGTAGAGACAAATCCAGCACATATTGTTAAATTTAATAATCGGAGGAGACAACGCCAAGACAGGGCTTCTAGTTGTCACATGATGAAGAAAGGTTATCTATATCGAACCAAAGGGTTTTATAAGATTTTAGCTGTAATTCAATGGAACAACTAGCTATTTCCGGCTGTCCATAAACATATATTTCTAATGACATGTACCAGGCAACCTGCGGAGAATATGTGGTAAATGACATGTGGGTTGGGACTGGGGCGGTGGAAATAACACATGTCATTAAAATGGAACAAAGTATAAATGAAATTAATATAACTGTTTCCATAAATAACTTAAAGGTCAAACGACAACCCGCACTAAACCTTCTTTACATATTTATCAGAGCAAATGATGCTAGCAATATTAATTATTAAAATGAGTACCTTCTATACGATAAGAACATTTATCTTCTTACAATAGACATCTATATTCAAGTTATAAATAAGCCGCCCAAAATATAAGTCCATGGTACCCAATTCTACCACAAACACTGGGAAATGCTCCTTCAGTCAGCCTCAATAATCCACGAGCAGAGGGAAAAGGCATGCCCATCATCAGGTGACTTTTGGCCAGGATCTGATTGGGGTCTTCCATTGTGCCATGTAGTGGTCCAATGTACGTTCCAATACTGTTTCTGCAGCATTCCCCCCTTAAGTATAATCCCCTTCCACTAGAGCCAGATCGCCTAGACTGGCACACACTTATGTCTTCTGGACGTGTAGAAGATCTAATCTTGATCTGGTACTTGTGCGATAAAGCCTCTGATGGAGGAAACGCCACTTGGTAAGTGAACCCTGGTAGAGAAGGGTATTATTGGTCCAGCCTGGCTTCTATTTTTGTTTCCAATTTTGGTATATTAATCCCCTACTCCACCATGGGTTACGATACTAATCGGGTTTCAACTGTATATTTCCCCTTCATTCTGAATGTGAGATTTTTTGTATATACCCATACCCCATTCAGCTCAAATTCTAAGCACCATGACACAAGGAGGGCTTCATCAAATGGGCACATCTTCATATTTTTTTACAATGCAAAGGCCTTCATTATTTTAATTGTCAGTTTTAATTGATAAACATTTTTACTGTTACAGCAGACACTTCAACGGCTACCCTCTATTTCCATATGGCATAGTGTTAAGTATTACATGGATAATGCAATTTTGACTACTGCTTGCTAAGTTCGGGCCTCTGAGGCTACATCATACCTAAAAACAACGCAAAGAAATGTATTTGAAATGTAAAGACCCAATGTAATAAGTACAGTAAAATCATTTCTATTCTTAAAGAAATTCTTTATGTGATTTGCTACACATAATTTTTATATGTTTACTAGCTTATCCCCAGCATTGCCTGTGATAGTAAATAACAGCTCTTAGCAATAACAAATAGAATGGATAAACAAACAATATTTTATATTTATTTCTCTATCTATGTATTTTATTTATCAATTAGCGCATATACCTCACACCTAAGCTGTCTAATGTTATTGGGGCCTATAGTACAATCAAGTTCCGATCTCATATTTAAAGACTGTGCAAATAGAAAACTGAGCTGTGATTTGTTGCTAAAAACTGAGCTGTGAGTGGTTGCTTTCTGCCACAGGAGCCGCCATTGCTCCTAATATGGTGATTAATTTTCGAAAGTCTGGGGTGAAAATTTTGATTCAAAACCTAGTCTATGACAAAATTTGTACAAAATTTGATGATTGTAAACACAATGGTGCAGATTTCTTTAGCGGACATACATACACCCAGCTTTATATATTAGATTTATGTTTGAGCTCCACTCCACTGCCTTTTTGACAGCATTCGTGCAGTGTATTATCAACGATCTATGATATGTTTAAGTCCCTGGTAGCACTTAACAGAAATCTGTAAAAAAAAATGTATTTATTACATGTATGTACATGTATGCTGCGAAGTTACCATTTATTCAATAAACAAAGAATTACAACATTACCGTGTTTCCTGTGAAGTGTATGCACCGACACCTATCACGGATCTGCCTTTTCCTATTTTGTTTAACCCCTTACAAAACGTGTGACGTATATGTCACAGGCACACGTGGACTGTGGTGTGTATGCAAGGGCTCAGGGCTGACCCTCCCAATACACTAGTGTTTTTGCTACAGCAGTGATTGATGCATTGTGGGCCTGGATTCCTGTTTCCTTGGATGTCATGAGCGACATGCTTTGCCAAAAACAGCAATTGTCTTTGTAAGTACACCAAGGCTGTATAGTATTATGATTCATTTGTTACATGTGCCAATGGCATACATTTAATACGTGATCAGGAAAACTCATAATACTGCATACTATGAATGGAGTAATAATTATGGTAGTCAATCTCATGTACAACCCTGAGTTAGTCGGCTAAAACCTCAATCTGGTGCAAAACCTAAACTAATCCCCTCCTAACTATAAAAAAACAAAAATTGTATGCGCTAAAAATGGACACAAGTTTAGTTCCAAGATGACTTCGGAAACCGCAGTGAACGCTAGCCATGCACATTATTCGTATCGGATAGCCCTTCGCAAATGTGCTGACGCTCTTACAAGTCATAAATACTTCACGCCTCACCCCGAGCCGGCGCTCCTTCGGGTCTCTGTGCTTTACTTTGATGTATTAGCTGCAGAGACACTCTATGCATCTGCTGGCCAGCAGATCACATGGACACGTCTCTGCCGAGCTAATCACAGCAGAGAGAAACCAGAAGGAACTCCGCCAGGGGGGGAGCCGGCCGAGGTATTGGGGCCGAACCGAGCAATGGGGCGCTGAGGAGGGTGAGTATGTAAGTCTGTTTTTTGGATGTGCTTGCGCACCGTCTGATACTGCTGGGGGTTTGGCTGGCTAATACTACAGGGGCTGTCTTATACTTGGCTGCTGGGCTGTACATTACAATGCTTGTTGGCTGAGACTACTACAGGGTCTGGCTGTATACTACATTGGGTCTGGCTGGCTGTATACTACATGGGGGCAGGCTGTATCTCATGGTGCTGGCTTGGCTGTATACTCAGTTGCCGGGGGTTACGGGGGCTGTGATGCTGTATCCTTACTTGGTGGTGGCGGCAGTAACACTCTGGGGCTGGCTGTATAACTCTAAGGCTGGCTTTTATATCTACTGGGCTGGATGGCTATATACTTCGGGGATGCTGGCTATTTCTGAAAAATTCTCATTTAAAAGTTTGAAATGTTCTCTTTCCAGCAGATTGTTAAACTACTACCAAAAACTAGACGCATAAACTTATCTCCCCGGAATGTCTGTTTATTTGGATGATATATTTATAACATCCTCTACATCTTTTTCTAGGATGTTATGAAGCTTAGAACTTGATGTATGATTTTATCAATTTTTGGAAAATCAACCAAAATACATAATTTTGATGGGACAACTCAGCTTTCACAGTGACTTTGAAAGGCCTAATTAATAGAAAATGAGCTCTATAATTAAACAACACTTATATATAACAACGCATCCCTCAACCTACTGTAAAACAACTTCTAGTAAGTCTATTACCCTTAAGTGTTCCTGGGTTAAAACAAAATGGAAGTGGCAAATATTAAGAAACTTTTTTGTTTGGAATACCTTCCATTTAGGCCAAAAATGCCACTTTCATAATTGAAAAAAAAATGATGAATGTTGAGCAAGTTTGTGCCCAATTTCTCACGAGTGTCATCAACACCCCATATGTCGGTGGAAACTGCTTAATGAGCGCTGGCCGGCAAAAACTAAACAGCGCCATTAGAGCTGATTTTGTATGTCACAATGTACAGGCTATTTGGACATTGAATAGTTTTTTGGCTACTGTGCACGCGACATAAGTTTAGTTTTGGGTGTGATACAATGGGGCAAATTTACCTTACCCTGTCATTCGCGTTCCAGCGTCGGCTCTCCGCTCGGATTTCGGGTCCGGCCGGGATTTAATAAGGTAAGTTCTTCCGCCGTCCACCAGGTGGCGCTGCTGCGCGAAAGTAAACTCATCGCGCAATGCACCGAGCTGGACCAGGTGAGGTAGCGGTCCCGTATGCTACACATTTTTCGGTTTTTAAAATGCGGCGGTTTTTTCCGAATACTCGGGTTTTTCGTTTCGGCCACGCCCCCCTATTTTCCGTCGCGCACATGCCAGCGCCGAGCGCCACATCCGTCGGTGCGCAAAATCCCGGGCAATTAAGTACAGCGGCGCAAAACGGAATATCGGGTAACACGTCGGGAAACGCTAATCGGGCCCTTAATAAATAACCCCCAATGTGTAGAATAATTTTTCATTTTGGGGTTCCTATAGCTTATTCATGAGATTTTATTAACTATTTCAAATGGATACAAACAAAATAATCAATTTTTATTTTGGATTTTTAGCACTTTTTTTTTCCCGCTCGCCATATCATTAAAATAAAATTTTATCTTTATTCTCTGGTTTTATTCTCACTATGATTACAGTGAGTCCTCATTTATATAGTTTTTTTTTCATCTTTGCTCAATTTTAAAGAGCAAAACTTTTACTACCGACAAATTTTCAGGGGCACATATAAGGGCACGTAACTTTTGTTGACATTACCACAGGTGTCCCTGTGAAGTGTATGCACCGAACACCTATCACGATCTGCCTTTTCCTATTTTGTTTAACCCCTTACAAAACGTGTGACGTATATGCTACAGCACACGTGGACGGTGTGTGTATGCATAGGGCTCAGGGCTGACCCTCCCAATACACTGAGTGTTGTTTGCTACAGCATGAGTTGATGCTTGGGCCTGGATTACTGTTTCCTGTGGATGTCATGGAGCGACAATCTTTGCCAAAAACAGCAATAGGTTCTTTGTAAGACCCAAGGCTGATAGTTTATGATCATTTGTTACAATGTGCCAATGGCACATTTTAATACGTGATCAGAAAAACTCCATATACTGCCATACTATGAATGGAAGTTTATGGTAGTCAATCGCATGGTACAACCTAGTTGTGCTAAAACCTCACTCTAGTGCACACAATAAGCAATTCACATAACAGAAAAAAAACATGTCATATTCACCCTCCTGCGCCACCGATGCTCGTTGCGGCTCCTAGCGGGTCCTCTTTGGTCTTTTCTTTGATGTATTAGCTGGCAGAGACGCTTCTTTGCAATCTGCTGGCCAGCAGATCACATGGACACGTCTCTGCCAGCTAATACAACAGAGAGAAGACCGAAGAGGAGCCGCCAGGAGCCGGGCCGAGGATTGGGAGCCGAATCGAGCAATGGGGCGCTGGAGGGTGAGTATGTAAGTCTGTTTTTTTGGATGTGCTTGGCTGGCTGTATACTGCTGGGGGTTGGCTGGCTACATACTACAGTGGGCTGGCTTTATACTAAATTGGGCTGGCTGGCTGTATACTACATGGTTGGCTGGTACATACTACAGGGGTCTGGCTGTATACTACATTGGGCTGGCTGGCTGTATACTACATGGGGCAGGCTGTATACTACATGGTGCTGGCTGGCTGTATACTCATTGCCTCGTGGATGTGCTGTATACTAGGGGGTTGTGCTGTATCTACTTGGGGTGGCGCAGTACACTTCTGGGGCTGGCTGTATACTCACTAAGGCTGGCTTTATACTACTGGGGCTGGAGGGCTATATACTACTGGGGGCTGGCTATTTCTGAAAAATTCTCATTTAAAAGTTTGAAATGTTCTGCTTTCCAGCAGATTTGTTAAACTATCCAAAAAGCTAGACGCATAAACTCTTATCTCCGGAATGTCTGTTTATGTTGGAATGATATTTTATACATCCTCTCATTTTTTAGGATGTTATGAGCTTAGAACTTGAGTATGATTTTTCTAATTTTTGAAAATACACACCAAAATACTCATATTTTGAGGGACAACTCAGCTTTCACAGTGACTTTGAAAGGCCTAATTAATGAAAAAGCTCTTAATTAAACAACACTTATATAAACTACCTCCCTCAACCTTGTAAAACAACTTCTATAAGTCTATTCCCTTAAGTGTTTCACGTGGGTTAAAACAAAATGGAAGTGCATATTTAAAAAGTTTTTTTTGGAAATACATTCATTTAGGCCAAAAATGCCACTTTCATAATTAAAAAAAAATGATGAATTGTTGAGCAAGTTTGTGCCCAATTTCTCACGAGTGTATCAACACCCCATATGTGGTGGTAAACTGCTATATGAGCGCTGCCGGGCAAAGATTGAAAGCAGCGCCATTAGAGGCTGATTTGTATTGTCACAATGTACAGGCTATACATTGAAATTTTTTGGTATGCAAACACATGAAGTTTAGTTTTGGTGTGTAGATACAATGTATAGATAATCTCATTTGTGGGGTTCATAGCTTATTCATAGAGATTTTATTAACTATTTCAAATGGATCAAACAAATAATCATTTTTATTTTGGATTTTTAGCATACACTTTTTTTTTCCCGCTCGCCATCATTAAAAAAATTTTATCTTTATTCTCTGGTTTTTATTCTCACTATGATTACAGTGAGTCCTCATTTATATAGTTTTTTTTCATCTTTGCTCAATTTTAAAGAGCAAACTTTTACTCACCCGAAAATTTTTCAGGGCACATATAAGGGCACGTAACTTTTGTTGATCACTTTTTAGAACATCTTTTGTGAGGCAATTGATCATAATTTTTTTTTTTTACGCCATTTATATTATATTTATTATATTGTTTTATATTATTGTACAGATTGATACGTATGCAGAGATACCAAATATGTACTGTTTTTTGTGTTTTATATACTTTATTTGGATTTTATTTGTAATTGGGATGATTAGGAAGACTTTTATTTTATTTATTATAAGGTGATTTTTTTCTACATTTTTCAAATTTTCCAGACTTGGGCTTGAACAAGCGTTCATCCGATCGTTTATTAAAGCCCTTACACTGCAATACATTCGTATTGCAGTGTACAATGTAAGTAACTGAGCAAGCCAGGCATGCTCAGTGACTTACAGCCGGGTCCTGCTAGGAGGTGGAACCTGGCTTGAAAAGGGGCGATCTGCCTCGAGGCACACGACGGACCCCAGGGCTGCCGCAGGATGGATTGGTAAGCTCACCGGGGGGGTTCCGATCCACGGGGGACACAGTTACATGCTGCTCCTCTTCACGCCAGGTAAGCGGTTAAAGGGGGTGATGTCGCAGCCCGACACAGGCACCATTGAGACCCAATGTCCCGCAATCTTCTTCTGATGCGCCACCGTAGAAGGGCGTTGTGTCAGAAAAAGTAAAAGACTGCCGTAAAAAGCCTATAGGGCGGTCATTAAGGGGTTAACCTTGGCACAGCAATATATTGCCACAGTTCAATAAACCGCTCCTTAAATTATGAGGGAATACTGAAGTGCTGCTTGCTTTTCTAGATATATATCGTTTGGGACCTGAACCCCCTCCTTAGTGCGAGTTTTCTTACACAGTGCTGACTTGGAATTTCTAAGATATATATAATGCTCAAAAAAATAAAGGGAACACTCAAATAACACATCCTAGATCTGAATGAATGTAATATTCTCACTGAATTCTTTGTTCTGTACAAATTTGTATGCGTGAATAACAAAAACACAAAAAAATCCTCAATGGAAATCAAATGTATTAACCATAGAGATCTGGATTTGGAGTCACCTACAAAATTAAAGTGGAAAACATATTACAGTCTGATCCTACAACACCTCAGCATGCCCCTGATGAGATTGCAGATGGTCTCTTGAGGGATCTCCTCCTATACATGGACTAAAGCATCTGTCAACTCCTGGACAGTCTGTGGTGCAATGTGACGTTGGTGGATGGAGTCAGACTTGATGTCCCAGATGTGCTCAATCAGATTCAGGTCTGGGGAACGAGCGGGCCAGTCCACAGCTTCAATGCCTTCATCTTGTAGAAACTGCTGACACACTTCAGCCACATGAGGCCTAGCATTGTCCAGCATAAGGAGGAACCCAGGGGCAACCACACCAGTATATGGATTCACAATGGGTCTGAGAATCTTATCTCCGTACCTAGTGGCAGTCAGGCTACCTCTGGTGAGCACATGGAGGGTTCTGAGAAATGCCACTCCAAGCCATTACTGACCTACTGTCAAACCGGTCATGCTGAAGGATGTTGCAGGAATCAGATGCTCTACACGGCATCTCACGTGATCAGTTTGAACCCGCTTTCTTCTGTGAATTTGCCAACCCTGGGTTTTCTCTGGCAAATGCCAAGCATCCTGCACGATATAGGGCTGTGAGCACAACCTGAGCATTTGGGTGGGTTGTAGAGTCTGTCTCATCAGTGTGAAAGCACCACCAACATTCAAAATTGACCACCTGCAGAACCACTCCTTTATTGAGTGTGTCTTGCTAATTGCCAATAATTTCCATCTGTTGCCTATTCTATTTGCGCAGCAGCAAGTGAAATTGATTGTCAATCAGTGTTCCTACCTAAATGGACAGTTTGATTTCACAGAAGTTGGATTGACTTGGAGTTATATTGTGTTGTTTAAGTGTTCCCTTTATGTTTTTGAGTAGAGTATATAAAGTTGATTTAACAAAGTTTACAAATAAGTGTAACATATACTGTAGCATATAATATATAAAGTAAAGACAGAGAGAATATCTGAACTGCAAGATATAACAATGCAAAACATAATATAGACCATTACAAGGAATGTCTACTACTTAAAATTAATTACAGATCAGAAAGAGAACTTCAAAGACAAAGAAAGGGGACATAAAAGCATGAATTCCACATATTCATACCAAAGAAAGAAAACTTTTTAGATATGAAAGTCACAATGTGTATAGTACATGGGATGAGAATGGCAAAGAATGGTGTAATATTCAAGAACAATGGGGGATATTTATCATATGCTGGCGCTCGTGCGCCAGTGTATGATCGCCCCGCTTCTGCCTCTTGATGTATCGGGCTGCAAGTTGCGCAGCGTATATCCTGCCTGGCGTAGAAAAAAACGCATAGGTGAAAAGTCGCCGGCAGCAACGAGTGCGGAGGCGCGGGGCCACTGGCGGTGCGCAGAGGTCCTGATAAATATCCCCCAAGGTTCACAATCTGACGGTGTAAGACATCATATGCAAGGGAGTGGAGGAGTCTGACTGATGAGAAGATGGGAGCAAGACCAACTTCCTGGGTGTATAGGGCGGCTCATTAAGGGTGAACCTTGCACAGCAATATATTGCCACAGTTCAATAACCGCTCCTTAAATTATGAGGGAATACTGAAGTGCTGCTGCTTTTCTAGATATATATCGTTTGGGACCTGAACCCCCTCCTTAGTGCGAGTTTTCTTACACAGTGCTGACTTGAATTTCTAGATATTATAATGCTCAAAAAAAAAAGGGAACACTCAAATAACACATCCTAGATCTGAATGAATGTAATATTCTCACTGAATCTTTGTTCTGTACAATTTGTATGCGGTGAATACAAAACACAAAAAAATCCTCTGGAATCAAATGTATTAACCATGGAGATCTGGATTTGGAGTCACCTACAAAATAAAGTGGAAAACAATTCCAGGTCTGATCCTCAACCACCTCGCATGCCCCTGATGATATTGCAGATGGTCTCTTGAGGGATCTCTCTCCTATACATGGACTAAAGCATCTGTCAACTCCTGGACAGTCTGTGGTGCAATGTGACGTTGGTGGAGGAGTCAGACTTGATGTCCCAGATTGCTCAATCAGATTCAGTCTGGGGAACGAGGGGCCAGTCCACAGCTTCAATGCCTTCATCTTGTAGAAACTGCTGACACACTTCAGCCACATGAGGCCTAGCATTGTCCAGCATAAGGAGGAACCCAGGGGCAACCACACCAGTATATGGATTCACATGGGTCTGAGAATCTTACTCCGTACCTAGTGGCAGTCAGGCTACCTCTGGTGAGCACATGGGTTTTGAGAAATGCCACTCCAAGCCATTACTGACCTACTGTCAAACCGGTCATGCTGAATGGATTTGCAGGAATCAGATGCTCTACACGGCATCTCACGTGATCAGTTTGAACCCGCTTTCTTCTGTGAATTTGCCAACCCTGGTTTTTCTCTGCAAATGCCAAGCATCCTGCACGATATAGGGCTGTGAGCACAACCTGAGCATTTGGGTGGGTTGTAGGTCGTCTCATCAGTGTGAAAGCACCACCAACATTCAAAATTGACCACCTGCAGAACCACTCCTTTATTGAGTGTGTCTTGCTAATTGCCAATCATTCCATCTGTTCCTATTCTATTTGCGCAGCAGCAAGTGAAATTGATTGTCAATCAGTGTTCCTACCTAATGGACAGTTTGATTTCACAGAAGTTGTGATTGACTTGGAGTTATATTGTGTTGTTTAAGTGTTCCCTTTATGTTTTTTGAGTAGAGTATATAAAGTGATTTAACAAGTTTACAAATAAGTGTAACATATACTGTAGCATATAATATACTAAGTAAAGACAGAGAGATTCTGAACTGCAAGATATAACAATGCAAAATAATATAACCATTACAAGGAATGTCTACTACTTAAATTAATTACAGATCAGAAGAGAACTTCAAGACAAAGAAAGGGACATAAAAGCATGAATTCCACATATCCATACCAAAGAAAGAAAACTTTTTAGATATGAAAGTCACAATGTTGATAGTACATGGGATGAGAATGGCAAAGAATGGTGTAATATTCAAGAACAATGGGGATATTTATCATATGCTGGCGCTCTGCGCAGTGTATGATCGCCCCGCCGCTGCAAATTCGCAGCCCGATACATCAAAGGCTTCTGCCTCTTGATGTATCGGGCTGCCAGCAGCGCAGCGTTTATCCTACGCCAGGCAGGCCCTGCGTAAAAAAAACCCCAGCCGCGACTTTTCACGTATGAAAGTCGCCGGCAGCGCGAGTGCGCAGGCGGGGGACAGTAACGCCCCGCGCTGGCCCACTCCCGTCCGGCCGCGCCCCCCCGCTCGGGCCCCACTGGCGTAAATCGTCGCATTGAAAACAACATCAAAAGTTGTAAAAAATTACACCACACACAGCGCCGTACACTTAAGTATGAAAGTTATCAGCACCAGAAAATTTATTTTAATAAAGGTGTTAATTTTTTTAAAATGTATAAAAAATGTATTTAAAAAATCCATATAAATTTGGTATCCCCATGATCACACCGACCAAAAGAATAAAGTACACATGTCATTTGGAGCGCACGCTGAAAGCCATAAAATCCAAGCCCACAAGAAAATTGTGCAAATGCATTTTTTCCCTAATTTCACTGCATTTGGAATTTTTTTCCCACTTCCCAGTACATGGCATGGAATATTAACCCCTTAACGCTCTGCGACATAGCTCTATGGTGCAGAATTATAAGGGATGTATGAAGAGGGCATATTGCAGAAAACCCCCACCGCTAATAACCGCGGTCGGTGCTTGCATCGATCGCGGCTATTAACCCCTCCGTTGCCGCCGGCAAAGTCACCGGCGGCATTTAAAAGACGGCGGCGCGCGGGCGCCGCCATCTTTGTTACGATCGTTGTTTGTTACGAGGTTGTTTGACCCGAGGATACATGGCTTCTGCATATCCATTACAATGAGCCTGTGGCTCATTGTAATGTATAGTGTGCAAAAATGCCATATATTGCAATACAGAAGTATTGCAGTATATGGTAGGAACGATCTGACCATCTAGGGTTAATGTACCCTAGTATAGGGCGGCTCATTAAGGGGTGAACCTTGCACAGCAATATATTGCCACAGTTCAATAAACCGCTCCTTAAATTATGAGGGAAATACTGAAGTGCTGCTGCTTTTCTAGGATATATATCGTTTGGGACCTGAACCCCCTCCTTAGTGCGAGTTTCTTACACAGTGCTGACTTGAATTTCTAAGATATATAATGCTCAAAAAAAAAAGGGAACACTCAAATAACACATCCTAGATCTGAATATGTAATATTCTCCTGAATCTTGTTCGTACAAGTTTGTATGCGGAATACACAAAACACAAAAAAATCTCTCTGGAATCAAATGTATTAACCATGGAGATCTGGATTTGGAGTCACCTACAAATAAGTGGAAAACATATATCGTCTGATCCTCAACCACCTCGCATGCCCCTGATGAGATTGCCAGATGGTCTCTTGAGGGATCTCTCTCTATACATGGACTAAAGCTCTGTCAACTCCTGGACAGTCTGTGGTGCAATGTGACGTTGGTGGTGGAGTCAGACTTGATGTCCCAGATGTTGCTCAATCAGATTCAGTCTGGGGAAACGAGCGGGCCAGTCCACAGCTTCAATGCCTTCATCTTGTAGAAACTGCTGACACACTTCAGCCACATGAGGCCTAGCATTGTCCAGCATAAGGAGGAACCCAGGGGCAACCACCAGTTATATGATTCACATGGGTCTGAGAATCTTATCTCCGTACCTAGTGGCAGTCAGGCTACCTCTGGTGAGCACATGGAGGGTTTCTGAGATGCCACTCCAAGCCATTACTGACTACTGTCAAACCGGTCATGCTGAATGATTTGCAGGAATCAGATGCTCTACACGGCATCTCACGTGATCAGTTTGAACCCGCTTTCTTCTGTGAATTGCCAACCTGGGTTTTTCTCTGGCAAATGCAAGCATCCTGCACGATATAGGGCTGTGAGCACAACCTGAGATTTGGGTGGGTTGAGGTCTGTCTCATCAGTGTGAAAGCACCACCAACATTCAAAATTGACCACCTGCAGAACCACTCTTTATTGGTGTGTCTTGCTAATGCCAATTTCCATCTGTTGCCTATTTATTGCGCAGCAGCAAGTGAAATTGATTGTCAATCAGTGTTCCTACCTAAATGGACAGTTTGATTTCACAGAATTGGTATTGACTTGGAGTATATTGTGTTGTTTAAGTGTTCCTTATGTTTTTGAGTAGAGTATATAAAGTGATTTAACAAGTTTACAAATAAGTGTAACATATACTGTAGCATATAAATATAAGTAAAGACAGAGAGATACTCTGAACTGCAAGATATAACAATGCAAACATAATATAGACCATTACAAGGATGTCTACTACTTAAATTAATTACAGATCGAAGAGAACTTCAAAGACAAAGAAAGGGGACATAAAAGCATGAATTCCACATATTCATACCAAAGAAAGAAAACTTTTTAGATATGAAAGTCAATGTTATAGTACATGGGATGAGAATGGCCAAAGAATGGTGTAATATCAAGAACAATGGGGGATATTATCTATGCTGGCGCTCTGCGCCAGTGTATGATCGCCCCGCGCTGCAAATTCGCAGCCCGAACATCAAGAGGCTTCTGCCTCTTGGATGTATCGGGCTGCCAGCAGCGCAGCGTTTATCCTACGCCAGGCAGGGCCCTGGCGTAAAAAAAACCCCAGCCGCGACTTTTCACGTATGAAAGTCGCCGGCAGCGCGAGTGCGCAGGCGGGGGACAGTAACGCCCCGCGCGGCCCACTCCCGTCCGGCCGCGCCCCCCGCTCGGCCCCACTGCGTGAAGGTGGCGGATTGGGGAAAATAATCGCAAAAGCTAGCAATAAGCTAGCATTTGCGATGATTTCAGGGCCTCTGCGCACTGGCGGTGCCAGAGGCCCTGATAAATTCCCCATGTCTTTTATGAAAAAAAATATGGCTTTTGGAAGGTGGGAGTGAAAAACATAATGTAAAAACTGAAAAGGACTTGTGATTCTTTAGGGCTTCATATTGAGGTCTGTGAAGGTGCTGAGTGTAACTTATAGGGTGCTGTATAGAATATGGGGCAGATACTCCATTAGTGTCAATTACCCTTTTCCTCAATATATAACATAAAAAGGAAGGAAAACATAAGGGCTTTGATTTTTGGTGTCATATTACATCTGATTAGTAAATGGAGTATATCTATATGCAATTTATTTTCAGTATAACCAGAGCACAGAAAAATTAGTTGAAAAGCACTATGAAACACACAAGTCAGCTTAGGGATTAAAATTAGCAAAGTGTTTTTCATGGGTTAGATTTTAGGAAAATAGTCCAAGTTGTAAACATCTCATGAGCACTCCAATCTCCATTTTCCATAAACTAAAGGAATATGGCATTACTATTATTTATGTAGATGGCTGTTCACCAAAAATAACACTAGACAAGGTAAGCACTAATAACTGAAGCACCAAGAGGCCCAGGATCACTTTGGAGATGTTGTAGAGAGATCCACTTGGAGAATCTGTCCACAGGCCAACTATTAGGTATGCACAACTGACTCTTCCACTGTCTTTATGGAAGAGTCTGTCTTGCCTTAAAAAAAATTGTTTGCAAATGTTTTACAAATAATAATGTGAATCAATTATCTACAGACATACTGCAGCGGAAATTGGTGCTCTCAAGGGGTGCAGCAAAGTCATCTGTACTGCAGTAAATTTTTATAATTGACCAATCTCATATGTGACAGAACTAGAGTCTGTATTTTGGAGATCAGTTTTAAATAGTTTTTAGTAGGAGAATCAATATGATTCATAATGCTTTATACGCACCACACTAACTGTGGTATGAATGAAGCGTCCGACAAAAGTTTGTTGTGGTCTCCACCCACCTGGGAAGCCTGTTCTCATAGAAATCAAAGGGTAGCTATTCACACCTTACAGTTCACCAGACTGTTAATGCTTTTGCCTCCTGTACCATCCTGTCCACATTCAGTTTTAAAAAGCTGTGATACAGCTTTTAATTAAAATAAAGCTTGTCCTGTCTGATGCTTGGCCTGAACCCCTGTGGCCCACACAACGCATTATAACGTCATTGCTGCTGGGTTGTATAGAGAAATTATTTGGGTGACAGTACAAGGATGTTTTATGTGGGGAATAGTGTGTTCAGTCATGTTGTGAGGATAATATACATTAGGAATATGCTCCATGTGCTGTGAGTGACTGAGATTTTTAGGGGCGCAGTGTGGAGTTTTTGTCGCATAGAGTGAAGACATTTCACTATGAGTCAGCAGAGAAAATCCATGGCCTGGAGAAATAGTAAAGAAGTCCTTGATGAAGCAGATCATCAACTGTAAGGTATAATACTAGATATTACTAATGTCGTGTCACTGCATGACTAGTAGTGTGTAAGATAGTCATATTGGCATGGAGGGGGGGGACAGCCATTTCAAGTTTGCCGCTGGCAGCAAAAAGGCTCGAATCTGTCGAAACCCATATAACAATAATAAATGGTACAAATCATAACATGCTATGTATCGCCACCTTCAAAATGCGTTTCTATCAAAATAGAAAAGATTATTCTTGATCATGAACACTGTAACAGAAAATAGCGGCAAACGCTACTTTGCATTAAAAAGTTTTGAATAAAAAATGATCAAACGGTTCTTTAGGTCTCAAATTGATATAAACATTAAATTTAATCATTAAAAGTCAGTGCATACTGTCTGTATACACCAAAGTTTTAAAAAGTCTGGGCCTCTGAATTTGCAAAGTGCATTTTTTGTACAAAAGATTTAATTTTTTTAAAATCTACTAAAATCTATAAAACGATAATAAATTTTGTGTCCCTGTGATTGTACTGACGCAAAGACTAAAGGGAGGTGCCATTTGTCGCCCACAAAAAGCCACAAATGTTTTTTTTCTCATTTCACTGCACTGGAATTTTTTTCACTTTCCAGTACATACATGGAATATTAAATACGTATGCCCAATAAAAGTACAGTTTGCCCTGCATATAACAAGCCAACACACACACTGTTAATGTAAAAACTAAGAAAGTATATGCATGATATGAGGGATGAGGAGTGAAAACGAAAAGTGGAGAGGGCCAGTGAGTCTCTGAAAGTGTTAATTTAAGGTCTCTATATTAAGGTCTCTATATAGTAATAGGAAGATGTCTTAATTGCTTATTCCCAAACTTATTACCAAATCTATTAATTTCACATCATTTAGATCTATAAAAATCAGATTAAAAATTCCTACAAAAATCCATCCACTGCTTCATGTTACCATTATAGACAATACAAAAACAAACAAAAAACACTATAAAAAGGCTAGGTTGGACTTTGCTAATAAAAAAACTTACCGATATGTGATGATGTAATGGTACATCACACAGGCTGAGCCCTCTCCATACAATGTGGGTGTTTGCTGTCTATGCAGCAAACACGTCGGTACACGAGCAACCGATTGCGGGGTGTAAACATGTAAAGGCCTCCAGAGAGTGGGGCACAACATGTTGCATTCGATCACCGTTCCCTGTGAAGTAACTATGACAGGCTTGGTCATACAAAGACTCAAGGCTGTCTAATTTTAGCCCATTTATTACAATGTGCAATTGCACATTGTAATGATGATGTGTAAAATCCTCATATACATATGATATTTGATATATATAATATATATATAATATATATATATATATATCAATCAGACAACCTAGGGTTAAATTACCCTGGGTGGTCTGAAAAAATTGTAAAAAAAAATTAAAATTAAAATCACCCCCTTTCCCTAGAACTGATATAAATAAACAGTAAAAATCCCGTAACGGGAAAATAGCATCCAATGTCAAAAAATGCCATTTTTTGCCATTTTGAAAAATATTAAAAATTCTATAAAAAGTGATCAAAGGGCTGTACAGTCCTAAAAATCGTCGCATTGAAAACAACATCAAAAGTTGTAAAAAATTACACCGCACACAGCGCCGTACACTTAAGTATGAAAGTTATCAGCACCAGAAAAATTTATTTTAATAAATGTTTATTTTTTAAAATGTATAAAAAATGTATTTAAAAAATCCATATAAATTTGGTATCCCCATGATCACACCGACCAAAAGAATAAAGTACACATGTCATTTGGAGCGCACGCTGAAAGCCATAAAATCCAGCCCAAAGAAAATTTGCAAATGCATTTTTTTCCCTAATTTCACTGCATTTGGAATTTTTTTTCCCACTTCCCAGTACATGGCATGAATATTAACCCCTTAACGTCTCTGCACATAGCTCTATGGTGCAAGAATTATAAGGGATGTATGAAGGAGGTCATATTGGCAGAAAACCCCACCGCTAATAACCGGGAGGTCGGTGCTTGCATCGACGCGGCTATTAACCCCTCCGTTGCCGCCGGCAAAGTCACCGGCGGCATTTAAAAGACGGCGGCGCGCGCGCCGCATCTTGTACGATCGTTGTTGTTACGAGGTTGTTGACCCGAGGATACATGGCTTCTGCAATCCATTACAATGAGCCTGTGGCTCATTTGTAATGTATAGTGTGCAAAAATGCCATATTGAATACAGAAGTATTGCAGTATATGGTAGGAACGATCTGACCATCGAGGGTAATGTACCCTAGATGGTCTAAAAAATTGTGAAAAAAAAAGAAAAAAAAAAAGTTTAAAAATACAAAAAATTAATAAAATATTAAAAGTTCAAATCACCCCCCTTTCCTAGAATGATATTTAGTAAACGCCTGATCTATCAATATATAAAAACAGTTACGGACGGTGGTGACCTCCGAGGCGGAAATGGCGCCCAAATGTCCGAAATACGACTTTTACACCTTTTTAAATCACATAAAAAATGAAATAAAAAATGATCAAAATGTTGCACAGACCTCAAAATGGTAGCAATGAAAACGTCGCATCATTCGCAAAAAAATGACACCTCACACATCTCCATGCGCCCAAAGTATGAAAAGTTATTAGCGTCAGAAGATGGCAAAATTTTTTTTTCTTTTTGTACACATTCGTTTAATTTTGAAAATGTATTAAAACACAATAAACCTGTATAAATTGGTATCACCCACGATCGCACTGAAACCAGAATAAAGCTGAGGTGTTATTTTGAGGCACAGTCAAGGTCGAAAAAAACTGAGCCCACAAGAACGTTTTTTTTTTTCAGTTTTTCCACATTTGGAATTTTTTTCAGCTTCGCAGTACACGGCATGTTAAAAAATAAATAAATTACGGGAAAGTATAATTTGTTACGCACAAAATAAGCCCTCACACAGGTCTGTACACGTAAAATGAAAAAGTTATGGATTTTTGAAGTTGGAGAGCGAGAAATGAGCGGAAAAATCCTGCGTCCTTAAGGGGTTAAATACCGTCACTGTGCAATTTGTTACATAGAAAACAAACCCTCATATAGCTCTTTGCATGGAAAAATTAAAACGTTACATATTTTTGCAGGTGGGGAGTGAAAAATTAAAACCGAAAAAAAAGAAAAAAGGCCAGGTTGTTAAAAAGCCAGAGTAGCTCTAAACTTTCTTTGAACAGTTGAAAGCAAGATCCATCTCTACCAGAATAATGAAATGAAAAAAGTGTGGTGAAGGAATGAAACAGATCCATCGCATACCAAATCATCTACACATCACGACGGAGGAGGTAGTGTGATGGCTTTGGCATGCACGGCTGCCAGTGTAACTGGGTTACTAGTTTTTATTGATGATGTAACACAAGACAGAACTAGCCGGATGAATTTTGAAATATTTAGAGACATAGTGAGCTCAAATGCAGCCAAACTGATTGGTTAGCGTTTTATAATACAGATGGACAATGACCAAAACATAAAGGACCATAACCTTTTTTCTGCAATACCTTAAAGGAAACCTACCACTTGAAGTGGCAGGTATAAGAAGGAAATACCGAGCACCAGCGCAGGGTGAGTTGGTGCTGGAGCTTATTTTTGTTAGTGTTTTAAACCGCTGTATCGCGGTTTAAAACACGATACAGCAATACAGCGGTACATAATTTGCTAGTATGTGCCAGTCGTTTTTATATATAGTGGGGCACATTTACTAAGGGCTTTGTGCCAGTTTTCCGTTGGACTTTGCATGTTCTTTCTAGCGTAAACTGCTTGCACAGGTGTTTAAGAAGTGTCTGCACCACAAATGTGTCACACACGACCGTTTTGTGGCGCAGCTGCACTAGGCACCATGCGACACAAATTAGGGGGCGTTCTGGTGCTCAGTCAGACCGTGCGCTAGATTTTACATGCAAAGTCATTCGCACACGCAAAGTCTGTCGCACATGCAGTATGTTAAAGGTGAAGGGAAGTGACAGATTTAGAATTTTTGGCGCACATTCTTAATGAAAGCGCACCAAGCATTATATACAGGCAGAGCACTGGCAGTGCAGTTTCCTACATTCTTAGTAAATGTGCCCCAGTATGTATAGTCTCAAACAGGGAGACTATAGCAATGATTTAATAGTGTAGCGAGAGAGAATTATTTTATTGGGAAATAGTAATGTTTATTTTTAAATACTTCTTAATATTGTCTGTTGGTGTGTAATTTTTATTTATTATATATGTACCCTTAAGATCATAAAAAAATCCTGGGGGAAATTTCCACATTTTTTTTTTAAATTTATTTAAATTTTTTAATCCGTTCCTAAATACTTTGTCAGCGGGCAGTCAGGATTGAGTTAAAGAAGTAGAATACTCTTGAAGTTATTCACCGGATTTCAACCAAAGTGAGCATGCATGTTATTTGTTAAAAACTAAATTTCAGACAGAATGGCCCACAATGAAACAGCAACAGAAAACCACAACAGTTAAAGCCTGACAGACCATTCAAAAGGAGAAAACACAACAATTTCTGGTGATGTCCGTGACTTCAAGACTTCTACCAGAAAACAAAGTATTGGGAATTAACATTTTATTTACAATTAATTATTTTTGAGCTCGGAAAAGGAAGGTATTGGAGGTCATTTACTAAGGGCCCGATTCACGTTTTCCCGACGTGTTACCCGAATATTTCCGATTTGCGCCGAAACGATAACCCAACGGATTCGGAAAAACCGCCACATTTTAAAAAAAAAAAAAAGTGTTGCGGGACACACTCTTACCTTCACCAGGTATAGGATGGTGCTTTCCGGTGGACCTCGGGGAACTTCAGCGGAGCAGTGACATCTGGTGGACGTCGGAGGAACTGCCTTTGTGAATCGCCAGAAGACCCGAATCCACTGCACAAAACGTGCCGCTGCGATCGCGAATGGGCCGGGTAAGTAAATCTTCCCCATTGTGTGTAACAAACATTTTAACCCACTGAATTAAATCTCAAAGCCATAGTTTCAATTGCATCTGAATTGATTTGTTAAAGATTCATTGTGGTAATGTACAGAACCAAAATTAGAAAAATGTTGCCTCTGTCCAAATATTTATGGACCTAATTGTATACCTGTGGATACATTTCTGAATCCCTTATAGATAATGTTGAAATCCTTTTTTCATCTTCTTTAATTAGTGGTAACGTTTATGAAACTAAAGGTCATAAACTTCCCTGAATAAATAAATAGCTGTAAAAGAAAGGGAATTAGTAATGAAACAATGCTAAAGCTACTTACCAGCAAAAGAACTCTACATCTACAAAGTAAAAAGCAAATGCACAACATTGCTTCACATTTTTCTGTATAAGATATAAGTACAGTAAGATGACACAAAAAAATACAAACCTAATAATTAAGGTTTTTCAGTTTTAATATTTTTATAATTGGTATATATGAATAAAAATATACCACATATACTTGAGTATAACCCAGCCCGAATATAAGCCAAGGTACCTAATTTTACCACAAAAAACTGTGACTCGGCTCGAGTATAAGCCTACGGTGGGAAATGCATTGGCCACTGCCTCCGTCCAGTATATAGCCATCCAGGCCTCGGTATATACCCAGCCCCTGACCTAGTAAATAGTCAGCCTATATACCAGTATATAGCTAGCCCATGTCCCAGTATATAGCCAGCCAGCCACTGTCCCAGTATATCTAGCCAGCCACTGCCCCATTATATAGCCAGCCCCTGATCCAGTATATACCCAGCCAGACCCCAGTATATAGCCAGCCAGACCCCAGTATTTAGTCAGCCAGACCCCAGTATTTAGCCAGCCAGACCCCAGTATATAGCCAGCCCATGTCCCAGTATATAGCCAGCCCATATACGAGTATATAGCTACCCTATTTCCCAGTATATAGCCAGCCACTGTCCCAGTATATCTAGCCAGCCACTGCCCCAATATATAGCCAGCCCCACCCCAATATATAGCCAGCCCCTGCCCCAGTATATAGGCAGCCCATTTACCAGTATATAGGCAGCCCCTGTCCAAGTATATAGCCAGCCCCTGTCCAAGTATATAGCCAGCCCCTGTCCAAGTATATAGCCAGTCCCTGTCCAAGTATATAGCCAGCCCCTGTCCAAGTATATAGCCAGCCCCTGTCCAAGTATATCTAGCCAGCCACTGCCACAGAATATAGCCAGCCTTTACCCTAGTGTATAGCCAGCCCCTGCCCCAGTATATAGCCAGCCAGACCTAAGTATATAGCCAGCCAGACCCCATTATATAGCCAGCCCATGTCCCAGTATAAAGCCAGCCCATGCCCCAGTATGTATGTAGCCAGCCAACCACTGCCGCAGCATATCCAGCGAGCCACCTGCCCCAGGATATAGCCAGCCCATGCCCAAGAATATAGCCTGCTAGTATGAAGCCGCCCAGTATATAGCCATCCACCCCCCAGTATATAGTCTAGTGTATAGCCTGCCAGCCCATGCCCCCAATATATAGCCAGCCAGCTCTCAGTACATAGCCTACCAGTCCCCAGTATATAGCCAGCCAGCCCATACCCCAGTATATAGCCTGCCAGCCGACATTGTATAGGTTGCCAGCTGCCAGAGGATGCCCCACTATATAGCCTGCCAGTGCATGCCCCAGTATATAGCTTGCCAGCGCATGCCCCTTTACATAGCCTGCCAACAGATCCCCAGTATATATCCTGTCAGCCCCTAGTATTTATCCACCTGTCCCAGTATATAATATAATAAAAATTGTTACAGCACCTTGTAAAGAACCGTTCAATCTTGGGTGAATTAAGTAATAAATAATAATGGTTAGAGATAAGCTGAGCACATAAGCTCAGTGTATCTCTAGCCATTATTATTTCTTACTTTTAGCCCCAGTATATAGCCTGCCAGCCCCCCGTATATAGCCATCCCCTATTATATAGCCGGCCAGCCCCCAGTGTATAGCCTGCCAGCCTCCAGTATATAACCTGCCAGCCCCTGCCCCAGTATATAACCAGCCAGACCATGGTATGTAGCCAGCCCATAGTATATAGCCTGCAAGCCCGAGCCCATGCCGACCCCCTCAGCAAAAAAATCACTACTCCCCTTTCAAACAGCCCCTGCAAATTCTTCTGAATCATGGCACTTAGAAACACAGCTCTGGTGCCATTTTAAAGAGGAGAATATCAGATCAGAATTCTGTTTGTGAACAAGAAATATCCACGGTTGCTGTTAATATATAATTTTTAAATTCAGCTATCCACTGCATTGGATCTCTCTAGTTTATCTCTAGTTTAGGAGATGTAGCTGTCTGAATTTTCTAAATTTTCATGAAACATTTTCAAACAATTGTCATAGCGATCAACTAATTTGAAAAACCTATATAGAAATCCCCTATAAATCACCTAATTTTCATAACTTTACACATCAAGCTATAACAGCATGTAGGAAGTTTTTAGCAATTTTAACATTTCCATTTAGCACCTTATATACACACATAATGAAAAATACACCCTGCAGTTTATTTAGCAATTTCTCTTACAGTAACAATGAAATGCCCCTATGTGGTTTTAAACCGCACATGACAGGACTCACACAGTAAAAAGTAACATGGGGCTTCAGAAGGGCAGATTTAGCTTCATAAGTGATGAGTGGACCCTGTGAGGTTCCAGTCAGAGCCGCCACAGCCTGTGAGCTGCCATTTTCCCAGGGATTCAAGGGCTCATCAACCTTCGAGAAAATAGTGCCTTGCACACGCTGTCTGCATTTAAATGTCCGGTTTTGTCAGGAGCGTTTAAAGCGTTAACACACATGATTGGTGCTAGTGGTGAGACCAGTGCCAAAATGGCTAAACCCTGCACTGAGAAATACACCTCACACAGAATATAGCAAAGCATATTTTTGAAAAAAAATATTTTTTCAATATATGTCACACTAGCCCTAAATGTTTATTATTTTACTAGAAGATAACTGTAAAAATACACTGTGCAATTTCTTCCCACCACGTGGTTCTAAACTGCTTTTTGGGCACAACATCTTTGTCTTTAGGCACACGTTGCAGTTTCCGTGCAGATTGCATGTACAGATTTTGGTTTGGAAAATCTGCAGCTTATTACAGTAGCATTAAAATGAATGTGATTTTTCCGCACAGAAATTGTTGCTCAGTGTGGAAAATAAAATACTGATCAGGTTACTTTTCTTGTGCATCCTCGCTGTGAAAATCTGCATCAAATCCACATCAAATATGCATCAAATATGCAAATCCACATCAAATATGCAATATGCATGCAGTGGTTTTCATGCAGAATTCCCTCAGACTGGAAAGAGAGGAAAAGAGGATGAAAACTTCTGGAAATACACCATTTGAGGTCCCAGTATGCTGTTCCCAGCTAATATTCATCAAAACATATAATGGGTATTCTTATAGATGAAAAATCTAAATAAAATGTGACTAATACACTGGCACTGCAGTTAATAAACCCTTCAAGCTCATTAAACCATCTGATTAAAAAATGTATCCAGATAAATATGGCCTTAAAGAGAACCCGTCATGCAAAATAACCCCCTAACCTAAATATATTTTCATAAACTGCCATTAGAGAGCATTGCCTCAAATCCCTGCATTGTCCCTCTACATGCCTGTAAACCTAAGCAATGAGGTCCTAAAGCTGTATGCAAATGACCTGTGAAATGTCCAAAGAGCCATTAGCATATTCACGCTGTCCACCTTATTTATGAGTGGGAGGCACAGCCACAACCCCAGTGCATGACTGACAGCCTGTATAATGATGGGAGGCTGTATAATGATGTGCTTCCTGGTGCTGGTGGCCACGCCCCCTGCAGCTTGTGTGTGTATAGGAGAGATAAAGCAGCTCCAGGATGCAGCTATATTATACCAGAACATACAGGTACTCGTGTAGCTGATGTCTATGTCTCAGCAGATGCAGCACACACACCAGCAATGCTTTACTATACATTACACACAGACATGAGCAGGGGGAGGAGAGGGGAGGGGTAACAACGGTGACATCACTGCCTCTGACCATGTGACCAGCCTCATTTATATAATAAAGAAAAGATGATTTTACAATGATTAATGTATGATATGACTAGATAAAGGCTGGGATGGATTCTTTGTGAGCTGCTCATACAGGTAGCGGTGACATAAATAGTGACAGAGACCTGATGACAGGTGTCCTTTAAACTAAAATCATTAAGTGAAATTAGTAAAGAGACATACAAAATAATAAAGTTATTTGAAACACAGTAACCCTCCTTTTTGGTTTTCTATAAAAATGCACGGTGAGAATAAGTAGCTCAATAATGTGAGACTGTATTAAAACTGGGATGGTTACAGAGAGCAGTATTAGAGGAACATGTAGTGCAGGGGTGTAATAGGAAAAATATCAACTTTGATCTTGCATCTTCAAATGTAAAAAATGTTCAATTTATTTGCCTTCTTGAAAAAGCAGCCTTGCAACGCATTTCAAATGTAACGTTCTTTGTAGAGCTTACCCCCTTTCCCTTCAAATGCCAATCTTGCTGTATACTCTTCACCATCTTTTGGGGCAAATTTAATTTGCAGTAGCACAGGGTGTACAAAAAGATGTTCTCTCTGAACTCTCTAACCAAGATGTTGGAATGGCTAATAATTTGGAAATTTTTGAGAGGGGCCTGGAAGCCTTTCTGCAGGAAAAAAATATTGTACATTATGGGAACAAAATATTTTGTAAATACCGTATATTCCGGCGTATAAGACGACTTTTGAAGACAGAAAAATCTTCTGTCTTCTCTGGAGTCGTCTTATACGCTGGTAATCCCGACCGCCCGCCGTGTATTCACGGCGGTGGTCGGGTCCCGGTGCATGGAGAGGGCTCACGGACTGAGCCCTCTCCATAGCCGGTAAGTCTTTGCTGCATATTTCCACAGCGTGGGCGCCGCCATCTTACCTGGGATCGCCGCTCCCCGTGACGTCATCCGTGGCGATCCGTCTCCATGGTAGCCTCGGGTCTTCCGAAGACCCGAGGCTATTTCGTTTTAACCCCTTCATTACAATGTGCTGATAGCACATTGTAATGAATGAAGAAAATCCACATATACTGCCATACTGTAGTATGGCAGTATATGGTAGGATCGATCAGACAACCTAGGGTTAAAGTACCCTAGGGAGTCTGAAAAATAGTATAAATAAAAATGAAAAAAAGTTAAAAAAAAATTAAATAATAATAAAAAAACCTAAAATTTCAAATCACCTCCCTTTCCCTAGAACTGACATAAATATAAATAAACAGTAAAAATCATAAACACATCAGGTTTCGACGCGTCCAAAAATGCCCGATCTATCAAAATATGATAACTGTTTTTCAATGCGTTTAACCCCGTAACGGAAAATAGCGCCCAAAGTCGAAAATGGCAAAAAATATAAAAAAAACTATAAAAAGTGATCAAAAGGTTGTACAGTCCTAAAAATGATATCATTGAAAATATTATCAAATTTCGCAAAAAATGACACCACCCACAGCTGGCAAAATCAAAAAAATTATTTTTGTACAGGAGGTTTTCATTTTTGTAAATATATGAAAACATTATAAAACCTATATAAATTTGGTATCCACGTAATCGTACCAACCCAAAGAATAAAGTAGACATGTCATTTGGGGCGCTCAGTGAAAAACGTAATATCCAAGCCCACAAGAAAATGGAGCAAATGCGTTTTTTCACCATTTTCATTGCATTTGGAATTTTTTTTCCCGTTTCTGAGTACTTGGCATGGAATATTTAATAAAATAAAAATTTAAGGTACAGTATGGTAACATTTACAGTAAAATGGACGATGGTAATGTTGTTGTTGTATGCCTTATGTTTATGAGCGACAGTTTTCCTGCTATATACCTGCATGTCATAAGAATTTAAATTGAAAAAAGGACCATGTTAGATTCAAATCTGTTTTTTTTTTTAATTTTTACCGGTGTTTTGTATGCGTTGGAAAAGGGGTAGTCTTGTACGGCGAATATATCTTAAACTCTATATTTTAAACAGGAAAGTAGGGGGGCGTCTTATACACCAGGTCGTCTTATACGCCGGAATATACGGTAGTTGGTTTTGATCCAGGGAGTTATTCTAACTGATTGGGGTCAGGAAGGTATTTTAACTACTGTGGGCCAACTTGCATCAGGGTTATTTTTTTGTGAATCAACATTGTGGGATTTATAGTTCAGACTAGATGATCTAACATGTTTTTTCAACCTCCCATTCTGTGATACCATGATGGTTGAAGGTCATTCGAATTAATGAAAAGTTCAATACAATGGTACAATACAAAAGCATTTTTTACTGCTACTGGTGAAAGCTACATTGCCACAGAATTTTGCACTGATTTGGCTGATATGGCTGGAAAATCAGCTTAATCAGCTTCTCTCACAAATTTACTGAAGTCTGCAATGCAAGCCAGCTTCTCAGAAGTGTTATTCATTTCCCTTACTGTCACTTCTGTGTCTGGATGGAGGATGGTAAGCACAATACATCATAGCAGGTCAATATGTTTTATTACAATGATGTTGTTATAGTAATTTTTAAATTACCGTAGTTAGTAAAAAACACACACACCTTAGTTACAACAAAAATAGTTTTAATTTATAATAAATCATACACATGATTGGTATCACAATTACAATGATCCCAAAAATAAAATGTCACATAACCTGCCAAAAAACGTAAGAAAGATATTTTTTTTCTTTTACTGCTAGTAAAAAAAAAATGAAACAATAAAAACTTTCAGATATATACAAAAGTAGTATAAATAAAAATCTCATCCTTATTAAACTTAGATACAATATGGGTGCATTGACTTAATAATAAAAAAAAAGTTGTGGTCCTTTGTGTAACAACACAAAATAAAATTATTACTTTAAAAATTGTTTCAATGTCAATATGGTATTTTATTGTCCATATGGTATTCATAATTTGTAGGTGTTTGTGAATGTGTTCCCTAGTTTTCTTAGATAAACACAATCAGATGAATGCCTATTTTCATAGCATATATTCTCCTCTAAGTATTTGCTATAGTGCTCTACTAAACAGGTACTTTTGACATACAGGCAAACCATATATACAATAGTCTGTGTAGCTTATGCCTTACAATTAAAAAAAAACTTACAAATCAAATCGTAGATTTTGTCTTTCCTCAAAGAAGTAATCCATTATAAACTTTTTTACAAAGTCCGGGTTTAATGTGTTGTCGATCACTTCTGTCCTGCCGTACTGTAAAGGCAAACAAATTCAATTTTAGAGTTCCAGATTTTACTAATTAAAAAAAAACAAACAAATTACACAGTACAGTGAAAAGGAAACAAAGAACGGAAGGTCCTCTGTTCTCTTTTTACAAAATGCAAGTATAGAGTGCCCATTTCTTTATCTTGGGTTGTGAACTGAGAACTAAAGGATCAAGGGACTTTACCTGTGGCGGCCATCTTGGTTATAACTTCACCAACTTTAGAGAGGCTATAAAATTTAAAAGGAGATAAGATTTCCCATCCAACTATATGTCAGAACGTCATTTACATGTTTAAATGTCCGTGCGGAAAAAGTCTATGTAGGGCAGACCACTAGACAAGTTAAAATCCGCTTAGATGAACATAGATCCGCCATTAAAAATTATAAAAAAAATCTCATTAGACAGACTATAGAGACAAACGCAGAAAAGAAAAAAGAAAGCAAATTTGGTGAAACATCATTAGCTAGACACTTTCATGAATATAGACTACAATGTGAGGTCCACTGGATCTTTAAAATACAATCCCTTACACCGAAAGCGTTATGAAGAGTGTAACTTCAATTTATTCTTATAAATGAATGATTGCATTCTGGTATTTTTTTTCAGCAAAAAGTATATATCGCTTATATTCACTCAAGTTATTACAGTACAATCTGACTTTATATTTTAGAAATTTTTGGTGATAAATGTGAAAAATCTTTTGTATCTTATGTAATTTTTATGCAAGTAAAAATCTTACATTTCCAGACAAGCAAGTATAATTATCAGAGAGATACCAGAATGCAAGGAGGCGTGACCTCAGAAATGTCATGAATCATGCGAGCCCCACAAATAATGTGAGCGCAGTCTCTGCTAGATGCAACGCAGCTTGTGAACTGTCTCCATTGCCACGAGTCAGAGGTAATCTCCGCCAGGAATTGTTTGATTACAACCCAAAATAAAGAAATGGACACTCTATACATTTTGTAAAAGGGTAATTTTTTTTATGACTTTATGACTTGTTTCATGATTCTAAAAGCAAGATAAAAGAAGATTTTTGCGACACTGGCTGAATGTGGTTATTTGATTTTCTTTGATTTTCTCAAATATATGGATTTGTATTGTATTGTATTATGGAATCAAGTTTATTGAAGAATTTCTACTACTTTGAGACTGCTTTCAGACTATGATTAAGAGCTTTGTCTCGAAAGGCATCGACTGTGTATGCTGTTCTTACTTAAGATTGCAATAAACCTGAAAGTTTTATATAGTGAACACACTGTGCTGGAGGATATTTCCTCTATGAGGGGTACTTTGATATATTTTGGGGGGAATAGAATGGTAAGTTGTATTTTGAGCACAGCTTTATCAGTTGGGTTAGGAGGGTATCTTTTATATATGTGGGAGTCACCGTGTAGTTAGCTGTAAGGGGTATATATTTAGAACTGTGGAACACAGTTGTTAATAATCTTTTCTACTTAAGTGACAAGGTACAGTATGTGGGTGACAAATTTTTCAGCAATAAGTGACATTCTGGAGGAATTCTGTATTTATGTAGAAAAGAAAATTGTCCATCATTTCTATGTAAATATATGGTAGATTACAGAGATGAATAGAGAGATCAAAATGGCACATCTCTTCTTGCAAATAAAAGAGATCTATTTTAGAACCCTGCCAAATGTGTAGTATGCATGTCTACTCATCTTTCCATGAGAATGACATTTGCAGCTTTAGGTCTCATGTAGTACACAACCATTTTTTTTCTCGGACTGTGAGCTGGCCGCACAGACCTTATAGACTTCTATTGTGCACGTTCATGGTGCGATGAGGTAGGGTGCATGCATTGTGTCTCACCACACTATGAGTGTGCTGCTCACTTTGGATGTCAACCGAGGCAAAATGGACTTGTGCACAAGAACGTGTGTGCAAAATGGTCCACTAAACAAGCCGGGTTTGCGACCAGTTTTGCCCACACATTCATGTGGATGAGGCCTAATTCCACTATGGCCTGGCCTCAGAAAAGCCAGCAAAAGACACAAGACCCTGTTCTCACAAGTTGTACACAAAAACCATAAACATACATTGGATTGAGCCAAAATAGCTAATAAATAATCATTTCTATTACAAAAAATCTAAGCTAAAGCAGGCCTGGCCTTAAAAAAAACCTGATCTAGAAATAATTAACACTTCACATAATGGGTCTGAAAACATTATATTTATATTGCAAAGATTAAAGTAGAAATCTTACCTCTCTCCATTCCTTGTTTCCAATACCTTGTGTATATAATACACATACTGTAACGGGATAAAATGAAAATACTTGTATTAACAGTACAATACTTGGCACATAAATATTAATATATTCAGATAGTGCTAAGAATAACATGCAATCTCTATTATGTTATTCCTCACTCCCTGTAAGATCAGATATTGCTGCTTAATGGTGAATGGCAGCATTGATGTTAAAAATAGTCACTGATGATCTTCCTTCCAGTCATGTCTGGACGGTATACTACTGATATACATGGTCATTATTTTATATGTTCTTGCTGCAGGGTAATTTGTTTTCCTTACTTTCATTCACTTAGAACAAGCCTGAAAACTAGTGAGTCACTACCTTCCTGAGTTTTGGCCTAGAAAACGAGACTATCCTGTCAGCTATAATTTTGCCTGCTGTGTGAGCTACAATAGATGTTCACTGCAACAAATGTTTCCTTTTCTGAACATGAGAAATGTCAAGCTTTGATAAAAGGTCACAGATACAACCATGTTTAATTGTAGCGGTAGAAGACCTCACCAAATATCCCTTCAACATAACATTTAACGCTTTACTTAAAAACACAGGACTGTATTTATGCACTTAATATTAGTAAAGCTTGAAATTATTTTAAGACCGTGAAACAAATGAGCATGTACTGAACATTTTGGTTAAAATGGATTGTTATGAGCCATGGAATCCCTGCTGAATTTCTTTGGAATTACAATGCTACAGCGCTAAGCAGGTTTAGTTAAAATATAATGTAAAGAAGGAATATAGTCGTCATCATGCTACTTTAGGAATAGTCTTTTATAACGGCAAACTACACAAAATTCTGGATATCTGGGACTTGTTCTTCGGCATACTTCTGTGTTGTTTAAACAAATATTGATCAATATGAGAGACCTTGTATGGTAACTGTCAGAAGTTTTGACATGGCAACAGAATAGAATCAGAAACATAGGGGGGGGATTTACTATTTCTGGCGCAAGTATGACTGTCGGCATTGGAGATCAGTCTCAGGAAAGCACAGCCCGATGTATTAAAGTAGGGCACAGCTGCAAGTAATTAATGGGTAGAGGGAAAAAAATAAGTCATGCGCCATAAAAATGCTTATATCAACGAGATGTGCACCAAAATCTTACATGGACTGACCCTCAATTTTGGTCTCTGACAATAATTTTTTTTTGTCTATTGTGCACCAAAATTTACACCTAAAAATGCTGACAAAATACACATAAATGTGACAAATAATGTGGAAAAGTTAGGCCACTTGCGCCAAAAAAAAGAGAGGAGTCGGGATAGTCAGAAACATCTGTTCTTTCTGGCGCAAACTCATTATAAATGATCCACAACAATTCTGCACCAAAAAAAAATGAAAGATCCCGGCATTTTTAGGCGCAGAGACGATAATACATGTGCCCCATAGTGTTCGAACGTAGCCAGAGTCATAAGAAAGAAATTCAGAACATCACTCCTTTGCAGGGAACAGAGGGGTCCCTGGCCAACAACAGCGGTAAGCATGCAGCCAAAATACCAAGGAACACAGAAATTCAACTGGGTTAGAACAGCAGCACGGACAGCTGGTGGCCTTGCCCAGCCCAAGGTAACATAGGCATGGACCGCTGCCATGACAACTTGATAACTAAGGAAGCATGCATAAAAATAAAATGGCTGTAGGCTTTGCTTGCAGTTTATTATGTGTCATTGTGACATTTTAGTCAAGAAAAACACTCTAGAAATGCTGAAAAGCAGGGTCGGCTCCACATTTCAGGAGGCCCCTGGGTAACAGAGCTTCAGTGAGCCCCTTTGCAGAAAACTCATATGGCAGAATTAAAAATAAAAACAGTCCCCTCATGGTAATTTTATATAAAGCCCCCTTCACAGCCTATGGATCATTTAGATACAGTCCCCCAGCAGCTCTTAGCCCTGGCAGTTGCCCAGGTATGCCCTGAGCTGGCGCCGGCACTGCTGAAAAGTCAGTAGAGTTTAAAAAAAAAAAAAAAACAACCATACATTATTTAATATTATTGGGCTACGGGTCTCCTAAAATATTACTCACAAAAAATAAAAAATATGTGTTTTGTGGGGGAAACTTCATCACTGTTCACATTTTCACATTCGGAGACCAAGACGACAGCAACGGTACCTCGCCATTGCAAAACTTCACAGAAGGCATCCCACACTGATGACCGCTTCATTGTGGACAATGCCCTGGACAGTCGGATAATGATGGCAACAAAATCCCATGACACATTCAAGGGAGTTAGGAGGCACCAAAGTGTCATGTCAGACAGTTTCAAACTGTGAACATTAGCGTGGTCTGCATGTGAGATGACCTGCAAGTATAGCTGACACGCTACCAGGCACAAGAGTCATCATCTTGTATAGGCCAGGGAGTATCTTCAGTGATTGAGAGACCAGTGGACCGCAGTGCTGTTCACTGATGAAAGTTGGCAAGTATAAATGGAGAGTATAAAACATAACTTTTATTAGTTTTAGGGTAAAAAACTAGAGCATGATAAAACAGCGAGTAGTGCCAAATGGTAGTTGGTGAACGACATGCCAAGCTGGACTAAAAAATTGAAACAATCCACAAACCTTACTGTGTTTATTTTTGGGAACTTTTTATTTATGGGTTCAAATTAGGGATTCCTACCTAGGGATAGGTTCCTGCAGCTGTTTAGGGCTGCAGCCCCAAGTTGAGGCCTTAGGGCTTACTAGTTCTTCATCCCTTGATGAGATAGGGTAAGCCAGGGAAAGGTATTGGGTCCCCTGTGGAACGACCTGGTGGTACCACATTGCAGCAAATACAACCTGCTTCGCTTTGCGGCGGGCTCTGGTGAAAACCGGGTACCGCTTAAGACTCTGGTCCCAGGTGTCGGCTTACGTCATCATCCACGGTGGACCGGAGGATCAACTACCTCCGATCCTGACAGTTATAGATTTCCTAGTGACTGTTTTTTGTTGGGGTATATCCACCACTGGCTTTTGTTTCAATGCATTGTTTGAGATGAGGAAATCACTATTCTATGCTTACACTTATATGCCTGCAATAGCTATAGCCTGTGCCAGAAATAGTTAGAGCCTGTGCCACTTCTGTTACATATTATTGTGTAGTTCTACACCTGATGTACAACTGCCCAGCAGCACTGCCACCCAGCAGATAAACAAGGATTATATTTATATATTTGGCCTGGTGGAAGGGGCAGAAGGAAGATCACACTTTGGCTGATGAACTAACGAATTATAAATCACCCCCCTCCTTCCTGGTGCCTACCAAGAGTAACATTTTTGAACTGACGAGCTGAGTTAAGTTTAAAGTTTAGCAACTCTACAATTGGTCCATTAAAGGGAACCTGTCATCAGTAATTGGCCTAATAAACCACTATCAGAATAAGCAGAATCTAGTTTGTGCTTCTTTCATGATCCAGTGTGGTGACATCATCCATAAAAATCTGCTTTGAATTGAGCTGTAAATTGGTTGTTAAAGGAGAAGAAGAGTTAAACAGTAAAGTCAAGGTGGAGAACTCTGAATACCTACTCCTCTCTGATAGAAATTATGCATGAGACTTCAGAAGATCTGGTTAGTGATGTCTGGTTGCAGGACCATCAATTATACTGAAGGGGGCTTTCTGAGGAGGACTGAGCTTGACTTCAGTGTTAAAACCTCCTTGACTTAATGCAACCAATTTACAGCTCACTTCCAAGTAGATTTTCTGGATGATGCCACCACACTGGGCCATGAAAGAAACATGATCTGACAACACGCTGGGAGTATTTTATTAGGTCAATTTGTGCTGACAAGTTCCCTTTAAATCTAGCACGCATATGGAACAAGTTTTTCTAATCAAACAATGGACCTGTGTGCCATCGGCATATGTGTCTCTTGTGTGCTGATGACAGATAAACTGGCCGAGAGGATACAGAGGGAGTGAGCTCCTTTTGCAACCCATCGGCACCCCACAGCTGTGATACTGTGGTGCTGATGATGTCACAGGCAGCTGGAGGCTCTCTGAGGGACCCCTGGCTGTCTGTTATATAAGAGATCAAGTTATCTCATGTCAGTGTCCCCTCGTGGGAAAAAGTATAAAAATAAAATATAAAAAAGTATTAAAAAAAAATATACCGGTAATAGTATTTATCCTGTACAACAAATAACTTAATATAAGTTCATAAATAATAAAAATAAAGGAAACAACAACCAAATTTTTTATCATCTAAAACGAAAAAATTAATATTAAACACAATTAAAAAAATGTTTAAAAAAATATGTTAAAATGTGAGTCCCCAATAAATACTGATTGTTTTTATTAGGAAAATCTATTTCAGAATTGCATTCTTTTTTAAATATACTGCACATTAAGATTTAATAAAAGTAGGACAATTTTTTCCTTAAAAAAAGACCCTATAGAACTATAGTGACCAAAAATAAATAAATGTAGCTTGTAGAAGGCATTAAAAAAAAATCCTGAAAAAAAGTTAGGTCATTAACCCCCTGGTGCAATAAGATGTACATGTGACCACAGCGTCCATGGGGCAGTTCCAAGTACTCATCTGGTTGGTTGGGTAAAAAAAAAAATTATAAGTAAAGAGTTAGAAAAAAAACCTGTAAAATAACACACATTGTGGCACATTTAAGTGCTGGCTTATGCATAATGCATAGGCTGACTAAGGTAATATACAGCAATACATTAGTATTGCAGTAAATTTAGTTGAACAAGTGATTAAATGATTACTTGTTCATGTCCCACACTGGGTCAAAGCGAAACAGTCAAAAAAAGTGTAAATTAAAAAAAATGTAATAAAGATGACCTTATCCCCCATCACATTTAAAAATAACAATTTTCATTTTCTAAAAAAAAGGTAAAATCCCCACAAAACCCTACATGTTGGGTATCACTACTAGGGTAACCAAGTTGTTACTGAACAGTGAATGCCGCAAAAATATTTTTAAAAACCAGCAAAAATTACAATATTATCACATCCAACCTCAGATAAAAAGGATAAAAAGTGATCATAAAAGGAACATTTACCCAGACATGATACCAATAAAAAGTACAACTTGCCATGCAAACAAATAAAAAATGTTATGCCTCCTATAACAAGGCAATGCAAAAACAAGCTAATTTCTCAACAAATGAGTTTTATATTATGCAAGTCAACCATAAAAAAGCCATAGAAATCGGAGTGACCTATAGCATAAAGATAACACATTATTTTTATGGTACAGTGAACTGTCAACTAAAAACCCAAAACCTGAATAAATAATTTTTCTTATCCCCACCAAGAAGAGTTAATAAAATATTGTCAATTATCTATTGAACCCCCCTAAATGATGTACCTAAAAAGTGGATCTCATACTGGAAATAATGAGCTCCCATATGTCCATGTTACAAAAAACGTTTCATAGCCTGTAAAATGTGACAACACAACTCTGCTATGCTATTTTTCTCTTAAAAAATTTGTACATCTCAGATACCTGAGTCAGAGGTCGCATTAACGCCTCACCACGCGTCATAGACGCATGATGAGGTGCCATTAACCCCAAAATAATTGAGGGGCGAGTGTGTGCAGTGTGTGCTGTGTTGTGAGTAGCGAGTGTGTGCAGTGTGTGCTGTGTTGTGAGGAGCGAGTGTGTGCAGTGTGTGCTGTGTTGTGAGGGGCGAGTGTGTGCAGTGTGTGCTGTGTTGTGAGGAGCGGGTGTGTGCTGTGTTGAGGGGTGAGTGTGTGCAGTGTGTGCTGTGTTGAGTGTGTGCAGTGTGTGCTGTGTTGTGAGGGGCGAGTGTGTGCAGTGTGTGCTGTGTTGTGAGCTGCGAGTGTGTGCAGTGTGTGCTGTGCTATGTGTGCAGTGTATTACCGAAATTTTAAAACTCCTCCTCGGGTAAAAATACTCCTCAAAAATGGTGAGAGGAGTATTTTTACCATTTAGGAAAAATGTTAGTGCGACCTCTGACCTGAGTGAAGTTGGCCCCCCACCTTGTTCAATTCAAACAAAATTGGTGTCAAACGTTTGTGCTGGCTTGTGCAGCAGAAATTTTTGTTTGTGCCACTATAGTTTTTTAAGATTTTAATGAATGTTTCCAGAGGTCATCAGAGGTCAACCAGCCCCCCACATTGCCCAAATCAAACAAAATTGGGACCGTACAATTCTGCTAGGTTTGTGCTGCCCAAATGTTTGTTTGTGCTGCTTTTGTTTGTTCAGCCAGTCCCCCCCCCCCCCACATTAACTAAATCAAACAAAACTGGTGTCAAACGTTAGTGCTACATTTGTGCTGGTTTGGGCAGCAAAAATTTTTGTTTGTGTCGCTATCATTTTAAGGTATGTTCAGGTGTTTATGGTGTTTAGGATGAACTGGTAAAAAACAAACCTAGTGACACTTCCCTGGCTTGATCACCAGGGGGAGCTAGCAAACACATTGGGGCAGATTTACTTACCCGGTCCATTCGTGATCCAGCGGCGGGTTCTCAGACGCTGATTCGTGTCTTCCGGCGATTCACTAAGGTAGTTCCCCCGATGTCCACCACGTGTCGCTGCTGTGCTGAAGTCCGTCGGAGTGCACCGAAGTTCACCAAGCTAGGCCGGGTGCAGGTAAGTGCGTGTCATGCGACACATTTTTTGTTTTAAATACCGCGATTTTTCCGAATCCTACAGGTTTTCCAACGGCCACGCCCCCCCATTTCGGTCGCGTGCATGCTGGTGCCGATGCGGCACAATCCGATCACCTGCGCCAAAAACCCTGGGCAATTCATGGGAAATCGGTGCAAAACAGTAAAATTCGGGTAACCCGACGTAAAAACGCGGTTCGGGCCCTTAGTAAATGACCCCCCATTGTGCTTTGGAAGAAATAAACTCTGATGACCTCTGCAAAAAAGCATGAATATATTAGAAATGATAGCGGCACAAACGAAAAATTTTAGCACTAGTTTTGTTTGATTCAGTTAATGTGGGGGGCTGGTTGAACTTTTGATCTTTAATTTTTCGTTCATATATTCAAAACAAAAGCAGCACAAACAAAAATGTGAGCAGCACAAACCAAGCAGAATTGTTCGGTCCCAGTTTTGTTTGATTTGGGCAATGTGGTGGGGGGGGGGGGCTGTTTGACCTGATGACCTCTGGAAACTTTCATTAAAATCTTAAAAATGATAGCGGCACAAACGAAAATTTCTGCTGCACAAACCAGCACAAACGTTTGAAACCAATTTTGTTTGATTTGAAAAAGGTGGGAGGACCAACTTCACTAAGGTATCTCAAATCTGTAACATGATACAACAAACTTTCATCTTTACAAAATATATCATAATTTGAATGAAATGTACATGTATTTCTTTATTATTATATTAAAGAATTATTATATACAATATTTCTTTATCTATATAGCGCACACATATTACACAACACTGCACAGAGCTTGTCAGAGTTTGTACAGGTGGTCCCCTACTTAAGAACACTCGACTTACATACGACCCATAGTTACAAACGGACCTCTGGATATTGGTAATTTATTGTACTTTAGTCCTAGGCTACAATAAATAGCTGAAACCGTTATCAAATGTGTCTGCAATGAAGCTTTAGTGTTAATATTGATTCTTATGACAATCCAACATTTTTTAAATCCAATTTTCACAGAGACCAAAAAAGTTCTGGCTGGGATTACAATGATAAAATATACAGTTCCGACTTACATACAAACTCAACTTAAGAACAAACCTACAGACCCTATCTTGTATGTAACCCGGGGACTGCCTGTATATGGAAAACTCAATAAAATACAAGATATAAAAAATGGTCTTTACTCAACAAATTGCTTTGATTCCACTCAACAAGGTAGAGTAGAGACCTGCAAGGCACTAGGCAGTTTTGGAATAAGAGAGGGAGAAGATTGGTGATGTATGTAAGATGAGGCTTGTTTTTTAGTAATTGGTTAGTAAATGAGTACCTCAATTGCACAATGACATTAAACAAATAGTGATATCTGTTTCACCCTTTCAAAACAAACATAAGGATGTCCAGAGTTACAGCATTCTTTCTGTTCCGAAGCCCCTTCCTAATCTGCTTTAATGCTGTCTTTAATGTGCCATAAGGACCGTGGAGGCTGGAGTATTTCATAATATAACGTCTTCTAGCTTTGCCCTAGATTTGTGCCTAAGTCTACCCATTTATTCCTGTCCAATTTATAGATAATGAACTTCTTGAGAGCACAGAAGTAAATCCAGTTCTGCAGACTTAAGCACGTAGGGTTATATGATGGAGAACAAGGGGATCTCTCGTTTTTCCCCATTCTTTGTAAGAGACTTTATGCTATCTAAATTAAAGCAATTTATGTCACTTAGAGGGACTAATGAGAGCCATGTGCATTAATGACTATCATCACGGTTATTATTATTATGCAATTTAAAGCAACATTAAGTCCATAGCATTGTACATATTAAAGGATTTACAATCATAATACAAAAAATAAAATACAATTAACAAACTGTAGAGAGGACTCTGCCCATGGGGCTTACAATATACAGTAGAAAGGAAAGCGATGAATATTATAAGTGAGGTAGTTTAATAGCAGAATGTCTTTTGAGTTTTAAAAGTTTTAACATAGAAAACTGACATAAGTATTTTACAGGGTAGTGTAAGGCGGTCTTGTGACACAGAGAATGCCTGTGTGTTAGTATCTATTATGCAGCTGACTGTCTGCTAGAAGGTACTGCAGCTGGGTTATGTATACTATCTTCAACCAAAACTAAACGCAAAAACCGCACATGGTGAGAGAAGATAGCCCTTTACAAGGGAACCTGTTAAAAGTCTAAGGAAATAAATTTCTGTAGGTATTATGTGCTACAGATATAGTGTACATTAATACAATGATCAAATGTTTACAAATTCATTGTAATTCACAAATGCATATTTTATAATAGTAATACGTACCATCTTTGTTAATGAAGTGAACTTGTAATGTTCCCAAAACACTGTGACCTTGAAATCACCACAAATGTTGCCAAGCAATTATTTGGGTTGGTCCTCAGATTACTGGCAAGGTCAAAAAACTGCGGTAAACACCATTGCTAACAAGCTAATGAATAAGGGGAACATTGCGAATCAAAACAACGTTGCTCAAATTCATTGGCTCGTTGGCAATGCCATCAGTCAAGTTTCAGTGGGTAAAAAATATTAAAAGAGATGATATCCTTAAACAGTGAACTTTTGTGTTAATCGCCTCATAATTACGGTATCTGTACAATCAGACGCCAAAAAACAAGTACTTTATCCACAAATAAAACAAGGTTTGAAATACAAATTTCTAAAAAGTTGTTTGCATAATATTTTATAGTAACAGGAAAAAGACACAGACTCTTAGAAAATTAAACCATTTAACCAGTTCCTGACTGACTTTACTAAAGCCCTGAAAGTTTACTAAAGTCCCCAAAGTTTTATAACCGCACTTTCCTAGACAAGGCAAAAAATAACAACCAAAGCAAATTATAAAAAAAACAGCCACAGTGTAATCATGATGTGGTCAACACTTGTATTCTTACAGCAAATTACACATACATATTTTGAAATATTTCAACATTTCTGTTAATTTTAACAAAGAGCTAGAGTTCTTTATCTCAGCAATTTCTAGACGTGAAAAAAAACCTGTAGATTGAAATATTTCTAAAACTTACAAAATATGCATGGTCAGGAAAAGGGATACAGCTACTTGTCAGGAAGAGGTTAAACAAGGTGCACCAAGTAATTAAGTTATTTATTTGGCAAAAAAAATTAACATTCATTTAGAATTTTGAATTTGGAGAACAATATAAACTATCAAATTTTATATCTGCAATAAACATTGATGGCTCTTTGTCACTGCACATTTTAGGAAATAAGTTCCATGTTGGCTCACACCCAAATTATTATGAAACATTGGTATATAAATGCAGAGAAATAAATGTGTCCTCATAATCTTGCTTATGTTTTAGTAAAGAAATGTTGGTTTAAGGCAGTACAATTCAAGAACGTCTGTATAATTAGTAACATAATCATCAACACTGTACTTTGATCTTTAGTTTTTCCTATCCTGACAGGCGCAAGTTTTTTTTTTTTTAGTCTTTTTGTTGCAAATGTCTCAAATCTATATGGACAAAAGCCATGGTTATTCACAGGAGTGGACACTACTTGAATTTTGGATTTGAGGCAGTGGCCTGAATTTGATGTCGACATATGAGGTTGCAGTCACATGTAATATTAACACATGCGTTTTAAAAATGGATCACAACAGTTGAGAAGAGGAGATTTGCCTAATTACATTGCTGTCAACTTTGTGTTTACAAGATACATGTGTTAACAAGATGTTTACTTACACCTTAATGAAGCGTTAACGCCATGTTCAAAGAAGTGTAATTAGGCAAATCTGCTCTTCTCAATTGTTGTGAAGCATTTGAAAACGCAGGTGTTAACGCCACATGTGACCTCACCCTTAATGTAAATTTCAATAAAATGTACATTTATGAATTTAAAACTTTTTTTTAAACATTTAAGGCATATAAAATAATTCCAATTTAAATAATTCCAAAAATCCTTCATTTGCACCTGCCCTGGACCAGGTGCAAATTTGCGCATAAAAAGTCGCAAAAATAAGCAAAAAAAGTGATACATAAGTGTAAACTTGCACAGAACATTTGAGAAATAAAAATACATAAGGCCGACTGCACAAGGTGCAGGCCAAGGTGTACTTGAAAAAAGTCTCAATGATAAGTTGCAAAAAATGAGACAATTAAACTAGCAGAAATAAAGACACATGTCCCCCACAGTATTGACGATAATGATCGAAAAAATTTCCTCATCATCAATCTTTTTATCATATTGATATTTATATATCAACAATTGAAATTTTATCAAAAACAAATGAGCACCTTTCTGGATGACGTTTTATAAATAATTCTGATTCATTTTAGATGGATTCCTATATCAAATGTAGCTTCTATTAGTGTCATTCCATGAATATAGTGCATTGAGCCATTCTTCAATCAATGTTATACAAACGGAAGGTAACATCGTGCAGTATTTAAGGGGCAGCATGGAGACTGGAATATCACATAAAATAAGAATTTAGTGTGAAGAATGTAGTGCTTTAAAGCATATTAACAAAAATTGCAGATGTTCTGCCTGAGAAGACAGTGAAGACAGTGAAGATGTGTCGACTCAGTTAGAATGTTTGTGAATTTATTTCTGCATCACTGAACAGATCCATTCTATTTCAAAAGGTCTAGAGCACGGATGTCACACAAGGGTGTAACACAAGGCCCGCAGGCCAAATCTGACCTGTGACCTTTTCTGCACTTCCAATGAGAGGCAGAATCTGATACTCACCTTGCCTTGCTCCAATGAAACAGCGCCAGCAGCCATCTTCCTCCCTCAGTTTGCACCTGCTGATTTAGCCAGCTCTGAAGTCAGCACACATGATGACATGTGATGTCATAACATGTGATGTCAGAGTCATATCGTACAGCGGACGAAAGCTGAAGGAAGAAGATGGATGCTGGTGTTGCTTCGTGGGAGTGTGGCAAGGTGAGTAAATGTTTTTTTTCTCACAGTAGCACAGGGGAGGGCAGTGACTGATGGGGGCATAGTGACTGTTTAGGGGAAATGAGGCTAGTGGGGGCACTGTTACTGCTGGTGGGGGCAATGTGGCTACTGGGGAGCACCGTGGCTACTGGAGGGCACTGTGTTTACTTGGAGCAGTGTGACTACTGAGGGCACTGTGGCTTCTGTGGGGCTGCGGCTACTGGGGACACTGTGACTGCTGGAGGGGCCAGCATGGCTATTGGGGGACAGTGGCTACTGGGGGGCAGTGTGACTGAGGGACAGCATTGCTACTCGGGGCAGTGTGGCAACCGGGACCACAGTGACTGCTTTTGTGACAGTGGGTACTGGGGAACAGTGATTGCTGGGGCACTGTGGCCACTTTGGGCCCATTGACTGGTGTGGGCAGTGACTAAAGGAGGCAGGGTCACTGCTGGTTAGGTTGCTACTGGGGTACGGTGATTGCTGGGGGCTCTTTGACTGCTTGGGGGGCATTGTGGCTACTGGAGGCCCTGTGACTTCAGGGGGGCAGTGGCTAAAGGAGGGACTGTGACTGCTGAGGAAGCACGGTTGCTACTGGAGTACTGTGATTGTTGAGGCTAATGTGGCTAATGGGGGCCCTGTGATTGCTGGGGGGATACTGTGGCTACTGGGGCACAGTGATTGCTTGGGGCATCAACCCGTTGATCAAGTAGGCTTAGAAAAAAAGAGACAGCTGGAGTGTAATTTAAATTTATCACTTCAGTTGGTGCAGAAATTAGGGGGAACAAAACTCAATATTCTGGACAAAAGACCTGCCAAGAATAGATGTTTAAGAAAATATAAATATATAATATTTTCCTGTTTTCATGTTGGGATCATGAAAAAAGAATTTGAAGGCAACTTACTAAAATGGTGCTCTAATTCACACCCATTACATTATGCATGTACACTACATAAAGCTTGGAGACTGTAAATAAATCCTCAACCTGACAAAGAAAAAGTCTGCAGCTTGTATGCTGAATAATATTATGTAGTGTCAGCAGCACTCCAATGGAAGGTAAAATAATAGAGGGTCCTTTATATAATACTTTCTATTATTAAACTTTCGGTTGGAGTGCTGCTGCCTTATTGCATGTTTAATAGTATGAATTGGATCAGAAGAACCACGATTTATAAACTTATGTGCACCCTCTATTATTTGTTCATACTGCTGCTGTCCAAAAATTGACTTTGCATTAAAATGTGGAATACAATTGTTTTAAACCTCTGCAGACTAATAACAATATTGCTAACATGCAAAAAAAAAAGTTCCTACTTACATGGATCAGATTTAGAAAATGTATCCCTGTCCAAAAGATTCCTGTTTGGGGAGAAGAGAAATTTTTCCATGAATTAGTATAAAACAATCACAAATAAATTTATTTATACAACAAAACACATAACCACTGCATAGGGTATATAACTTAAAATGTATCATTTTTCCAAAAGGAACCTTAAATAGACATATCAAATCATAAGAACCACCAGTTAAGTTCATATTCTTTAACCCCTTCACGCCTATGCCCTTTTTTGATTTTGCGCTTCTTTAAAAATCCATAACTTTTTCTATGTATAAGGGCTTGTTTTCTGCGTAACCAATTTCACTTCCTAGTGGGAAGCAGGAAAAAAATTTGAAATAAAATGAACAACAGAGTGCACCAACTTTTTTGTTGGTGGACCTTTAACATGGAATCCGACTGCGCACTAGAACACTCCTTTCAGTAGAGAATTTTGTGTTGCATCCGGTATAGTGCTGTTGTGATATAAATACCGTATATACTCGAGTATACGCAGAGTTTTTCAGCACAAAAAATGTGCAGAAAACCCCTAACTCAGCTCATACTCAAGTCAATGAAAAGAAAACTCTGTACTCACCTTCCATCACCTCCCGCCAGTCCTCTTCTGTCATCTGCACACACTATCGGCACAGATAGAGGACCTTCGGGGGTCATCAGAAAGGCGAGTACAGAGTTTTTGATTTTTTTTTGGGCAGGGGGCTACTGGCTATATAGGTGGGCGGGCGCAGGCACTAGCTATATACGGTGGAGGGACTGGCAATATACGGGGGAGCAGGCACTGGCTATATACTGGGGGCAGGCACTGGCTATATACTGGGGGCAGGCACTGGCTATATATTTATTAGGAAATGGTTCTCTCTTAAATGGAAGGAGCGGTGGGCCCCCCGCAATCCGTAATTGATTTGCCCTCAAGCCCCTTCCTCCGTGGCAAGGTGTTGTTTTTTTGTGTTTGGTTTTTTATAGAGGCGTGCTCTGGGGGACTCCCCCTAGGGAAATTGTCGTTTATGTTCTTCGTATATTCGTGTGGACATAGGGGGCAGTATATTTAAGATTATAGTAATGTTAAGAATTTCTTGTACATGGGTGGGGGGCAGGAGTTTAAGGCGGCTGGTGGGAGGCGGGAGTCAAGATTTTAGGGGCTAGTGAGGGGCATGGTAGTATAGAGTGGTTATATTCGTGTTTGTTATACATAGGTGTGGCCCGCGAGTTTTTATTAGTTAGGTTGTATTATTGTAGTCTATTGTCTTAGGGAGGAGAGAGGGAATAGACGTGTCTGGTGTGTGAAGCTCACCTGCAGGGGGTGTGTAGGGGGGTGCCCATTGGGCTTTCTCTGACCTCAGGAGGAAGAGGATGATTGGCCGGGTGGAGAGAGAGGGGGTGTGGTGTAAGCTGGGCTTGGGCTGCTGAGGGAATCCCTGGGGAACAAAAGCCCAGGAGTCTGGGAGTTGCGGCCTTCTGCAATAGTGCATGGAGGATCATGGAGGAGATGTTATTTTAGGATGGATTTATGTAATGGTTGAGGCTGTTCGACTATTTTTGTGTTAGGTGAGTCATAAGGGATTAAGTTTTTGTCTGTGTTGGTTTGTTCTGCGATTTGATAGGCTCAAAGTGTTTCTAAAAGAAGGTTGTAGTTAAGATGAGATAAGCACAATAAGAGCAGCAATTTTTAATACGGCGAGATATTAAGATTTGAGGTACTGTACCCAAAAAGGAAAAGTTGGATTAACTGTTGATCTCAGCGCTTCTTGGGGATAACCGGACACCGTGGAATGGGGACTGTTTTATTAAAAAAGAGTGGTATGAGAAGAGGAAGAGGGGGTACCCGAGGATGGACTGGATAATCCATGAATAAAAGACCTTGATAAGCCTTAACTTAGTAGAGGGAAAGGTGTGGCAAAAGGGAGGTTAGAAGTAGAGAGCTTGGGCTCAGAGGGGAAGCTCCAGGGACTTGTTACATGAGACCACAGAAAGTGGGGGGGGAAATTATTGGAGAGATAGAGAAGATGTAATCATTGAGTTGTTTTATATGGAGGGAACCTGGTACAATCATTGTGGAAGGCAGGGAAAAACCGGTGTTGTTTATTGTGTAAAAGATGGGGGACATCTATGCATGTGATGTTTCCTGGGTTTACTGTAATATTTAATAGTAAAAAACAAGGTATGGTAAACTCTAGCCAGGGACACCTGTTGTTGCCACTACTTTAGCGTTCTTGGGATGTGGGAATGATTTGTTAATCTGTTCCTTATGTGTTGGGAAAAACAAAACAACTCCCCCGGAGAAGGGAAGTTCCCTTGTACAGACTTTTGTTTAGGTGAAGGATTCTCGGCTCGAGTTGCTGTTGATGTGAGAGTTGAAAACATCATTATGAGTGTATCACTAAACAATGGCCATTCTTTCTATAAGAGGGGACGCCAAGCGTGGTAAAAATCCACACTTGGGGGGCCAAGAAAAAAAAACCCCTCAAGCTTGTACCAACGGGGTCCAGTTGTGGAGTTGGAAGAGCATTGTGGGAATAGTAGCTACAGGAGTGGGTTGGTATCACTGTACCAAAATAAAAAGCACACCCTCACGGCTCTGGGCGTGCATGCTCCCAGTTGAGTAGGGAGGGTAGATAGCAGGTGGGTGGCCCAAACTAGAGTAGTTAGGAGTAGTACCCATCTGTCATCCAAAAACCCCTTTTCAGCTGTGACAAAAGGTGCTTCCATGTGAGGGTGGGGAGCGGGCATTGGTTGGTGGACAGTTTAGTAGTAGGGAACACTTGCCTATCCAAAATACTCTGCGGTGCACAGTCAGCCAGTGAGTGGGGTAGCACAAGAAGTGCTGGGGTCGCTGCACCAGCAGTCATGGGGAGTGAGTGGGCCCAACAACGTACAGCTAAAAAGACTATATTGCTGCTTTGCACAACTGCCATGTCAGGGGAGTTAGTGGGGGAGGGCAGGATTCGCACAGATCAGGTTTGTCTCTGCAGAGCCAAAATATCTGGGGAGAGGGTCCAAGCCCACTTAGAGTACCCACCGTGAGCAGAGCCCAACAGCAGAGGAGAGTCTTCTTCCATGTCTGTCTACCCAGGGGGTGCCGCGGGCTAACAAACCCCCCGCCAGCAGAGCGGAAGAAACGCTGTGATGGGATTTCAGATACCCTACGGCCTTTAGTAGAGTAATAAGGATAGTACCCCTCTATATTTGGAAGAGGAAGAGAGCTTTACCTTGAATGGACTGTACTTTCTATACTATGGGGTTTGGGGGGGTTGATGCGTATATTGGGACATTTCTATGCCTCTGATTCATTGTTTCCTCAAAAGTGAGGATTATCATGATATCAAAAAATTTTTCAATACTATACAGTACAATCTGGGGACTTGTTCTGTGAGGAATTCGAATAAGTCAGCGGTTACACCAAAAAATAATGAGATCTGGGGAAAACATCTTGCACGGTGTGATTTACCCCACTGTCCATAAACCACGAAGGGGTGTTTCGATAAAACGGCCACCTATCTACTTGCCCAGGTATGAGGTGGGTTGGGCTCCTATGGCCAAGATTCTGGAGGATTGGCTGGAAGGGAGTAGGGGGACTGTGTATATAGTTGAGGGAGTGATACCCAGTTCCAAAGATCTATGGATGATGGACGGGATTTTCTCGGGGAAATGTGGAGCGGCTGTACCACATGTTGAGTCTAAAGGGTTCCACTGGCCGCACCACATAATAGTTGTTATAGGATGATGTTCACCTCATTCTTTTCTATTCTAGGATCAGATGATGAGGGATGGAATACTGAGAGGGAGGATTATGCTTTTTATTATTGTGTGGCAGGACCGACGTTGACTATAATAAAACTGTTTATTTCCACGTATGAAAAAAGTGGAGTGATCCTTATGTAGGGGACAAACTGTGGGAGATCCATGAATAAGAATGGGAAAGTAAGTGAACATGGGGTGGAGGAAACACTTGTTTGATATGCTAAACTGTTGCTCCCAAGTCCTGGGAGCACACGGTTCGGAGTGTCCCACCAGCTCAATAAATAAAATCACAATAATGAGGTCTTCCACGGGAAGCACCAGTGAAGGATGGACAAAGGCTCTAGCACCAAGATACCTACTGTGGGACCACTCCAGTGCAGGTTCCCAGGCTCACGCGTGTGTTAGTGATTCGACTATGGACGTGGGAGAAGAAGAGGGACTGATGTTATCTATTCAATTCTATAATTTACTGCACCACAAGTCTCCCAACCAGCCACTCGAAAGAGAGGAGACCTCAATCGTTGTGGCCATAGATCGGGGTGGAAAGTGCTTGACACTCTCTCAAAAGCTTCCTGCTGTAAAGCCTGATAAGAAGAGTGTAAATTGCGTTGAGGCGGGGGCCCTCTAGCCAGTACCCGTGACAATAACAGGAAATTACCGTTCCTAGTGTCTAAGAGCAAATTGTTGACCCAAGATAATCTACTTTTGCCATAGTAGAGGCTTGTGTGGTCTCATTTCTTGTTAAGAGGCTTCTGTCCTTTGTGCACCCCAGTATTTCGGGCAGAGGAGGTAAAGAGCGGGTAAATGGAAAACGTCAGAGGTCTTCTTAAAACTAACATATAAAAAACATCTAAAGTTTTACTTGTTCCCAATTGGTGAGGGATTCCACAAAGGCCATGGCTGGGCCGCCCCCCCACCCTCCTTATACTAAGTGGGGACCCACTGATTTTTCGGGGGCACGGGTGGGAAAACCGAGCAGGGAAAGAAGTAATGGAACGAGTGTGGATGAGGAAAGGCTTCCATGAGTTGTGAAAAGATGGGAATAAATGCCGTGTTGTGGGGCCAATCCTGTTTAACTGATAATATCCACCTAACGCTTGGAAGTAAAACTCGAGTCGTATATAGCATACGGCCGCCACAGTATTGATGGGCATAAAAATGACCGGGCGTTATAGTGCCACTGGGAGTGGAAAAGACGAGGAAGAATGGACCCACCAACGAGATGGTATTCCCTCAAACGACACCTCCTCTCCAATCTCTTGTATGAGGGAACTTCGGTGAAGATGGGAAACCTGTGCATTCCCCAAGAATTTTCCCACAACAAACGACGGGGAGGGAAAACTTACATGGGTTGCACAGAAGAGTGGTTGAGGGGAAGGGATGGAAAGTGAAAAGAAATAAAAGCTTGGATGAGAACAACACACCTATGTCTACGTAACTGTGCCAGGGAGGATCAGCTCATCAATTGAACTCCAATTGTTATAGGGACCCAGTGTAGCCAGGGGCGGGGCCATCGGTGTCCATCAGGGGGGGGGGGCCATTCTACAGATGGGTTATGGCTGAGGAGAGGTCACTGCTGAACATCTTCTGACAGGGACTCTTAAACCTGGAAGAGGGTAATACCAAAGTTGTGGCACGCTCATAAGAGCTAGACTGGGCTGGACACGAGGCCCATATCTTTGTACTTTATGGTCAATGAACGGGAAAAAATTGATGGTGTGGGTAGAGAGGAGGTAGTTTCCTCTCAATGATATTGGGACCATTCAAGGGGAGAGCGCAAAGGAGTCCTGGGGAGATCTTTGAGCCCCGCAGCTTGCTTGCCTATTTTGCCTCCCTAATGCTGGACTTATCTTGGACAATGTAAATTATAGAGGTTTGTTTTTAATGTATATTGCTCCTCAGATTCTAGGAAGGAAGGGAGAGGAGAAAGAGGAGAGAAAAGGAGAGGTTGAGGCAAGGTGGTAGTGTTCAGCGTATTCAAAAAAGGCCATGAGGGGCTTTTACAATCCTAAGGTGTTTTAGTTTGATGTGTGGTTGGGACTTCTTAATAGGGTCTCCTTGTAAACTTAGATCGCTCCAGTAGTAGGGTCACAAGAGGCTTGAGGATATGATTTGAGGGGGGGGGGGGGACCTTTCCTTAATATAAGAATGTAGTCACTGCTAGGCCATATTAGTGGTACCCGTTTTAATAACCAACGAAAAGATTTTTGTGTGGTATTGGTAAAGAAACCAAAGGGATTTTTTGTTTGACACGTAATTTTCATCAAGGGCGGGCAGGAATAATCGACAATTGGGAAATGGAAGCCCCACCAGTTATAGACAGGTATAACACAAAAGGAGGGTATTGAGAACGCCCGAGAAAGTTACAATATTCAAACCAGAGAGTCCTCTGGGGGGTGGGACCCATTGTATTATGGTGTGTAGTGTTTTGTATTTGTGCCCTTGGGAGGAGCTTAAGATATTTGCTGTGGGAGGTTTTGTAGGGTTAGGGGGATTTATTAGTAGTATGGGAGATACTGAAGGCGGCTAACAAGCTATGCCTCTTCCAGGACCCCGGGAGTTTTGAAAGGGAGAATTCACTTTTTTGAATCCCAGACTTGTATATCTATTAAATGGACCCGGGAAGAAAGCCCAACCGCAATGTTATGCTAGATTGTACGGGGAGGAGTAGGGGGAGGGAGAGAGTGGAGTGGGGAGGTGTATTATGAGGGAAAGGGAAGGGGGTGTATGAAAGGTTGTGATGGTGTGAAAATAAAAGCAACCGTTATTCCTTGGGTTTTTTTTTACTACCAGCCAAGCCGCCTCTAACGGCAGGGTTATGAATAGTGGTTGAGCTGTCGTGGGGACCTGTGGACAGTGAGGATTGTTCCCCCATCAGAGGGGTGTGAAGCCAGAGGAAGGGCTGAGACAGGTGCCAAGGACCAATAATCGCCAATTGATTCCTCACAGCAGTTGGAGAAGAAAGGCAGTTGATTTTTATTGGGTGAGGGGGAGGGTGGGGGCGGTGGGGAGGGTCCATAGTAAACCCCCAGAGGGGGACCGTTTTATTTGCCTCTGTAGTGTAAAAAGCAAGGGACGAGGGGAGGACGGTGGTGGGAAACGAGGAAGGGGACGGTCTTACTTAGGATGCGGGAAAGTTGTGGTTAGCAGCAGCAGGAGGTCTGATGCAGAGCCAGTCTTCAAAGTTCATTTGGAAGACTATTCTCTCTTCAGCAAGGGAAGCGACAGGGTGGGCTTGGGCGTACCAAGCCAGAGTCTTAATCTTGATATCGTGAGGGTTGGGGACTTATTGCAAAAACTTCTAGTGGGGGACATCTAGTGTGCCGGGGGCTGATAGATATGGGGGCTTGAGGCCATAACATAATCAAATAGGAGGAAGGTGAGATAGAGGTTGGGTTGAATGGTGGTGTTTGAAAAAAGAGAGTGAGCATTGACTTCCTTAAAAGGACAACAAAGAAAAAGAGTCTTGGGGTTGGGCATGGGGGTCCTCACAAGTGAATTCTCCAATAGACGTTTCACGGGATCTGGGGCTGGATCCGGGGAATCCTGGACGGATGGGGTGGTCTGTTGGAATAGTGAAAAGAAAAAAACAGAATTCACTCCGGGGCCAACCGGCGGTGGTGGGGCTTCCAATTTAAAATCTTTGTTCAATCTTTATATTCTTCTTTTGATTTTAAATAAAATGGTAAATAAGAAATGATGGGACAATGAACCCCAATGGCAAATATATAACCCACCGTGTGTCATTACAAAAAAAAAGTGCGGGAATCAAGACTACGGTCGTTTCAGTTCGTACGACCTTTAGTCATGGGCCTTGGTGGTCTTGTAATGGGGAACGTTGTGTGGGCTGGGGAAAGTTCTTCCTCCCAGTATACCGTCTTTGTACTGTTCTCTATTGGCCCACATTTTCTGTGAAGAAGGACCTGAGAAAAATTAAAGAATAGTGGGCCGTTGTGGCTTTACATACAGGTACAATGGGTATTTGGATAAAAATTGCCTGGCTTACTAACCTAAAGAATTTCTTATATGTTTAGGGAAGAAGTTGTGAAGTTGAGTACGTGTGGGATGAAGAGGTGAGATAACAAAGTGACATTTGTGGGTTTTGGGAGAATTGGTCGACTGGGACTGGGGGGGGGGGAACTATAGAGGGACTCATATTACTTTGCGGTGGGTTGATGAGAAGCGCAGGTGGGGGGCACTAGCAAGCAGCGCACATTCATGTTGGGGGCCTTTTATTGGTGTAGGTTGGATTAACATGTTGGCCTAGACCAGATATATAGTCCAAACCAGGGTAAGTCGTACAAGTGTGTTGGGTATGGCCTCTGCCTCCACATTTGTGTCCAATGGGCTAACAAGGTTTCTCTATAAGGAAAGGGGGGGCCAAATGAGCAGCCTTAGTTTAATGGGGGTCACCTTGGTCAACACCTTTTTCGGGGAAAACATCATGTTGGTGTGTGAGTTTTTGGGAGCCAAGGCCTTTGGCCTCCTCAGCCCCCTTCTATAGGTTCTTTAGTGTTTAGAACCCCCTTTTTAAGAAAATTGCTTGGGGAAATAAGGAATTTACAGGGACGACTTTCCTGGCTCCTACTGACCTTCCCGAAGTGTCATTTTGGGCAGAACGTTGTTTGTATTTTAAAAGGTGGATGGGGAACAGTGTTTTAAAGAGTTCTTGTGGCCTAATGATTGTCAGATAAGATGATTGGTGTTGTTGTGGGACTATAGGTCTTCTTGGGGTCTTCTGTAGAGGATAGGAAATGACTGTGTGGCGCTCTACACGCAGGATAAAAAATTTAGCAAGCTTTCTCCAAAGGTGTCTAAACTTTAAGAGGCCGTGGGAACTGAAACATGGAGAAGGAGCTAGGCTCGTTGGCTGGGGGGGTATTAGGGTAATCTGGGGGGTAATGGGAATGGTGGGTATTCTCGCTTCCCTTCAGAACAGTAGAGGCGGAAGAGAAGATAAAGGGATTTGGGGAGTTGTTTTGGGAAGCTATTGATGAGAAGGGAGGAAGGAAAGTAAAAAAAATGGAATGTGAGAAATTTAGAGAAAACAGCTGGGCCGTCTTGTTGCGCGGGAAAGGTGCGGAAGCGACGGGACGTGGAAGTTCACGGGTGTAACAGTGAGACAAGATTAGCCTTGGTGAAGAACCTTTCCTACTCCCCTTACTACTTTGTTACCGCGTGTCCAGTGTGTTGTGTTCCCTGTGCCAGTGGTGACAATTTACTTCCCGGGGTGGGGGGGGGATCTGGACCAACGTCTTTTTTTGCCCCACTGTTTTTGTGGGGGAGTCTATTTATAAGTAGTGAGGTCATGGTTGGGGAGGTAAGTAAGTAAGCCGGATTAGTAGAGGTCCACAATATTTTTTATTAAATGGTTTGGTTAGGGAGGTAGGGTTGGAACGATTTTTGTGTTTATCTCCTTAATATATAAAAAGGGTGTGGGTGTTGTGGGTTTTCTCGCCAAGGCATATGTTCTGAGCTTTCTAGTAATCTATATGTTTTGATGCAAAAGAAAGTTTTTCATTTTAGTTTATTAAGATAGCTCACAAGGGTTTTTGGGGAGAATGGTTAGAAAGCCTATGGTTCGTGTTTGCAGTCTGTTTTTAAGTAGGTCCAGAATTTCAGAAAGGTTTTTAAAGTTGGTTCTGTGTTCGGACTGTTTCGGGGGGGGAAACCTTTATTTAAAACAAGAGGGTTTGTATTTATTTTTTTGTATTGTGGTGTGGTGGGTGGAACCGGCCTCCTGGGTATAAAGCGGTAACAATTTCCGTTTAGGGTTATGGTGGGTCCATATAATTGGTTTTTTTAGTGGATAATTTACCGTTAATATTACTTTGTGATATATATGCCGAGTTTTTTCCGCACAAAAAAATGTGCTCTGAAAACAAAATACTTGAACTCGGCTCCTTTTTATGCAGATGTCAATACAGGAGCCAGCCAGGCACTTACACAAAAAATAAAAAATCTATATGTACTACCCCCCCGGGCGGCCCACCTGATATGCATGTTTGCTGAGTGCTCCCCCAGATGACAGCAACCCATTGGGCCTCCTCTTATCTGGGGTTCATCCTGTCTTGTATTTTCTGTCTCGCGGGGAGGTTAAACCATCCGAAGGGCAACCGCATGGTTTCTGCTTGGACCGGGCGGCATAAGAATGGGGGACGTCAAAAGCAGTGGCGGGACAGACCATAGGCAGCGCCCGGCAGCCCTGCGCAGGGATGTTGATGAAAGGGAACAGACACCAGAGACGGAAACCCGCGCTGGGACCACTCGGGTGGGGGGAAAGGAGGGGGAGCAGAGTTGACCGCTGCACTATCGAGGGGGCTTAAGGGGGCCGCACGGATATGGTGGAGGGGTATATTTAAGTTTTTTTTTTCCTGTTTTTTTTAGTTGCTGGGCTGGCTATGTATTACTAACATGTGGGGGGGCAGGCCAGACCAGCAGGGCTTGGGCTTGGCTAAATCCTATAACTTACTGGGGGGAGGTGGGCTGGCTTAGCTATATATCTAACTGGGGGACATAGGCTTTGTGCGGTTGGGACTGGTCTATCTGTTGTATTATATGGGGGCCAGTGCTTGGGGGACCTTTGGCGACGGGTGGGGTGATTTATAGCCTGGCTGTGGTGTACTACTGGGTAGGAGTCTCAGTGAGGTTGTCCGTGTTGATGTCGTGTTGGTTCCCGTGGGATTTTGGTCTTTTTATGTTGGTTGCCCTGGTCTCTATACAGGGTGTGTGTTTTGCTCTTATTGCTGACATGGGTGTTAGTTGTATTTGGGTGTGTAGTCTGCGATCTGTTTATGGCTCTATGGAAGCTGTTCAGCATTTAACGTTAGCACCAGTTAACAATGCCCTCCGTTGGGGTTCGTATACATTTTCGTTGCTATGATTTATTGGTGCAGGATAGCTTATGTACCGGCCGCCGGTTAAGGAGGCGCATGTGTATAGTTCTCTTGGGGTGTGTGGAGTCGTTGTGTGAAACCCAGGCTGTCGCTTGGACAAACGGGTTGGCGACGGGGAACGCGGTGTGTTGAGAGGGGGTCTGACATCGGGTGGGATTTGTTCGGGGGAGGGTTCCGGCGAGCTAGTTGGGCGGAGTGGGTCATAGTCGGACTTTGGGTAGAGTCTAATTGACCGTGCGAGGTCTCCGATAGATGTTGGTGCTTGCTATAGGGGCATTTCCTTGGAGATACGTTTAGCAGGTGTCAAGTGTCGTACCGTGACTGCGGGAAGCCCTGATTTCGAGTACTTTTAGGTTGGTGGCGGAGGTGTGCAATTTGCCTTTCGAGCGGGTTATTGATATGTCTTGGGTTTTTGCACGCTAAAGTGACTTGATCTAATTTGTCCGGTGCGGAAGGGGAAGATTGCAGTAATATGAGGAATGGTTGGGGTTGTGATATGCTATATTATTCTTGGCATATTTTTTTCGTGGTTTTTATTCCAATTTGACTTATAGTTATGAGTTAATAACAACAAAGATTCTCTATGCAAATTATTGGTTTATTGTCGGTGTATGACTTTGTATGATTTTTAGGCACTTTTGTTCGTTCCCTTTGCCGTCAGTCCTGTAGAATACGATAAAAATTAAAGTTTTTTCTTTTATCTTTTTAGGTCATCTACATGCTGGTGATACCCTCATTTATATAGTTTTTTTATCTCTTTGCTCAATTTCACTGAGCAAACAATACTTCTGCATTTTTCTGTTTTCAATTGGTTGTGGGTATTTTGGCAAAAAGAGTTGTTCTTATCAGTCGTATCATAGTAGGAATGCAGCTTAGAACCTACGGGTGTTACGTCGGAAAGTGATTGTTTTTTTTCTTGATGTAGTATAAGCCGAGTTAGGGTTTTTGTGCTGAAAAAATAGGTTTATACTCAAGTATATATTATACAATATTATTAAATATTTATATATTCAATAGTTATTAATGTTTTTTTTTTACATTATTCCACCTTTGGGTTGAACAAAGCGATCATCCGTCCACCTGTTCAAGCCTTATACTGCAATACACTTGTATTGCCGGTGATAGTGTAAGTAACTAGCTCCGAGAATGCTCACTTATAGCCGGTCTGCTAGGACGCAGACAACCCGGGGAGAAAAAGAGACGCGTAAGCATTGGGTTACTAGCCGGAACCGCGAGGACAGCGGCAGGAGGATAAATCCCCCGATAAGCACACCGGGGGGGTCCGATCCAGCGTGGAGACACTACACGCCGCGGTCATGCTGACCACGGCGGTGCAAGGGGTTAAACAACCGGGATCAGAGTTTTTTCCGATCGGGTGAGTAGTGCCGGTTCTGGGGCTTGATATCACAGGCTGACACCGGCTTCAAACTAACCCGAGGGTCCCGAACTCTTCTTCTGACGCGCCGCTGTAGAAAGGCGTCGTCAGAAGAAGTACCCTTAATGTCGTAGAAAAATGATAGGGCGGGGTCACTAGCGGTTAAACTGAACCTAATCTAACTTTTTTAAAAAATTATTTAGAAATATGCAGGGGCCGAATCTGCCATGAGGCGAGATGAAAATGAATCACCACCATTGTTAAATCGCACCCTGTCTTTTAAGACACAGGATGCTGATTTCTCATCCTTGCAGGGATCACAGGCGAGTGCAGCTTGGAACGCTGAAATTTGTTCGTACAATTAAAGACAATAGTTATATGGGCTAATACTAATGGGGGTTTTCATAATGGGTAGGGGGGTGGGGTCTTCTATAATGGGGTGGGGGGGCTGTATATATTTATTGGGGCCATTCTTATAACTGGGTGGGGGCTGTATATATTTATATGGCCACATCTTCTTTACTGGGGGGGGGAGGCTGTATATTTATATGGGCCACACTTCTTAATCGGGGTGGGGAGGCTGTATATATTATGGGGCCACATATTCTTATACTGGGGGGGGGGGCTGTATATATTATATTGGGGCCACATTCTTCTGATACTAGGGGTGAGGGGCTGTATTATTTATATGGGGCCACATTTCTGATACTGAAGTGGGGGAGCTGTATAATTTATATGGGGCCACATCTATTATACGGGGTGTTGGGGGGCTGTTTATATTTATGGGGCCACATATTCTTATATGGGTGGGGTGGGGGCTGTATATATTATATGGGGCCACATTTTCTCATACTGGGGGCTGTATATATTATATGGGGCCACATTATTCTTATATCTGGGGTGGGGGGCTGTAATATTTATATGGGGCCCCATTATTCTTATACTGGGGGTGGGGGGAGGGCTGTATATATTTATATGGGGCCAATTATCTATGCTGGCGGTGGGGGCTGTATATTTACATGGGGCCACATTGTTCTTATACTGGCGGTGGTGGGCTGTATATATTTATATGGGGCAATTCTTGACTGATGGTGGGGCTTAATTTATATGTTGGGGCACATTATTCTTATACTGGGGGTGGGGGGCTGTATATATTTATATGGGGTCACATATGTATTATGACTGGGGGGATGGGTATAATTTTTTTTTTTTTTTTTTTTTTCGGGGGCCAGATTAGTTTTATACTGGGGGGGGGGCTGTGTTTATTTATATGTGGGCCAGACTCTTCTCATACTGGGGAGGCTGTATATGGGATACAGTATACTACTAAGCTGGGGGCTGTATATGGGAGCCGTATATAATTTAATAGTGTGGGGGATTGAATAACGGGGCTTTTAATATATTTTAGAGCAGGGCTTTATAAAAATAAATAAATTATATATATATATACAGTACATATTCATTTGGGGGCTCTATATATACATTGGTAAGGGGAGCACTGAATATTAATACTAATATTAGTTATAGGATACAATAGAATACTTTTCATCATGTAAGCCAAATGTTGGGGGGGTCTGTATTAATAAATTAGGGGTGTTGTATTTTGATTAGTGTGCTGTGCAGGCTATATTTCCAGTAGAATATTTATACATAATGAAGGGATGTTGTATATGTGGGGTAGCGTGCGGTCACTTGTTTTGTAAGGGGTATATATTATTTAGGAGCGCAGTGTTGTTATCCAGGAGACCTTATATTTTAAGTGACTGTGGTAGTTTTAGGGACGCTGGTTGGAGCTGAAGGTATCTGGCAGTGAATTCAGCAGTGACATCATGGATGGGAGAACCTGGAATAAAGTCCTCCTGATGGAAGAGATTGTCATCTATAAAAAGGTACTAGATGCCACTAATGGCAGTTTTTTACAAGTTACGTTATATTAGAGGATTATAAAATTACAGATTAGGGTAGAGGCAGGCAGGAGGAATCTACCATCAGATCTACTTCTGAAGGTAGATTCCTCTTGGTAGGTTTCCTTTATAGAGAATTTCCTGTGACTTTTGTTCTACAAAAAATAGCTGTATTTGTATACAAGTGGAAAAAAACTAAATTACCATAAAACCAAGCATGAGAAACCAGGGGTTCTTTGCTGATAAGCACTAGAGTCCATAGAATTAGTGATGGGTCATTCGGGAACGGGCTGAATCTTCTGTATGGACGACGGGAGTTGGCTCACCTAACCCTGCTCCTAATCGAGTTAAAAGTGGAACAGTTTGGGGTGACTTACTGGTCTGGGTCTCCCTATTATACATTTGATAGAGAGCCGTTCAGGAGCCAGAAGAGCCTACTCTTCTTAGTGAGCGGAGCCTAATGATTCAGCTCACTGAGAAGAGGCGGACTTCCCATCACGACATAGAAAAAAAAAATTCTACAAACTGGATGATTTCATGAAAAGGGAGGGGCTGCTGCTCTCTGCTCACAGAGGAGAAGGTCATGCGACAGTCCTCTCTCTGTCTATGTAGCAGAGCTGGATGTGTTTCATACAGCGAATGCAGATGTCTTTGGCAGATAAACTATTAACCCGCACATTATAACTTTACAGTTACCCTTTTGAGCTTAGCTTCAGTTTTATAAACTTCTGTGGGAAAATGAAAGCAAACCGGTTGAGAATAATCTCAACCATTATTAATGTACAAAAACCATTACTAGTCTAACATAGCGTATATATCTCGAGTATAAGCACAATTATTCGAGTATATATAAAAAGAAATTAGTACTCATCTCCACTGTTTTCCAGCGTCCTCTTCTCCCCCTGGCTCATTTTCTGCGCTCGACTCCAGCCTCCTGGCAGTACAGGCAGAGGCATGTCTATGTCATCAGTCGGTGAGATGTCGTGTCGTAATGTGCGTGTGGCGTAGGCATGCCTCTCGCCGCACTGTCGGGAAGCCAGAGCTGAGCTGCAAAGGCAAGCTGGGAAAGTAGAGGACGCGGGCGTGGCGGCTGAGGGGGAGTAGCAGTATTATTTATCGGGCAGTGTGGGACTTATTTTAAGGGGGCATGCTGGACATATATTACAGGGGCACGCTGGACATATATTTACAGGGGGCACTGCTGGACATTATATTTACAGGGGGCACTGCTGGACATTATATTTACAGGGGGCACTGCTGGACATTATATTTACAGGGGACACTGCTGGACATTATATTTACAGGGGACACTGCTGGACATTATATTTACAGGGGGCACTGCTGGACATTATATTACATGGGAACTGCTGAGGGCATTATATTTAAGGGGACACTGCTGGACATTTTGATAGTTACAGGGGGCACTCGTACTGGGGGCAAGCACTGGCTATATAGTGAGGAGCAAAAGATGTGCAGTCAGACAGTTAACATTCTGCTAATATACAGCTAACATTGTGTTTACATTCGTTAAACAAAATCACAATGTTACAATTTGCTATGTGAACATGATGCAATGCAATGGATATGTAAAAGTAGTGTAAACACAAAAAGCAATGTAACACAGCAATGTAAACACACAGCAATTGTAAACGGGTGTAAAGTGAACATAAATGCAATTGTAAATGCCATGTAAACACCAAACTTAATGTAAACGCAAATGTGGCGCAAATACTATGCAAGTGCAATGAAATGTAAAGCAAACGCAATGTAAAGCATGTTAACTGGTTTGAAGAAGGGGATGATATAACTTGTCATGATTAGCCAGCGTTGAGGAATTCAGATGAGCTATATTGTCGTGTAGTCACACTGTCACCCTCTGTAAACACATGGTGTAGTAGAACAATAACGTGGAAAGCAAAAATAAAATACCACACCTGTGGTTAAATCCAAGGGTCCAAGATTGACCCTAGTGCTCTCACTCTACAATAACCAAAAACAGCATAGCATACTCTGAGAGCTCTTCATCAAATATAAATTATAAACAATGTTATTAAAAGTAAGGGACCCGAGTGCTGGGCAATTTCTGCCAAAATAAATAAAACAATTCACTGACAACAGGAATGTAGGTATGTAGGTAAATAAACACACACCCCCCCCCCCCCCGCATCCCAAATCACCCACAAAGAACACATATTGGGGCACATTCATCAGATTAGTGCAAACTCCACTAAAAGTGGTTTGGCCTTGTATAATGGCGCCAGATTCATTAAGAAGCGTGGCCAGAAACCATGAATCTTGGTGTTTCCCTGTACGCCCAAGAGAGTTCACACAACTTTTTTGTGGTGCACCTTTAACATAGTGCGTGCAACAGACTTGTATGATGAATCTGACGCATGGTCTGATGGTCTGACTAGCAGCATCGAAACACCCGCTATATGTGTTGCGCGGTTGCCTAGTGCAGTTGCGTCCGACATTTGTGATGCAGACACTCTTAATAATGTGCAAGCAGTTTCCACTAGAAAGAATGTGCAAAGTCCAACAGAAAAATCCCTTCGGAAATGTGCCCCTAAAAGTATCACATAGACGTAACAACCCATACAAAAAATAATCAATACTTAAGACGTCGGTAGTGAATGCTTAAAAATTAAATAAGTAAACAAAACAGCAAAGATTTTTTTAGAGCAAAGATCCAACCAAACAAAAAACATCATAAAAAGTGATCAAAGAGTCACATTTCCCCTGCATGATATCAATAAAATTACAACTCATCCACAAAAATAAGCCCTCTAAACAGCTCAATCAACAAATGGAGGATGATTCAAAAATACATACTTACATTGCAAGAAACACAATAGAAGGGAGGGTTGTGGAGGACACCTCAATGATAGAATGATGGCCTTTCCTGAGTGGTGTTTTGGGAAGGGCGGAGGAAGAGGAGCTTCTCCACAGCTACAGATAAGTCAATAAGTCAATAGCTAAATTTTTGGAAACCAATAATGAGAACTAAAGTTCATGTATTAACATCCCCTACCTAGAACAAGCAGAGAAATTGCTTGCTGATCTCTTTTTACATAATAGAGGAAAAGGATAAACATCAACCCTTTGCCTAATGTGGCCACCATATAACACTCGACCCAGAACTTGTTCAAAAGTAGCATGTAAAAAAAACATTGCAAATGTAAGAAAAGTGAGGGCTCGGACCTGCGATCATGACATTGAGCCCTAAACTGAGCCTTCCAAATTGCCTTTGTAGTCTTCTAGGTAATAGGGGACAACTATAAGACAGTCCCTCCTAGGTCACTGGTCAGACATAAAACAAGACAAACAAAGGAAAATCAATAGGTGAGTATCCACTCTTAGAGTGAATCGAAGACTCAGAAATAGAAGCATCCACATACATACTAGATGTTACTGAAAGGGGGGATTTCCGTTATTGTATTGTGTCCTAGATCCAGGGTCATGAGAGGAGAGAACGTTTGAAGTGCCCCTGTCATGATGTTATACATGTTCTTTGCATGTGGCATGTGCAATAGGAATATATAGCCACTGGCGTCATGAAGGGGTTAGGAGTGTAGTCACCCAAAAATTAAAACACAAAATCACATTTTGCTTGCTTGCGCAAGAACATTGCGATTTTTTCAGTGTTCATCTCGTTGGTGTGCGAGCATTGAGCTGAAAACCTCCTCGTGGTTTTGATCAGAACAAACATTGCTACGAGTCAGTAGGGCGTATAGTGGGGCTAAAGACACTATCACTTATGAGATCCCAGGGACGGGTGTTCACTGCCAAGACGACTTCCTGAAACTCCGGCAATCTCCCACCAGGTAGAAGGAGGCTGATGCGGGGATGTACGGGCCTGACTTGAAAGGTAAGGACCTATTTAAGTGACGTTCTAGAAGGAGAAAAACAGCAAGTAGATACAAAGGAGGTGGACATTATATTTACAGGGGACACTGCTGGACATTATATTTACAGGGAACACTGCTGGACATTATCTTAAAGGAAAGCTCTGTTGGACATTTCCTTAAATGGGTTTTCCCATGAAGAAAATTCTCAAATCCCCTAGTGATGTTTACGCAATAAAGATCAATAAAGTACAGGTTTATATACACTTTTATTTACAATCTGAAAATTCACCAGTATAGGGAGACGAGACAGCTCAGAGATGAGATGATGAGATGCCTATTACACACTGTCAGCTCTGCTACATATCCGTTCTCACACATATGTGCTTGCCTCCCCCTTCCCCTGAATAACTTATTTGTAGTTTGTAGCTTGCAGCTTCTCTCTCCTCAGATGTGATGTTTGCTGGCAGGAAGTGAGTGAGTGTCTGTGAGCTTTGTCCTGAGATGCAGGGGGCAGGGCTGGATTACATGGATCACAGAAATCCAAGATGGCATCCCTCTGACCCCAAGTCAGAAGTTACAGGGTCGTGTCTAGGGGCAACTGAAATTGTGTACACCAGGACTGATAGAGACAAGTTGGACTTATATCTGTAAAATACTGTATTTTTGTTAATAACAGTGAATTAGAGAATGTGTTATTTTGTTATCCTTAGTACATTTAAGAAACTTGCCTTTGTTGGAATACCCCTTTAAAGGAGGGTTCTGCTGGACATTTCTTTTTACATGGAGCCTCTGCTGGACATTTATATTTAAAGGGGGGCTCTGCTGGACATTTATATTTAAAGGGGGGCTCTGCTGGACATTTATATTTAGAGGGGGGCTCTGCTGGACATTTATAATTAAAGGGGGGCTCTGCTTGACATTTCTGTTTAAAATCAACAACTTTTTTATTTTTCCATGTACAGAGCTGTGTGATGGCTTGTTTTCTGCATAACAAATTGCACTTCATAGTTATGGTATTGAATATTCAGTGCTGTGTACTGGGAAGCAGGAAAAGCGGTTATGGATCGCTGCTCCCCGATGACATCACAATGCTAGCACCAATCGCGGGTGTTACCGGTAAGTCTTTGCTGCAATATGCTATGGAGAGGGCTATGGAGAGGGCTCTCGGGGCGCACGCTTCTGTAAGGGGAGGCTGCTACTGGACATTTTATTAAAGAGTAGTATCTGCATTTTTCACCCTAGGCTTAAACTCAAGTCAATCATTTTTCCCAGTTTTTTGTGGCAAAAATAGGTACCTTGGTTTATACTCGGGTCTGCATATACTATAGTATATATGATTATCATTTCCTGTTGGAACTTTAATTACTTTGGTTAAAAAAATGCATTTCTGCCGCATTTTGTCAATCTACAATAGATGCTTATATTTTAGTCTATCTGCAAAACAAGTGTATATTATAAGTAAATTATAGAAACATTAATATTAACAGGTCCATAGGTTAAATAAAACAAATAATCTGGTTAGTAAGTAGAGTTGCACCACTATACACAAGTTTTTCTATTTCAGGCCCACTGTATGCAATTTCTGCTGTAAAATGTCTTGTACAGTGAACTTGAGACACTTCTAATATCATGTAATTTTGTAAATGTTTCTAAGACTGCCTTCCCAGCTTCGAAGGCATTCAGTGTGCTCACTTGTTTTGTCCTTTTGTCAGATAATAGTTTGTATGAATTGTGAAGATGCTGCTTATTTCAGTTACTGCTTGTCAGCTTTTGCTGATCTCTAATGATGTGGAGCTGGAAAATTACTAGTGTGTGAAAGACACATGGAGACTCTAAGAACCTTCCTTTGTGCTTTCATAAAGCTTGCCGTTTTATCCAGAACATCTATTTATGTCCACAATTAGTTCCATTGTTTTTTAAAATCAAAGAACAGATGCAAGGAATAAACAGATGAGAAACTGTTTTAATTTCTGAAGTAATAGTAAAAAATACATAGAATAATAATAATTGCTTCAACACTAAACGGTCACCAAAATTGTGTCACAAAATTCAGGAGTACATGTTATCCAACAAAAAGGTGGTGTAAACTGTGTAAATAAGGACTGAATTTATTATGCCAGTATCTGACATTATAGGTTTATACTGTCTAACTATTAGCGTTTATAGTACCTAGTAGTACAGGACTAATAAATTTGCCCCAGGGGAAAAAAGATCAGCTCACCAATATTCCAATATCTTCCTAGAAATTTGTAAATCCATGGAAAAATCACTTAGATCCAGTGCATAATTTTATGTTCATATTAAAATCCATAAAGAACATAGACATAGACAGCAATAGGCGCACTGAGCGATACTGCGCCTCACTTGTGTGGCTCCAGACACGAGGAAAAGATGGAACATGGCCTATCTTTCCCCATGTGCACAGCCTTGCGTGGTGCATCTCGATGGAGAGGGGAGGGGTAACCCCTCCTCCTCTCCAGGGGGCCGGGTGGGCATACGTTCATGTGAATTCATCCTAAGGCTACATTCACATGTTGATGGAAATTCTATAGTCTGCAGTGAATCAGTGACCAATTTATAGACAGTCCCTGTGTTATGCAAAAGATAGTTTCTGTAGGTCTGTACTTAAGTTGAAAGTCAAAACTGGTATATTTCATCATTGTAGCTCCAGACGACTCGCCACAGATGACTAGGAAATGGCTCAGGGAGATTTACACTTCTTCCTCCACGTCAGAGGAAGAAGTGGTTAAACATAAAAGGAGCAGAAAGAAGGTGTTCATGTCAGACACTTTCCTCGGTGAGGACAGGGCAACTATGCAGCTATACCCTCTGGTTGTAATAACAGAGATGCAAAAACACTCTCCATGTTTAACAACATTAATAAAGCTGCAGCTCCTGGTAGTTTGGCTTATTCAAGAAACATAATGAACTAAAATTCCCATAAGGTGTTCAATTCTTCATATATGTCTCCAGGAGAACTTCCAGAAGAAGTAGATTGGGAGTCAGAGAAGGTCACTAGGTCTGCTGAATCTTCTAAGAGGGGGAAATGTATTGAGATAAAAATGACAAGAGTGGGGCTAGCAGGATAATCCCCTCCCAATAAATTGTTTAACCAGCATTTGGCCATAGCTGAATCTTCAGACATCTAAGATTTTTCTAGTTTTGCATTTAGGACCATGCCAGTAAAGTAAGATGACTGGGAACTGCATAAGCATATTGGTATCCCTGACATACAAGCGCTTATCGCACCAGATATTGATCCAGCTCTGTTGTCTATTGTTGGAACCTCTAATACTCCAGATAGTCTGGATTCCATTTTACACACTATACAATTTAAATTGTTGGACACAGTTGGTCAGTTACTATTAACATTGTCCAAGGCAGAGCGAGCAGGGCAGCTTAGAGATGGCCAGCAATATCCATGGGTTAATGGTGTCAAAAATAGCACTGCTAAAGGCCATAAGCAGAGCAGTTCTTACAGTGGGGCTGTCACTTAATTTTGTAACCAACATTAGGAGAGCAAAGTGGCTAACAGCTGCAGGGATGTTAGATTAAGCCACATGAGTTTCCAGAATTCAGTCAAGAAGTTAAGGCAAGATACAGGATTAGGAAATCATTTGCAGATTTAACCCAGGACTGCATAGAAGGGACTTTACGAAACAAAGCGGAATCTCTACAGCCAGAGGTACTTCTTACAGACCCGGAACCTCACAGAGAGGTCAGACAGGTAAATTTGAATACTGTCCATTTCAGGGCATATTTGAGTGCCTGGGAGGAGTCCAATGGGTATCACAGGTTATAAAGACGGTCTAACTGCCTTTGAAAAAATTTCCTTTCCAAAAGAGAATACCCCGTTTCTCCACAGACGAAAGCCTAAATGAAGGGCTACATTTAGCACTGATAGTGGAAAAAAGGCATTGGTAGGTCAGAAAGGCTGGGTAAGCAACATGTTCCCAGTAGTGAAGTCAGAGGGGTTTTTAAGACCAGTGTTGAATGTAAAGCCACTAAGCAAATTTCCAAATTGGAAAAGGTTGAGGATGAAAAGACTTGGGGCTTTTATTAGAGAAAGACATGTATCTAATTAAAATAGACCTGAAAATGCATTCCATACAATATCAGTAACTCCAAAACACTACAATTTCATTGAAAAAGCAACCTATACTACTGGAACGTCATGGTGTTTGGCCTCTCGAATGCTCCATACACGTTCACTCGAGTGCTAAAACCAATTATAATACACTTAAGGTCTCAGGGCATTTCATGCCTAGTATATATAGACGATAAACTGATTTTCCATTTAGATCCGGTCCTGTTGACAGACAATTGAAATCCGTTCTCTGTCCAACCAGGTCCCCGATTTTCTATGTTTTTTGCATTGATACAAGAATATTTCATATAAGCGTGCCCAGAGATAAATAGGTAGAGGTTCAAGGCCTAGCACACAAGTTTTGCAAAAGTCCGGTAATCACATTGAGGCAGATGGCAACCTTAATCTGCACATTAATAGCCAATCAGCCGCGGTTCAAGCTAGATCCCACCAGGTTCAGAAAATCACAAATGTGATTAGATTCTCAGTTAAGGAGAGACATAGTATGGAACCAAAAGAGGAAACTCACACACTCAGTAAGAAGGGAATTGGAGGGCTGGAACACTCACAGGTTGGGGGGCCTTTTTCAGCAAAAAAAAGCTATAGGGGAGTATGGACAGACGAAGAGAAAAAAACTACACATACACACACTAGAGTTGAGAGCAGCGAGACTAGCGTGCATCCACGTGATAAAAGATACCAGTCCCCATCAGGTCATTGATTTCCAGATGGACAACAAGACAGCCATAACATACGTAAACAAAATGGGGGGAACATTGCCCTAGTATTATGGGAATGGGCAATAAAGAGAAACACAGATTTAACTGCCCATTATGTTCCAGGTCAATCAAGATCACGAGCGCAATGTCCAGACAGAACAACCTTTTTGTAGTGAGTTTTTGTAGTGAGAATACGGTCTCTGAGGGCTTGGAGGGTGGATGCACTCTCATTTCAGTGGCAAGGTATTCATGATCTATATGTCTTTAACCCCCCCCCCCCCCCCCCAAATTTGATTCCACACACATAATACAGAAAATTTAGTAGGAGAAGATCTCACGGTTGGTCCTAGTTTACCCGGTTTGGCAGTCTAAGCCAAACTAACACACCAGGCAAGCAAGTTACTAAATTGGTATTTGAGACCAAAATCATGCCGCAGATAAAAATCCATAATTCAGAAGTTTTATACATGGCAAACCAAAAGGTTCGGTTAACATTTGAAATGCATTAGACTTCTTGCCGATTAAAAATAGATCAGGTATTGCATATAATACTCTTAAAACCATAGGCTCTGCGCTTAACATTATAATAAACTCTAAGAGAAAACAAAATATATTTTGTTGAGATTATTGAGAGGTGCTATTCCATCCAGACCAATTTTTCCAAAATACTCATGTGGGACATAGAGGTCTTGCACAAATATTTAAGTTCTTTAGACCTGGAAGACCTTTCCATCAGGGAGGTCGGTATTAAACTGGCCTGTCTAATGTCATTGACATTACCAGTAAGAACTATGGAACTAACACTAATTCACATTGATGAACCATGGTTATCACAAACACCTAGTGGTTTTCATGTGGTCTTCAAAGGAAGGATGAAAACTACAAACATATACAGATTCTGGTAGGGATCAACTTAGTACAGGTCACAGTAGAAACATTATTGTGCATTGTCTTAGCAATAAGAAGATAACTGGGGTTATCACAACCCTTAAGAGGAGACATTACAGAAGTGTTGGATCCTAGAAGCAATGTGCAGGGTGGGTATAGACACTGCCAAATGGTAAAGAAAGTACCGTTGGAAACAATACTAACTATTAGCTAGATGGTCATCTCAATGCACATTTGACAAACGTTACTGGAGACCTTCAAAGTGCAAAAAACTTGATTTTATGAGAGCCACTACCAGGTGTGTGCTAATCTACCCATTAGCTGGTGCTGGGTGGCTGCCTCTCAAAGAACAAAGCTCAGTTTACAGGAATCTATGAGCTGCAAACTGCATTTGTTCTAGGGAATAGGTGAGCCACCCAGCAACAGCTACCACCCTCCCAACCCTAATAGACTTGATTTACCTTATTAGTGTCTCTTAAGCTACTAAGGTGTATACAGTTATATCTTAATAGGATCAAGAGCTCAGAAATTGTTCACGCAACATAATGTGACAGAGACTGAGAAATTGTCATGTAAGACAGCCTGGAATACAATAAGCAATAAGCAACAGAATAAGCCTCCACATCACTCCTGACTTTCAGTTTAGTTTTTTTGTTTCAAATCCTACTGTTATTACTATGCAAAAAGAAATAAAGGATACAAGATATATATGCATGCTACTAGAGTGCTTATAAGCTGGCAGCTTAAAGGGGTATTTCCATTTCAGCAGATTAATAAAATTATTAATTCCTCATGATTTTCTGGATCACTGCTTATTGTCTGTTAGGGCCCGGGTCAGTGGACCCTCTGGAACACCGCGGGAGATGGTACTAGCCGACACCTGGAACCGGAATCTAAGTAGCACCTGGTCTTCACCAGAGCCCGCCGCAAAGTGGGATGGTCTTACTGCGGCAGGATGCCACCAGGTCGTTCCACAGGTGGCAGCCAAGGTCAAGGTACCAATACCGAAGACAGTCTTGTAGTGAAGTAAAGGTTGGTTGTCAGGGCATGCGGCAGAGATGTAAGGTCACGGTAAAGGTCCAGGGTCAACAACAGGTGATCAAGGCAGAATGGGACAGGAAAAAAAGCAGGGAACAGGATCACGCTAGGAAGCTTTCTCTTATTGCAGATTAGCTCAAAGATCCAGCAGGGAGTGATGGGAGCCGCAGCCTTTATGGGAAACCCGGACGTGCAAGAGCCAATCAGTGGTGCGCAGGCCCTTTAAATCTTCAAGTGCCGGTTGCCTAGCCGGGACAGGAGCAAGAACGTGGAGAGGTGAGTGCGGGCCAGAGGGTGCAGCACCACTCCTCTGGCTCCCATGATCCCTCTTCGGGCCCCAGCCCCTTACAGTCTACAAAGAAGAACCGCTTACCTCTGACGGTCTTCATGTCCAACACCTTTTTAACCTCATAGACATCTGGGGAGTCAGCCTCTGGAGCAGGGAGATTGCTGAGAGAAGCAGTTCAAGATGACAGGCTTCAAGAGGGAGACATGGAAGGAGTTTGGGATGTGCATAGATGGAGGAAGGCGGAGACCAAGGAAGCGGGGACCAAGCTTGTAGCTAGGTATCTTCAGCCAGACGTATCTGGAAGATAGCCACGCCTTGTCACCTGGAGAGAAGACAGGGGGAGGCCGATGCTTTTTGTCTGCTTGGGTCTTGGTGCGGTCTATGGCTCGGAGACTGATGGGTCTGGTCCCAAATTGATTTGAGGTCCTGCACCAGATCCTCCACCGCAGGGACACCAGAGAAAGTAGACAGCGGAAGAAGAGGACAAGTGTTTTGTCCGTAGAACACAAAGAACGGAGCTGCGCCAGCAGACCCAGAGTCCAGGGAGTTATAGGAAAACTTAGCCAATGGAAGCAGATCAGCCCAGTTAACTTGACAGCTGGCGGAGGTAACAGCCCAAAGTCTGATTCACCCTTTCTACTTGACCATTCGACTGTTAGCACACAGGGATCATAATGTGATCACCTGTAGTTGAAAATGTTACCAGTTACCTACAGAATGAGACAATATTGCCATAATTGTTTCTCTGTCGTCTAGTGAAGCCTTGTCATGGAGTTAACCATCTTGGGAGCATGACTTGACAACAATTAGGCCATCGTTAGTACAGACCTTGATGGAGCAGGGCAAAATATGCAGCTTTTTGGCAAGGATTATTTGTTTGAGTAAAAACAAGTTAGCTAGAAGACATTCTAGATTTTACATCCTTAGCCATGCACAATGTTCTGTGGTCAAAGTGCAACTGGGATCTTTTTTTCTTGACAATTTAATTGCTCTTGTGCTGTGGGACAACTTTGCCTATTATTTCATTTCCAACAATTTCTTTACTCAAAAGACCCAGGAAGGTTGCTGTTCCTTGCCAACTCTGGAGAGAGGAGGAGCTAGCTGGAGAGCCTTGTGTCTGCAGCTGTGTGAGTACAGTCTTTGTAAGTCAATACATAAAGGAGATTTTAAATTTTAATATCATAGTTGTTATGGATTTTCTTCTTTAAACTCATGCACTGACTTGCTGTTATAGCTACACATCCTCACAGGCAGACTAACTTTAACTTAATAGTGAATGCACTATATAATTTGTGGCAAGTGAGCTGGTCTCCTCTACGTAGTATAGAAAAATGACTGTTTCTCACGCTAGAGCTAATATATACTGTATATACTGTATAGTAAGCCAAACATGGGCCAGTGAAATGGAGACCTCCTTATTAAAACATTTTCCTGTACCTTACTCATAGACAATCAAGACTGTGTGATCCCATGGTAATTCATGAACCAGCTACACACATGGACAAAGTTGTTGGTACCCCTCAATTAATGAAAGAAAAAGCTACAATAATCACAAAAATAACTTAAATCTGACAAAAGTAAAAATAAATTAAATTTCAATGATAATAAACAAAAGAAAGGTAGACAATGCTTTTCAGTAACATTTTCACAACTCTCAAAGTAACTGCTTGTAACAATCCTCACTATAAAGATGTAATACACACTGGTAGCAATGGTACACATAACATGTAAGATTGTACATCTTACATAACAAAAAAAATATGTACAGTGCTCACCACATAACCAGTGGTAATTCCACCACAACACACCTTTGTCAACACCAGTACACCAGAGAGGTCAACAAGTGGCTGTTGGAATTTTTTCACTGTTGGTAAATTGAAAATGCTTCAGTTTAATATTATTCTATATAATATTATTAAAATATTTTATCAGAACAAGAGATTATGCACCTGAAATGGTACTCCAAAATATCAATATTGAACTATATTTGCTAAGGAATTTAGTGTCTTAACCTTCAACTAAGAATATACATTTAACAAGATGGTAGAAACAAAGAGACAGCTATATAGATAGCCTCCAGCACTTAGTTTGTATCTCCAATGGATCTTGACAGATGCATTGTTTCTCAAAGCCTGGCCACATGGAAGGAACTTATGCAGCTAACAATTTCAGGTTCATGTTTCCGACAAAGGGTTTAATGAGCAGAAAGCTCAACGGTTCCAAATCTAGGCAGGATATGAAAAAATCTAAGACAGCAAGTGGTGCTCAGTCACTTACAGTTAATTTATAGAAACCGAAGGACCAAAACAAACGCAGCACATAACGCCATACAAAACAGTGCTTCACTGAACGCAACAATAAGTAATACAATATAGATGTCTGACAGAAATAAACATAAGAAAAATATTTTAAAAGAGCCTCATTGGTAGAGAAGTATAAACCACAATTTTTGTTCTAAATGAACTGGTAAAAGGCAGTTACACAAATAGACATGTGTATACAAATTCAAAAAATAAAAGGCACATCTATGATAAATTGATATCCTCATGGGACTTTTACAAACATGACTTCTGCGACTCTGAACTCAAAATATATACAGCATGCATTATTATTGTGTGATAGGAGGATATGATAAAAAGTGTGGCACCAAGAAATATAACACCTGTATCTGTAATCCACAGTGGGGATAGCAGTTCCTGTCTATCATCCTTTAAAATAAGAATATATGTTTTTTTGTTACCATTTCTGAACATGATTTTGAAAACAATATCAACAGAATAATGAATATGTACAGGTGACCACAACATAGGCAGTATGAGTTCTCAATGGTTTCTATTGTTTTCTTTGAGACAGGGCTTATTCAGACAGGCATGTCTGCTGCACATCTGCAAAGAATGCATACGTGAAACATCCATGTTCAGTCCGTATTGTATACGCATCAGTTTTTTTCACATCCGTATGTCATCAATTTTTTTATTAAATCAAATCAAATCTACTTTTTGCCCTGCCCAGTTTGTTGCCTAGCAACATTTTAGAAAAAATGTCATCTGTGTGCCGTCCATTCTTTTTGCAGATCCATTGACTTCTACAGTATGGAGAAAAATAATGGACATGCAAACACACCATAGTATCAATGGACCCATATACCATCTGCAAAAAAACTAATAGCAAACGGACATAAAAATGGCCATCTGAATGAGCCCATAGGGTGGTTTCACATTGGCCTTTTTCTCACATCAGTGACTTTTTCACTGAAAGCTTATGGACACATACCGATTGGTTTTCTCTACCTGGCTTCAGTGAGTTTTCACTGATGCCTTACTGAACTTTTGCTTTAATTGGGCTTTTTCATACTTCTTTCTGTGTTGACTGACAACATTGGATTAGTGGCAATAAACTGAAGTGCATGGGTCAGTAGGACATCAGTGCAAAATCCCCGAAGCCAGGAAGAGAAAACCAATCTGATTGGGGAGTACACCTTCCTGCAATTCATCCCTTATACTTTCATACCCCCGTCATTAATCATTATAGGGGCTGCCAATGATACTGATGTACAACAGTTTTCAGTTATCGTCTCCTTTCAATGAGCATAAAAATAAGGTGACAACCAACACTAGCGTGGTTCTTATTAAATTTTGACTATTTTACTGCAGACTTAATAAAGGTTATATTTTAACTGTTATACAAATACGACCTACATATACACAATTATGAATTATGAAAAAATAGGTAGCCCATAGGCACCAGCAAAAATTGTTTAAAATATTCAGTTTATTATGGCATTTTAACAAAATAAGCAAAAATACAAAAATGTGCACATCAATGAACAGGTGATGTGTTTCTGACCCCTATGATCAGGTCCTTATTCATACCTTATCACCAACAAGAATTGAGAAGGCCGAATTAAGAAGGCAGGAGTAGGAGGTGCTATTCTCAAATCACATTTTTTACACTTATTTATGAAGCGATAGATTCTATAACATACATAACATAGGTTATGACCTGCTGCAGTAATGAAAACGCAGTTTAATGCATTTTGCTGCTTGGGCATTATGTCAGATCATGGTGGCCGACCAAGCAAAGAACAAAGCAGGTGTATTGAGACTGAATGTGGGCAAAGTGCTGCTATCTCTATTCTACTTGACTACAGAGAGACCAGACTCCTTTGTTTATCAGGACATGAAATAGTACATTTAAATCACCAGACAGTGGAGAAATAATAAAAATTTATAAGAAAAAGGACACATCCTCCAGACAGCAACCATACCTAATGCAAAGTGGCATTTCAATGACTTTTTCCTTCAACTAATAAAATCTGTCATGTTACTGTGGCAATCTATTCTTGACAAACAATTACTGACGGATTGTCACATTTTCAGGGTAAATGCAAGCACACTAAACTACATGGATGAAAAAGACCCTCTAATGCTTACATTTATGACTATAAAGATTCGATTGTGGAACATATTCTAAATAATAAGCAATTTTTGAGACAAAATATACACAAAAGAATGATCCTGCTAAAACTGCACAGTGCACCCGGTACACACCCAAGATTTCCTTCTGAATTAACATTACTGCATGCAATAATACATTTTATGGTCTTACTACATGTGAAGGAAGTCACTAGGCCATGCCATGCCATCTTTCCTAAATTTGGACTTTCTTTCCTGTAAAATTTTATGACCCAAGTAGTTGGGTTTGTCCAATGCTAAATAGGTGCATGTATTTTGGGTACACTGTACATCTGCATGTATGTGGCCCAGTTAATAATAATTTTTTATTTTTAATAATTCTTTATTTATATAGCGCCTACATATTACACAGCACTGCACAAAGCATGACAAATCGGTCCTTGTCCCCAATGGGGCACACAATCTAAACCATCTACCAGTATGTTTTGGAGTATGGGAAGAAACTGTAGGACCTTGGATACTGTGTTTCCTTATGGATAGGGCAGGTCTTATGCTGCGTTTCCATACAACGGGGGCCATGCTGGGGCGGTGTTTCCATACAGGGCCCCATTCTGGTGCTATATTTATATGTAGTGCTCAGTATTGGTGCTTTTTTAATATAATGAGCTCAATTCTGGTGCCTGGGTGCCTTCATTTCAACAATATGAATCCAACCTTCCCATCACATCATGCAATTTGGGTAGGGAGAACATGTGACACTGAGTCACCGCATCATTGCAAGGTAATGTAAAGGCACTGCTTCCTAGTACCTTATACAAGCTGAATTATTTTACTTCACAGTTACCAAGAAAGTAGAAACAAGTTAGTTTATACAACAATTGAGATAAAGAACCATTTTAGAGAAAGGCTCACGTGTATACGAGCCGAAATTCACCTGAATTTTTTTGTGCTGCCTTTTCATCATTTATCATGTTTTAAGACAGATTGATTTACCACCTAAATAAGTTGCTGAATAACATTTCCCATATGTCTTACTTTACATTTCCCTAATTTTTGAAATGTCTGGATAATTTATTTTGACGTCACGCGCCTTACAAATCAAATATCGCTTTTCCAGAATTGACAATTTTGAATGAAATTTTACATATTTAACATCAAAACTCCCTATATAATCAACCCATTTTCAAATCTGCACCCCTCAAACTATCAGAAACAGCTTTTAGGAAGATTGTTAACCCCTTGAGATTGTTAACCCCTTAACTCCTCTTGAATCAAAATGGAGGTGAAATTTAGAATGGTCTAATGAATATAGTTATACGTTCATTTAGCTCTAACATTTATACATTGCCAAAAGATATAAAGAGAAAACCCATCTTAAAATTTGTTTGGCAATTTCTCCCAAGTACAGAGACCCCCACATGCCACTGTTACTTGTTTTATGGGCGCACAGTGAGGCGCAGAAGGGAAGGAGCGTCCTGCAGCTGCCAGGATTTTAGTTTCCCAATTGGCCCTTTTTGTAGGCTATAACATTTTCGCTTTTTCATTATTGGGGCCATGTGACGGCATTTGTTTTGCGAGATGAGATGCTTTCTTTTTTTTTCGGTGTTCACCGTATAGCCTGTTATCTTTAGTCTATGGGTCAATACGATGACGGAGATACCAGACATGAATATTTTTTCTTACGTTTTACTAAATTTGTCAATGTTCTTGTGGCGCTTACACAAGGTTTTTTTTTAATCGTTATTCTCTATGTGGTCATTTTTGCTAAACTGATGAACATTTAGATTAGTGAGTGATTCCCTCAGATTCTGCATGTGTTATCAGGGGATTTACATCTGTATCTCTATGGGGACTCCAAACTGTTGTCTCAGAAAGGATCAGCAGCAGTGACCCCAATAACCACTAAGGGACCCAAGGCGCCACCCAACAAATGTTATGATCTATGAGTAATGTTGTGGGTCGCAGCTTCCCCCCCAAGCTCCCCCCAAAACAACAACCAACCCCCAAAAACCCCCAAATCCCACACCAGTCCAACCCCACAAACCACCCCACCCAACACCCCCCCCCCCACCACCAACCACCAAACACACCCCACCCACAACCCCCCCCCCCCCCACACACCTCACCCCACACACAGGACGAGATGGGGAAGAATCGTGGTACTAGCCGCACCTGGAACCGGAAGAATCTAAGTAGCACCTGGTCTCTTCAACAGAGCCCGACGCCACAAAGTGGCGATGGTCTTATGTTACATGGCAGGGAGCCACCAGGTCGTTCCACAGGTGGCAGCCAAGGTCTCAACAGGGGTACCAATACGAAGCCAGTCTTGTAGGAAGTCAAAGGTTGGTTGTCAGGGGCACTGCGGGCAGAGGAGTGTTGATGTAAGTAAGCGTCTCACGTAAAGTTCAAGGGTCAGGGTCAACAACAGGTGATTCTGATCGATCAAGGCAGAATGGGGACAGGAAAAAAAAAAAGCAAAAAACAGCAGGAACAGGATCACCGCTAGGAAGGGAAGCTTTATCTTATTGCAGATTTAGCGCAAAAAGAATCCAGCATGGGAGTGATGGGGGGCAGAGCCCGCACCAGCCCTTTACAAGCCTTTACAGCCTTTTATGGGACACCCCCCGGAGTGCAACAAGAGCCACTCAGTGGTGAGGAGAGAGGACAATGATAATCTTGAAAATATTTAAAAGTGAGGGTTGCCTGAGCAAGGAAGGGACGCCAAAGAAAGTGCGGAACGGGAGAGGTGTGGAGTTGCGGGCCCAGAGGGTGCTGGCAGCACCACTCATCGGATCCCATGATCCCTCTTCGGGGCCCCCAACCCCTTACAGTCTGACCAGACAAGAACCGCCTTAATCTGACGGGTCTTCATGGTTCCAACACTCCTTGTTAACTCATAGACATCTGGGGAGGAAGTCAGGCCTCTGGCGCAGCAGGGGGAGCAGGGGATTTGCTGAGGCTGGAGATAGATTGCTGAGAGAGCAGTTCAAAGACAGGCTTTCAGAGGGAGACCATATGGAAGGAGTTGCTGGGAATGTGCAAGATGGAGGACAGGACAGGAGGAGAACAAGGAAACCGGGGGGAACCAATTGTTTGTAGATAGATCATCCAGCCAAGAGTATGAGAAGATGCCAACGCATTTTCGTCACCTGGAGAGGAAAAGAAAGGGGGGGGGGAAGCGAGGATGATGATTTTTAGTATGATTTCGAGGGGTATTGGTTCATCTGCGGGCATGGGCCTGAGGGGGTCTATGGCTCGAAGGAGGACTGGATGGGTCTGGTCCCAAAGTTGATTTGCGGGTCCTTTGCAACAGCATCTCCACCAGAGGGACACCAGAGACGGAGAAGATGACAGAAATAGTGGAAGAGAAGAGAGCGAACAAGGATTGAGTGTCGTACAGAGGAACACAAAGAACGGAGCTGAGCAGCAGCCCAGAGTCCAGGGAGTTATAGGGGAAAATTAGCCAAATGGAAGCAGATCAGCCCAGTTATTGACATGGACATTCCTGCTGGACCAGCTGGAGGGGTTTGGGTAGTAGGGCGATTGGTGTAACAGCCAAAGTCTGATTCACCCAGTTTACTTGACCATTCGATGGTTAGCCCAACAGGGTCATAATGTGATCACCGTCTCGTAGTTTGAAAAATGTTACCAGTACCCTACACGAACTATGAGACCCAATATTGCCTAATTGTTGTCTGTTGTAATGTATGATAGCTTGTCATGAGAGTTGTTCAACCATCTTGGGAGCATGATTCTTGACAACAATTAGGCCATCGTTTAGTACACGACCTGATGGAGCAGTGGCAAAATAATGCAGCTTTTTGGCAAGGATTTTTGTTTGAGAATAAAAGACAGTTAGCTAGAAGACATTCTAGATTTACATCCGTAGCCATGCCACAATGTTCTTGTTCAAAAGTGCCAGACTGGGACTTTTTTTTTCTTGACAATTTTTAATAGACTCGTTTGTACTGTGGGGACAACTTTGCCTATATTTCATTTCCAACAATTATTATCAAAAAAAGACCAGGAAGGTTGCTGTTACCTTGCAACTCGGAGAGTAGGAGGAGCTAGTGGGAGGAGAGCTTGTGGCTGCAGCGGTGAGTACAGTCTGTTTGTTAAGGGTTCAAATTCGCAATACCATAAAGGAGATTTTTAAATTTTAATATCCATAGTTAGTTGTAGTGATGGATTTTCACTTTAAACCTATGCACTGACTTCGCGTGTTGTTATATGCTACACTATCATCACAGGCAGACTAACTTAACTAATAAGTGAATGCACTATATATTGTCGGCAAAATGTGAGCTGGTAGGTCCTTAGTAGTAGTATAGAAAAAATGACTGTTTGTCCAAGCTACATATTATACTTGTATGTAGTAAGAACACATGGGCCAGTGAAAGGGACACTCCTTTATTAAAACATTTTCCTGTACCTTACTCAATGACAATCAAGACGTGTGTGACCCATGGTAATTTCATGAACCAGCTACACCCATGGACAAAGTTGTTGGACCCCTCAATATGAAGAAAAGAAAAAGTAAAAACACAATAATCCACAAAAAAAACTCTCTCTAAATCTGGACAAAAGTAAAAATAAATTAAAATTCAATGATAATAAACAAAAGAGAAAGAGTAGACAATGCTTTCGAACATTTTCACAAAATCTCAAAGTAAAATGCTTGTAAACACATCTCACTATAAATGTGATGTAATACCACGTGTAGCAAATGGTACACATAACATGTAAGATTGGACTACCTACATAACATAAAAAGTATGTACAGTGCTCACCACATAACCAGTGGTAATTCCACCACAACACACTCTTGTCAAACCAGTACACGCAGAGTGTGGCAACAAGTGGGGCGTGGAAATTTTTGTTCCACTGGTGGGTTTAAATTGAAAAGGCTTCAGTATATTGATGTCTATAGAATAGTAAAATAAGTATCAGAACAAAGAGATTATGCCCTGAAAGTGGTACTCCAAAATATCAATATTGAACTAATTGCTAAGGAATTTTAGTGTCTTAACCTTCAACAAGAAATTACATTTAACAAGATGGTAGAAACAAAGAGACACGCTATATAGATAGCCTCCAGCACTTTAGTTGTATCTCCTCCCAGGATCTTGACAGATGCATTGTTTTCAAAGCCTGGCCACATGAGGAACTTATGCAGCTAAAATTCAGGTTCATGTTTCGACAAGGGTTTAATGAGCAGAAACGCTCAACGTTCCAAATCTAGGCAGGATATGAAAAAATCAAGACAGCAAGTGGTGCTCAGTCACTTACAGGTTATTTATAGAAACCAAGACCCAAAACAAACGCAGCACATAACGCATACAAAACAGGTTCACTGAACGCAACAATAAGGAATACAATATAGAGATGTCTGACAGAAATAAACATAAGAAAAAATATTTTAAAAGAGCCTCATTGGTAGAGAAGAATATATAAACCACAATTTTGTTCTAAATGAACTGGGTAAAAGGCAGTTACACAAATAGACATGTGTTACAAATTCAAAAATAAATAAAAGGGCACATCGTATGAAATTAAATGATATCCTCATGGACTTTACAAAAATGACTTCTGCGACTCTGAACTCAAAATATATACAGCATGCATTAAATATTTTGTGTGATAGGAGGATATGATAAAAAGTTGTGCACCAAGAAATATCACACCGTATCTGTAATCCACAGTGGGGATAGCAGTTCTGCTATCATCCTTTAAATAAGAATATATGTTTTTTTTGTTACCATTCTGAACATGATTTTTTGGAAAACAATATCAACAGAATAATGAATATGTACAGGTGACCACACATGGCAGACAGTATGAGTTCTCAAGGTTTCTATTGTTTTTGTGAGACAGGGCATTATTCAGACGGCATGTCTGCTGCAATCTGCAAAGAATGCATACGTGAAACATCAATGTTCAGTCCGTATTGTTACGCATCAGTTTTTTCACATCCGTATGTCATAATTTTTATTAAATCAAATCAAATCTACTTTTGCCCTGCCCAGTTTGTTGCCTAGCAACATTTTAGACAAAAATGTAATCTGTGTGCCGTCCATTCTTTTGCAGATCCATGACTTCTACAGTATGGAGAAAAATAATGGACATGCAAACACACCATAGTATCAATGGACCCACTATACCATCTGCAAAAAAACTAATAGCAAACGGGACATAAAAATGGCATCGAATGAGCCCATAGGGTGGTTTCAATTGGCGTTTTCTCACATCAGTGACTTTTTCCTGAAAGTTAGGGACACATACCGATGGTTTTCTTACCGGCTTCAGTGAGTTTTCACTGATGCCTTATGAAACTTTCTTTTGCTTAATTGGGCTTTTCATACTTCTTTCTGTGTGTTGACTGAAACATTGGATTAGTGGAAATAAACTGAAGTGCATGGGTCAAGTAGGGAATCAGTGCAAAATCCCCGAAAGCCAGGAAGAGGAAAACCAATCTTGATTGGGGAGCAGTACACCTTCTCTGCAATTCATCCCTTATACTTTCATACCCCCGTCTTATCAATCTTATAGGGGGCTGCCAATGATATGATTGTACAACAGTTTTTCAGTTATCGTTCTCCTTTCAATGAGCATAAAAATAAGGTGACAACCAACACTAGGTGGTTCTTATATAATTTGGACATTTTTATGCAGACTTAATAAAGGTATATTTTAACTGTTATACAATACGACCTACATATACACAATATGATTATTATGAAAAAAATGGTATAGCCCATAGGCACCGCACAAAAATGTTGTTAAAATATTCAGTTTATTGGCATTTTAACAAAATAAGCAAAAATACAAAAATGTGCCACATCAATGAAAAGGTGATGTGTTTCTGACCCCTTGATGGGTCCTTATTATACCTTATCACCAACAAGAGAATTGCGAGAAGGCCGAATTAAGAAGGCAGAGAGTAGGAGGGTGTATTCTCAAATCAATTTTTTACACTTATTATGAAGCGGATAGTTCTTCTGTAACATACACTAACATAGGTTATGACTGCTGCGATGAAAACGCTGTGAGTTGTTTAAGAGTTTGATTTTGCTGCGTTGGGCATTATGTCAAGATCATGGTGGCGACCGCAACGAACAAAGAACAAAGCAGGTTGTTTGATGAATTGAGACTGAATGTGGGCAAAGTGCTGCTTATCTCTATTCTACTTGACTACAGAGAGAACCAGACTCCTTGGTTACAGGAATGAAATAGTACATTTAAATCACCGACGTGGAGAGAAATAATAAAAATGTATAAAAAGAAAAATGGAAACATCTCCAGACAGAACCATACCTAATTGCAAAGTGGCACTTATCATGATTTTTCCTTCAACTAATAAAACTGTCATGGTACTGCTGTGGCAATCTATTCTTGACAAACAATTACTGACGGATTGTCACATTTCAGGGTAAATGCACAAGCACACTAAAACTACATGATAGAAAAAGAATGAAAAAGACCCTCTAATGCTTACATTTATGACTATAAAGATCGAGATGTGGAACATATTCTAAATAATAAGCAATTTTGAGACAAATAAACAAAGAATGATCTGCTAAAACTGCACAGTGCACCGGTACACACCCAAGATTCCTTCTAATTAACATTACTGCATGCATAATACATTTTATGGTCTTACTACATGTGTGAAGGACAGTCACTAGGCCATTGCCATGCCATTTTTCCTAAATTGGACTTCTTTCTGTAAAATTTTTGACCCAAGTAGTGGGTTTGTCCAATGCTAAAAGGTGCATGTATTGTGGGTACACTGTACATCTGCATTGTATGTGGCCAGTTAATAATAATTTTTTATTTTTATAATTCTTTATTTATAGCGCTCCTAACATATAACAGCACTGCACAAAGATGACAAATCGCCGGTTTCCTTGTCCAATGGGGCACACAATCTAAACCATCTACCAGTATGTTTGGAGTATGGGAAGAAATGTAGGGATTGGATACTGTGGTCCTTAGGGATAGGGGGTCTTATGCTGCGTTTCATACAACGGGGGCCATGGCGGGGCGGGTGTTTCCATACACTAAGGGCCCATTTGGTTGCTATCTTTATAGTAGTGCTCGATTGTGCTTTTTAATATAATGAGCTCAATTCTGGGCTCGGTGCCTCATTTCAACAATATGAATCCAACCTTCCCATCACATCATGCAATTTGGGTATTGGGTAGGGAGAACATGTGACACTGAGTCACCGCATCATTGCAAGGTAATGTAAAGGCACTGCTTCCTAGTACCTTATACAAGATGAATTATTTTACTTCACGTTACCACGAAAGAGAAGGAAACAAGTTATTTTTATAACAATTGAGATAAAGAACATTTTAGAGAAAGGCTCACGTGTATAGAGCGCCGAATTCACCTGAATTTTTTGTGCTGCCTTTTCATCATTTATCATGTTTTAAGACAGATTGATTTACACCTAAATAAGTGCTGAATAACAGTTCCCATATGTCTTACTTACATTTCCCTAATTTTTGAAAAGTCTGGATATATTTTGACGTCACGCAGCCTTACAAATCCAAATATCGCTTTTCAGAATTGACAATTTGAATGAAATTTACATATTTAAATCAAACTCCCTAATAATCAAACCCATTTTCAAATCTGCCACCCCTCAAACTATCAGAAACAGCTTTTAGGAAGATGTTAAACCACTTGAGATGTTAACCCTTAACTCCTCTGAATCAAAATGGAGGTGAAATTTAGAATGGGTCTAATGATATAGTTATTACGTTCATTTAGCCTAAACATTTTATACATTGCCAAAAAGATATAAAGAGAAAAACCCATCTTAAATTTGTTTGGCAATTTCTCCAAGTACAGAGACCCCAAATGCCGCTGTTACTTGTTTTATGGGCGCACGTGAGTTGAGGCGAAGAAGGGAAGGAGGTCCTGCAGCTGCCAGGATTTTAGTTCCCAATTGGCCTTTTGTAGGCTATTACATTTTCGCTTGTTCATTATTGGGGCCATGTGACGGCATTTGTTTTGCAAGATGAGATGCTTTCTTTTTTTTTTTTCGGTGTTCACCGTATAGTTATCTTAAGTCTTTGGGTCAATACGATGACGGAGATACCAGACATGAATATCTTTTCTTACGTTTTACTAAATTTGTCAAATAAAACTCTAGTGTGGAAAAATTCTATCATTTTTGCATTGCCATCTTCCAAGTGGCATAACATTGTTACTTTTTTGGCTAATGAGCTGGTTGATGGCTTGTTTTTTGCGGGACATGTTGTACTTTGCACCAGTATCATTCTGGTGTACATATGTTTTTTTGATCACTTTTTATAGCATTTTTTGTGGGATTGAATAGGTAACAAATCATAATTTTTGGAGGGTTTATAACAGTTCATCGTGCGGGTTCAATAATTATTTATTGTTATTCTACGGGTTGTTACGGACGCGGTGATACTATCATAGTATCATCATAGTATCATAGTATATAAGGCTGGAAAAAGACGCAAGTCCATCAAGTCCAACCTTTAAGAATTAAATAAATGTTTTATCCCCATAACCCGTGATATTTTTGCTCTCCAGAAAGGTATCCAGGCCTCTCTTGAACATGTACATAGAGTCCGCCATAACAACCTCCTGCGGCAGAGAGTTCCACAGTCTCACTGCTCTTACAGTAAAGAACCTTTGTCTATGTTGATGGTAAAATCGCCTCTCCTCTAGGCGTAGAGGATGCCCCCTTGTCCTGGTCACAGGCCTAGATATAAAAAGATCTTTGGAGAGATCCTTGTACTGTCCGTTCAGGTATTTGTATATTGTAATGAGGTCTCCGCTCGGTCGTCTTTTTTCTAAACTGAATAATCCCAAATTTTGTAATCTGTCATTGTATTCTAATCCCCCCATTCCCCTAATAATCCTGGTTGCTCTCCTCTGCACCCGTTCCAGCTCTACTATATCCTTTTTATACACTGGTGCCCAAAACTGGACACAATATTCCATGTGTGGTCTGACCAGCGATTTGTATAAGGGCAAAACTATGTCTTTATCATGAGAATCTATTCCTCTCTTGATACATCCCATAATTTTATTTGCTTTGGCAGCAGCTGCCTGGCTCTGGTCACTAAAATTAAGTTTACCATCCACCAATACCCCCAAGTCCTTTTCAGCTCCAGTTTTACCAAGTAATTGACCGTTTAGAACATAATTATACTTTTTGTTTCCATGGCTTAAGTGCATAACTTTACATTTATCTACATTAAATCTCATCAACCATTTCTCTGCCCACTCCTCAAGCTTCCACAAATCCCTCGGTAATGCTAAACTATCGACCTCAGTATTTATTACTTTACACAGCTTAGTATCATCTGCAAATATTGAAACTTGACTGTGTAAACCCACTACAAGGTCATTAATAAAAATATTAAAAAGAAGTGGCCCCAATACTGACCCCTGTGGCACTCCACTAGTAACCTCAACCCAATCTGAGAATGTGCCATTAATGACGACCCTCTGTTTTCTATCACTAAGCCAATTACTTACCCAAATACACATATTTTATCCTATTCCCAGCAGTCTCATTTTATATACCAACCTTTTATGTGGCACGGTGTCAAATGCCTTTGAAAAGTCCAGATATACAACATCCACTATGTATGTGGGGTTTGTGTTATGATTTACTTTTTGCATTATATGTCTCTTTATATGGGGTTTATGGGCATTTTTATTGATTTCTTAGGTTATTCATTAAAAAATAAAGTTTTTTTTTAACTCATTTACTGTTTCCACCATGGGACATGAACAAGCAATCATCTGCTTTTTCATGATAATACTCTGCAATAATGAAAACAGTGCAGGAGGGGGGGGATCGTGGGGGAAAGGCAGGTTAAATGCAGCGGTCGCGTTGACCACGACATTTAATGGGTTAAACACCCACGATCGGAGCCCACTCCGACCCCGGGTGTTACACTGGGGGCTATCAGTCACAGACGCATAGCGCTATGGGTTAAGTAAAAAATGTTGATTTTTGTTCATAAACACCAGGATCGGTAAATGTACCATAGATTGTTGTACATGGAAATTGAATCACAAGACTTCCTTGATGGAATTCAGATGGTTATGCGAATGTATGCGATGACATGATTATAGTATATTAATAAACGTTGATTTTTTCTCAACAATAAATGTGAATTCTTGTTCATGGAGAAAATAAGACACCCACTAAAAATAAGACCTAGTGCTTCTAAAGGAGAGAAAAAAAATTATATAAGACACTGAACTCCGGCGAACTCCAGCGCAGCAGCAACACCTGGTGGACATCGGCGCACTACCTTAGTGATTCGCCGGAAGACCCGAATCCTCGACTGAGAATGTGCCGCTTGATCACGACAGGACCGGGTAAGTAAATGTGCCCCACTGTCTTATTTATTTTCAGGAAAACACAGTTGTAGTAGTTAATCACTCAAACTAGCTAAAGCTATATGATAGCTTGCAGTATGTTGAAGTCATGTATTCTACAAAACATTCAGTTCATGGAGAAACAATGCTATCACTGACATTTCTTATATTAACCCAGAAATGTTTTCTCCTACACAGTGAACAGATGTAATCCAAATCTCCCTTTTACCATGAAAAAGGAAATCAAACAAATGAATTATCTGATCCAAGCATACAGAAATGAGCGCAACAAAAGAGAACTAATGCATTTTTCACTTTTCAAATGTCAACAACCTGTTCTGCAATAGCTTAGTAACCCTCTCATTTCTTCTCATTGCTTCTACATCTGGAAATGGTTGATAGTCATAAGAGTCAATTTAAAAACAATTTATAATATAATCATTAAAGGAAACCTACCACCACATATCTACCTATAAAGGTATATCAGGTGGTAGGTGAATCTATATGACTTGAGGATAGCCCTTTTAGGGGCTAATCCTAAAACTAGGACACATGGCAGGCCCCTTGAAAAAATAACCCCATGAGTAATTTGGTTGTTTCCCCACTGGGGGTAGTACAAAAGAAGGAACAAAACATTCCATCTTATTCACCATCTATCCCACCCTCCGGGTCTGTCAGTTGATGACGGAATTTAAGAGGACCTCTTTCAGAGGACCTTTCCCCTCTTCATTAAAAACTAAGCTACAACCACCATAATACAGCAAAAAATATAGGACATGTCCTATATGTCCGGGCATCAGCCCGGCTCCCCGCACCATGACCAAATACCATATGCGTCTATGGGGGTCGTGATGCAGCCGCAAATTGTTACTTCTGCATTGCAGCCCAGTGATGAAATGTTGATCTGTCACACAGTTTGTTTACAGTTCAGTCACTTTCAAATGGGGTTCAGCTGCAATACCATTCACAACCAGTTTTCTATGTATCGCAGTGTGCAAGGTGGTAAGTGAGGTGATCGATTCTACGACAACTCCCTTTAAGAGACAATGTCATACATCGCACAACAGTGCACCTTAGATGTATACTAGAATACAAAAGGCAAGTCTTTATACATGACCCCCTGAGCATGTGAGGGGGACTCCTTAAAGGGAAACGGTCATCAGAAATTAGCCTAATAAACTATTACCAGTTTGTTGTCAACCAGCTGAACGGCTTCTCAATCATGTTTCTTTCATGGCCGAGCTTGGTGGCATCATCAAGAAAATCAACTTTGAAGTCAGGTGCTAACTGGTTGCATAAAGTCAGGGAGGTGGGGTTTAACAAGCTGTAGGATGCACTAGCCGCACTTTAAAAGAAAGAATACGAGAACACCTCAATGGAGTTAATCCTGATGCGAGAAACCCTTCAAATGCGGCGAAACATTTTATTTATAGACACCAAGGAGATCTCAGCGGCTTTTCTTTTAGTGGCATTGAAAGGGTTAAGCCAGATAGAAGGGGTGGGAACCTGAGAAGGAAACTCTTGAATCGTGAGGGCTTTTGGATACTAATGAAAGATAGCATTGCCCCAAAAGGTCTTAATGTTAGAAATGATTTGATTTTAAACTATTGATGTTCATTTTTTTGTTGTTTTTATATATATTTGTGTATCTTTGTATACCCAGTTCTATTGTTACGTTCGGACTGACTGATTGCTCAACACCTGTGCGGCTATTTTAGCTTCCGGTTAACAGGGTATATCAGTCAGAGTCCGAATCACCATTATATCTATGATTAAGGACCTAATGGTCTGAAACGCGTAAGATGTAATCTGTGTACAGCACCTTATTTTTGTACCTGCCGTTATGTGTATTGCCCTTATCTTGGATCAATAAAACCTCTGAAGAATTTTAACACGGACCTAGTGAGTGCCAATCTACCTTCCTTTGCTTCCTTCCTATTGCCTGCTACAAGAGTGGAGACCCTCTTTGGATTGAGCACCTGGTGGTGAGCGAGCCTGAAATTTTCCTTTGTTTTCGTTGTTTAACAAGCTCTCCCCACCTCCTCCCCTGTGATTTACATTAAGCGCCGGACTTCAGGAGATCTGGTCATTGATGTCCCTGGGTGCAGGACCATCAATTACCGTGTATAGGACAGTCTGAGACAGGGAAAGTTTGACTTAAATGTTAAACTCGCTGCCTCCTTGACTTCATAAAAGCTATTTATGCCTCAATTCAAAGTTAATTTTCTGGATGATACCACCACAGCAGGACATGAAAGAAACATGATGCAGTAGCTGCTCAGCTTCTTGATAACATACGGGTATTGGTTTATTTGTCCAATTTATGGTGTCAGGTTCCTTTTAAGGTAATCTAAATAACTTTTATTCAGGATGAAGGCAGATTTGAGTACAATTATTGTAAGATGGCATTGGATACAATCAGATACCCTGATTAGGTTGTTTGCAAGTAAGGTTCAAAAGTATTACAAAGGGGGGTAACACCTCAAGGAACCTATAGAGAGAAATAATAGGATACAGAGACTTATTTTATTATAATACTTTTCATTACGTTTGCATAGTACATTTAACTAATAAAAAGCTCTTAAAAACATTGCAGCATTCAAAACCCCATTTATAAAAAAACGGCTATTTTAATATACTATATGAAGATATGATACATTAAGAAAATTAAGTCTATTTTGAAATAATCCTAGGAAAATGATTACAATTTTTCACAAACTTTAAAGAATTTTCTTATTCCATCATAGTCAATTATATTGACTGCAGGATTTCCAAGCCTTTAAGTCAAGTAGGTACAAAAGATTCTATCAAACAACTCTTCAGCTTCAAGTATTGATATTTTCCTCTTACAGTCACAATTTCCATTACTAAAGGTTCTCAGATTTGTTTATTATGAACACATAACATCTACATTTGCAGAAGTTAGCCTGTGTGGATAGTCTTGTTATCGTCTGCATAGTGTAACAAACTAAACAAGTAGATAATAACACTCATATCAACAACACTAATTACTTTTCTTCAAAAAATAATTATTGCTTTTTGTATTCTATTTTTCCCCAAGAAAAAAGCTCAGCTTTCAATATTAGATTCTACGATGACATTTATAAAATGTCATCTCCAAAGCCTGAGGAAACTGTTCTGATAAAATAAATAATTTATTAAAATGTAAAGATCACAAATCTAGAACTTAATAACAGTAAATAATTACTGCATGGTAAACAGGCTGTTCACACCAAAAGATAGCCAAATTTCTGACACTACAATAATTGCTGTATATGATTGCACTGAAACACAGTTGTGCCCACATATATACTAACAGAACGCTACTGTGCTCACCAGACACCACAGATTGTAATCTAGAATGTCCACCTCTAGTACTTTCCAAATTCCTGCAGCCTGATCAATTATAGCCCTTTATGAACCTCTACAGTAAGTGCGTTCAGGCTACGGGACCCTTTAAGTATCATAGTTTATACGGATGAAAAAAGACACTTGTCCATCAAGTTCAACCAAGGAAGGGTAGGGATTGGATGAGGAAGGGATTTAGGGGAAACAATTCTATATAACATAACCATCAATGTTATTTAGGTGTAAAAAAGCATCTAGACCCTTCTTGAAGCTCTCCGCTGTCCCTGTTGTGACTAGTGCCTGATTCAGGCTATTCCACAGATTGTCGGTTCTCATTGTAAAAAAGCCCTGTCCCCTCTGGTGATTAAACCTCGATTTCTCCAGACGGAGACAGTGCCCCCTCATCTTATGATTTGATTTAATCTGAAACAACTTACCACCATATTCTTTGTATGCCCCATTCATATATTTATATAAATTAATCATGTCCCCTCATAGTCGTCTCTTTTCCAGACTAAATAAATCTAGTTGTTTTAATCTTTCCTCATAACTAAGACCCTCCATACCCCTCATCATTTTTGTGGCTCTACGTTAAACCCTCTCCAGCTCCAGGGCATCCTTTTTATGGACCGGTGCCCAGAACTGGACAGCTTATTCCAGGTGAGCCGAACCCATGCCTTATATAGTGGTAATATTACATCCCTATCACGAGAGTCCATACCACTTTTGATACATGACAAGATCTTGCTGGCCTTAGAGGCAGCTGATTGACATTGCATGCTGTTATTTAATATATGATCTACTAGTACCCCCAGCTTCTTCTCAACAAGAGTCTCTCCCAGATTTACTCCCCAAGGACATATGTTGCCTTTGGATTATTAGCCCCCAGGTGCATAACCTTACATTTATCCACATTGAACCTCATTTGCCAAGTGGATGACCAAACACTCAGTTTGTCCAAGTCCCCCTGCAGCCTATGAAAATCCTCCGTAGATGTAGAACAAAAAGAAGTGAGGGCGGCAAAGGTGAAACAACCGGATTGGGATCCAAATGGGTGCAAGCTCCATGGGCCCGACTCAAGGTGCCAAGGTAATCCAAAAAACACAGCAGGAGAGCAGCACTCCGTGACGTTCAGTATTTATTCATGAATTCACAAGTGGCAATACAACACATCCTCCATAGACAGTATTACACTACACAGCTTGGTGTCATCTGCTAAAATAGACACAGGGCTATTAATTCCTACCTCTTTATCATTAATAAATATATTAAATAGTAGTGGGCCAAGCACAGAACCCTGGGGTACACCACTCATAACTGGTGACTATTCCGAGTAGGAATCATTGACCACAACTCTCTGGATATGATCCTTCAGCCAGTTTTCAATCCAATTGCAAATGATTCCTGCCAAACCAATAGACCTAATTTTACCCATCAGGCGTCTATGAGGGACAGTGTCAAATGCCTTTGCAAAGTTTGAGAACACAATATCCACAGCTGCTCCTCCATCCAGGCACCTGCTCACCTCTTCATAGAAGCAGATCAGGTTAGTCTGACAACTTCTGTGTTTATTTTAGTAAACCCATGCTTGCTGTCACTTATTATACTATTTGATGTCACATACTCCAGTATGTAGTCTTTTACTAACCCTTCCAATATTTTCCCTCACAATGGAAGTTAAGCTTACAGGCCTGTAATTGCCTGGCGAAGTTCTAGAGCCCTTTTTATATATTGGCACCACATTTGCCTTGCGCCAGTCACTTGGCACCACACCAGACATAACGGAATCCCTGAAGATTTTAAATAACGGTACAACAATAACAGAACTGAGTTCTCTAAGAACTCTGGGGTGTAACCCATCTGGTCCAGGAGGCTTGTACACATTGATATTATTGAGCTTAGATTGGATCATGTCTACATTCAGCCAGTCTAGTATATCACTGGCACCACCCACATCAGAAGTTCTTTCTTCTATCGTATAAACTGAGCTAAAAACCCCATTAAGTATCTCCGCCTTCTCTTGGTCTCCAGTCACTGATGCCCCATTTTCAGATTAAATGGGTCCCACCTGCTCTGACTCTTTTTTTTGCATTGATATACTTATAAAATTTCTTGGGATTTGTTTTGCTATCTTTAGCCACCTGTCTTTCATTTTGTACGTTGGCTGATTTTATTTCCTTTTTGCAGATTTTGGTAATTTTTGGTAATTTCAGGTAACTCGTATTGAAAGCCTCAGGTGACCCTCTGCTCTACGCCAGGATCTGAGCCATGCATTTAACTCCCTGAGCTCCCGCTGTCTGCTCTGTGTAGCGCATGGCACATTTAGAATTCCTGAGATTACTAGCTTGGAGATCCTTCCCTTAAGCTTTTAACCTAATTTTTTAAAACTCTTCAGGCTCCTACCATTTATTCTGTCATTGGTACCAACATGGACCACTACAGATGGGTCATCCCCAGCCCCTCCCAGTAATTTATCCACCCTTTCCACCACATGCCGAACCCTGGCACCAGGGAGACAGCAAACCATTCCGTTGAGGCAAATTATTCTATCCATCTTCCCGATTATAGAGTCCCCTACAACCAATAGCTGCCTTGGCTTACCTGCACTCCCATCCACCCTACTACCAACTGATCTGTTCCCCCGGCTGTTAGGGAGAGCAGGATCCGCTAGGGCTGCCATTTCTGACAGTGACGTCTTTACATCATTGCACAATTTTGCTATTTTGCTCGGATCTTCAGAGTCAGAATTGGCCTTCCTTTTCTTGGAGCCCTTTCTACCCCCTCTATTTACAGTAACCCAGCTACCCACCTGGCCTTCCTGGCTTTGTTCTTCACCCCCCACTTCTGCTTACTGAGCAAGCAATAAGCGGAATAGAATACTCCTCTCAAGATTGTTGATTGCTCGCAGACGTGCAATATCTTCCTCCAGATCTCTAATACGAGCTTCCAGTCATAAAGGTAAGGCCCTTGAGCCCTCCAAGTCACTAGTTCTTCTCCATTAGGTCAATGGTTTCAGAGGGCCACCGCGGCTTGCACTAATCCCCAAACCTCATTAATTCCTTGCAACATTCTCCTATAATCTGCCAAAAAGCTTGAACAATTTGATATTTTCACAATGATAAATGATCTGAATTTCAGAGATTGTACTGAAGAAGTCACTAACAAACTGTAACCATAATTCTGCTTTGTGCTGGCATCATTTTGTTTAAAGATCCCATTATTTTATTAGGACTTTAAAAGGCTTATAAGCTATTGTTAGATTTTAGAAGGCAACTTCAGAACCAATTATTTTAAGGGCTAAGTTATTCCTATATCGGCAATGAAAATCCTTTTTCAAATAATCCCCCACACACACACACACACACACACACACACACACAATAACAAGTGCCATATTTTAAAAGCTTTACTACTCAAACTAATCAAAGGTTTTTGGGAAGCATTTTAGGATTTTAAATTCTGTTGAAAATATATTTATGGAACACTAAAATTTGCAAGATAAAGGGAAAAATTTATCTCAAAATGTGTAGTAAAATTTCTATTTAGTTAAGTAAACATCACAAAACTTCTTTTTGATCAAGAGACAAAGGAATATACAAATATGTTTTCCAGGGTGAAAACTATGCCTCAGTGAAACACATTGCAAATGCATTGGGCAAAACACATCACCAAGCACATATGCATTTTACCCAGAACACATGTGTTTTGGATTGTTAGTCATGCATCACAATTAGTAGTGTGAAAACTTCTCAATTGTTGGATGGCGTGATGCCATCTAGCAGTTCCCCATCCTCAAGCATCGTGTAAACGATGCAAAGTAACAGGAGTTGCAAAGTATTACAAGACAGTCTTATACTATGCTAGATTTTTCACATGTAGAAAGAGCTGGTTCAGCTCAAAAATCAGTACAACCTCCTTTCAAGTGCATGGTAAATAGTTGTGTGCCATATTTTAAGACTATTAAGACTACATACTATTGTCTCTTCAAGTGTTAAATTTGTGGCTAGAGGGGCTCCCACAACAGGTGCCCAGTTTTCTCCAAGTCTCTTTTGTAATGATAATAGGAATTCTTTAGGTATATACACTTGGTTGCATTTTCCTAGGTGCCATAAATGTGGGCACAGTCTGTGCAAAGTGTGTTTATATATTTAGACTAGTGATATTTTTTCTTCTTGTGTCTCTGAACAGTCATACAAGATACATACCTACATTAACTGTACCATATGCTGAAATAATACATTTGCCAGACAATTGGTCCAATAAAGACAAGAATTAGGAGGCACATATCCAAAGTCGCCAATGAGAGTGTAGAAGTGCTGGCTCTCTCAAGACACTTTACAGAGGTACATGCTAGAGATAGCTGTTCTCTAAGATGGATGTGTATAGAAAAGATAAACTGTCCTTCTAGATGTGGTGATACCAGGAAGAAGCTATAAAGTAGGGAGTCCTATTGGGTGTTCGTGCTGATCACCAGGCATACAAAGAGGCACAATCACCGGCAGGACTTAATTGCAACCTACTGAATGGAAAAGGTAGGCTACTGTTCACATTGATTGTTGCGATTTTGATACAATCTATATAGCATTCAAATTATAGATGTGATCTCAGGTTCCATTATAGACTTTCCGTGTATAATAGAAGGTATACACATACATTTGTTAGTATGGCCTATTGTAGCAAATGGTAGTCACATAAAAAGGTGAGGTAGGGAAGAACAAATATGATATGTGATACATAATAGTTTTATGAATATAATACCTTAGACATGGGTATATTTCACTTTCCATGTTTGGTGTATGTGTTTTTATCACCTCTATGCCATATATGTATCATCTTATGTATTTAAAATAGCAAAAATTATCAGGCTTGTAGCAGTGTATATTTTTTACATTTGCATGTTGTAAATATATTAAAATGTTTTGGCAATGTATTTTGAGCTTGTAAATGTGGTTTGCATACATTCCACTAAATATAATATATGTGTTGGCTGTAAAGGCCAATACCAAAGACAGATGGTATTATGCTTTCCCCCCATATTGGTCTCATTATGCATTCAATGTATAGGTTTTTCCTTCACACACATGCTTCTTGAACATTTCTTTTTAAGGGTGGTAGGTTGTATGTCACACTAAGACCATAACTACGACCAAGTAAAGGCAAAAAGCGTAGGTCAGCCTATTTCTTGTTCCTGCTGTCACTGTCCTGTATGGTGGAATTACAATAATGAACATGTGTAATTTTCAACCCATCAGAGTGATTGAAGATCTTTCTTTCATCCAGCCTCAGACACGGATAATGCTGCTTGTCCAGTAGCAAGTGCAGTCAGAGAAAAACTCTCTGGTTTTGGTTTTGGCACCCCTCCAGTGCACAGAGATCACCCCAGCACACAGTCTCTGACTTCACCCACTTGTGGGCAACTGGCCTAAGATTAAGATTGCTTACCCACAAGCATTTTTGCATGTTTAGTCCGACTTATGATCAGATTGCACTCGGTCTGAACTCTGTTCCAAGTCCTGCAGGAAAGACTCTTAATGAAACACCAAGTCAATGAAAAATAACTGACAGAACTAGGATGCTCCTCAATGAGGTCAGTTTTTCCTGCACATGTTTTAAGAAAGTAGCTGAGAGCTAAAAGAAATCTGACACAGTGGAAAGATGATTACAGCTACAAAAAACAATGTGCTCCTCAATGAGGTCAGTTTTTCCTGCACAAGTTTTAGGAAAGTAGCTGAGAGCTAAAAGAAATCTGACACGGTGGAAAGAGGATTACAGCTACAAAAAATAATGAGTGGTTGCCGCAGCGACACGTCATGTGACCGATGGATGCGGTGGGCGGGGTCAGGATCAGGTGACGCCCCCCACATGGAGCGTCCTGTTGGGGGCGGAGCTACCGGCCGAGTCAGGAGGACACCGCGTACCACAGGTGTACCTGTGTAAAGGGAACAGAGGTGCGGCGCTTACAAACCACGGGTGAGTTTTAGCCAATATGTATAACTTAGGCTGCTTGTGATTGGCACCGGGTGTTTAACCTATCGCTAACCGTATTACCGTAATAGGGCGGATATTCATCCCACCCTAGGAGCTTGTAACCCTGTGAGATTTTAATCCCCACACGGAGGCCGGAAGAAGCGCAAACAGCGCAAAACGGCCGTAGCCTTCCTTTGAGCACCATGCATTACTTCCTCCCTGCTGTGAGTGAGTGCCGTCCTTCCTCTTTTCTTCATAGAAATCATGTATTTAGTCCCATTTTGCTATGTATATATAAATATTATTAAAATATTTTATCAGGAAAAACAAGAGATTATGCACCGAAATGGTACTCCCAAAATATCAATATTGAACTAATTGCTAAGGAATGAGTGTCTTACCTTCCACTAAGGAATTACATTATAACAAGATGGTAGAAACCAAGAGACAGCTATATAATAGATAGCCTCCAGCACTTATTTGCATCTCCCAATGGATCTTGATCAGATGCATTGTTTCTCAAAGCCTGGCCAATGGAAGAGAGGAACTTATGCAGCTAACAATTTCAGGTTCATGTTTCGACAAGGGTTTAAGCGCAGAAAGCCTTCAACGTTTTCCAAATCTAGCAGGATATGAAAAAATCTAAGACAGCAAGTGGTGCTCAGTCACTACAGTTAATTTATAGAAACCGAAAGACCAAAACAATACGCAGCACATACGCATACAAAACAGTCTTCATGAACGACAATAAGAATACAATATAGATGCTCGACAGACAATAAACAAAGAAAAACATATTTAAAAGAGCCTCATTGGTAGAGAAACTATAAACCAACAATTTTGTTCAAATGAATGGTAAAAGGCAGTTACACAAATAGACATTGTGTACAAATTCAAAAAATAAAAGGAACATCTATGATTAAATGATATCCTCAGGGACTTTACAAACAGACTTCTGCGACTCTGAAACGCAAATATTACAGCCATGAAGTATTATTGTGTGATAGGAGGATATGATAAAAAGTGATGTGCACCAAGAAAATATAACACATGGTATCTTAATCCACAGTGGGGATGCAGAGTTCACTGGCTATTCATGCTTTAAATAAGAATAGCATGTTTTATGTTAACCAGTTCTGAACAGGATTGTGGAAAACCATATTAACAGAATAAGATTATTTACGGTGACCAACAAATAGGCCAGTATGAGTTCTCATGGTTTCTATTGTTTATGTGAGACAGGGCTTATTCAGACGGGCATGTCTGGCTGCACATCTGCAAAGAATAATGCCATACGTGAAACACCATGTCAGTCGATTGATACGCATCAGTTTTTTCAATCCGTATTTTTTATTAAATCAATCAAAATATTGGCCCTGCCCAGTTTTGTGCCTAGCAACAGTTACAACAAATTAATATGTGTGCCGCATTCTTTGCAGATACATGGACTTCTACGTCTGGGAAAAATAATGGACATGCAAAAAGGGACCATTATCAATGGACCCATATACTATCTGCAAAAAAACTAAGAGCAAACGGACATAAAAATGGCATTGAATGAGCCCATAGGGTGTTTCCAATTGGCGTGTCTCACATCCAGGACTTTTCACTGAATGAAAAGCTTATGGACACATACCGATGGTTTTTTCTTACTGGCTTCAGGGAGTTTTCACTGATGGCATTATGAACTTTTGCTTTAATTGAGGCTTGTTCATACTTCTTTCTGTGTGGACTGAAACATTGGATTAGTGGCATAAACGGAAGTGCAGGGGGCAGGTAGGACACAGTGAAAATCCCGAAAGCCAGGAAGAGAGAAAACCAATCGGAATTGGGGAGTACACCTTCTGCAATTCATCCATGATACTTTCATTACCCCCGTAATTAATCAATATAGGGGAGCTGCCAATGTATGATTTGGTACAAAACAGTTTTCAGTTATCGTCTCCATGCAATGAGCATAAAAATAAGGTGAAAACCAACACTAGGTGGTTTCTTATTAACTTTTGGACTATTTATGCAGACTTAATAAAGGTAATATTTTAACGTGTTATAAAAATCCGACATACATATACCCAAGTATCTTGATTATGAAAAAAATAGGTAGCCCATAGGCACCAGCAAAACAAAAATTGTATAAAATATTAGTTTATTCGGCATTTTAACAAAATAAGCAAAAAATACAAAAATTGCCCATCAAGAAAAAAGGTGATGTGTTTCTGGACCCCTATGATCGGTCCTTATTATAACCTTATCACCATCAAGCAATTGCGAAGGCCGAATAAGAAGCAGGAGAGGGGTATATCTCAAATACATTTTTTACGATGATTAGGAAGCGGATAGCTCTTAACATAACCTAACGTATGTTAGACTGCTGCAGTAATGTGAAAACGCAGATTAATGATTTTGCTGCTTGGCATTATGTCAGCAGTCATGGTGGGCGACCAAGCAAAGAACAAGCAGGTTGTTTGAGGACTGGACTGTGGGGCAAAGTGCTGCTTATCCTACTATTCTACTTGCTCAGAGAGAACCAGACTCCTTTGTTACAGGAATGAAATAGACATTTAAATCACCAGGACGTGAGAAAAATAAAAAATTTATAAGAAAACGGACATCCTCCAGACAGAACCTTCCCAATGGCAAAAGTGGCACTCATGACTTTTTTCCTTCAACTATAAAATCTGTCATGGTACTGTGGCAAATCTATTCCTTGACAAACATTACTGACGGAATGTACATTTCAGGGTAAATGCACGCACACTAAACTACATGATGAAAAAAATACCCTAAGCTTACATTTCACATAAGATTCGACGGCGAACATATTCTAAATAATAAGCAATTTTGAGACAAATACTACACAGAAGAATGATCCTGCTAAAACTGCACGTGCACCCGGGTACACACCCAAGATTCCTTCCGCATTAACTTACTGCATGCAATAATCATTTATTGGTCTTACTACAGTGAAGGAAGTCACTAGGCCATGCCTGCCATTCTCTTTTTTCCTCAAAGTTGGACTTTCTTTCCTTGTAAAATTTTAGACCAAGTAGTTGGGTTTTGTCCCAATGCTAAATAGGCGCATGTATTTGGGAACACCTTACATCTGCATTGTATGTGGCCAGTAATAATCATTTTTTATTTTAATAATCTTTATTATATAGCGCCTAACCATATATCACCAGCACTGCACAAGCATGACACAATCGGCCTTGTCCCAATGGGGGCACACAATTCTAAACCATTACCAGATGTTTGGGGAGTATGGGAAAGAACGTTAGGACTCTGGGATACTGTGTTCCTTGATAGGGCAGGGGTCTTATGTGGTTTCCCTACAACTGGGGCAATGTGGGGCGGGGGTTTCAGATACAGGCCCATTTGGTGCTAATTATATGTGTGCTCAGTTAGTGGTGCTTTTTAATATTAATGAGCTCATTACTGGTGCCGGGTGCCTTCATTTCAACAATATGATCCAACTTCCATCAAAGTCATGCAAATTGGGTAGGGAAAGAACATTGTGACACTGAGTCACCGCATCATGGCAAGGAATGTAAAGATGCTTCCTAGTACCTTATACAAGCTGAATATTTTTACTTCAACAGTTACAAGAAACAGTAGGGGGAACAAGTTAGTTTATACAATGAAGTAAAGAACATTTTAGATGAAAGGCTCGCGTGTATACGAGACGAAACTTCACCTGAAGTTTTTTTGTGCTGCCTTTTCATCATTCATCATCGTTTTAAGACAAGATAGATTCTCACACCAAATAAGTGCTGAATAACATGTCCAATATGTCTTACTTTACATTTCCCTAATTTTGAAAGTTGGATATATTTGAGTCAGCGACCTTAAAATTCAAAATATCGTTTTCAGAATGACATTTTGAAGAAAATTTACATTATACATAAAAAACTCCCTTATATCAACCCATTTTCAAATTCTGCACCCCTAAACTATCAGAAACAGCCTGTTAGGAAAGATGTGTAACCCCGTGAGATTGTTAAACCCCTTAACTCCTCTTGAATCAGAAATGGAGCGTGAAATTTGAATGGTCTAATGGATATTAGTTATACGTTCATTGTAGCCCCTAAAATTTACTACACTTGCAAAAGATAAAAGAAAAACCCATCTTATAAATTTGTTTGCATTATCCAATGACAAGAGACCCCCAACAGCCACTGTACTGGTTTTATGGGCGCACAGTGAGGCGCAGAAGGGAAGGAGCGGCCTGAAGCGCGCCAGGATTTTAGTTCCCAATTGGCCCTTTGTTAGGCTATAACATTTTCGCTTTTTCATTATTGGGCATTGTGACGGCATGTGTTTGCGAGATGAGTGCTTTCTTTTTTTTCGGGTTCCCGTATAGCCGTTATCTTTAGTCTATGGGCAATACGAGACGAGAGATACCGACATGAATATTTCTTACGTTTATAAATTTGTTCAAAAAAAACTCTAGTGTGGAAAAATTCTATTCATTTGCATGGCCATCTTCCAAGTGGCATAACATTGTTACTTTTGTGGCTAATGAGCTGGGTTGATGGCTGTTTTTGCGGGACATGTTGTACTTTGCATCAGTTATCATTCTGGTCGTACATATGTTTTTTGATCACTTGTTATAGCATTTTTGTGGGATGACTAGGTACAAAAATCATAATTTTTGGAAGGTTTATAACAGTTCATTCGGTGGCGGGATCAATAAGATTTATTGTTATTTACGGAGTTGTACGGAACGCGGTTGATTCTATATCAATATCATAGTATCATAAGGCCTGGAAAAAAGCGCAGCCATCAAGTCACCTTTAAGAATTAATAAAATGTTTATCCCCATAAACGTGATATTTTGCTATAGAAAGGTATCCCAGGCCTCTCTTGAACATGTAATAGAGCCGCCGCAATAACACCCTCCTGCGGAAGAGAGGTTCCATAGTCTCACTGCTCTACAGTAAAGAACCTTTGTCTACTGGGATGGTATAAAATCGCCTCTCCTCTAGCGTAGAGGATGCCCCTGTCTGGTGAACAGCTGGGTATAAAAAGATCTTTGGAGAGATCCTTGTACTGTCCGTTAGGTATTTGTACCTGTATGAGGTCTCTCCATCAGTCATCTTTTTTTAAACTGAAAATCCCAAAATTTTGAATCTGCCATGATTTAATCCCCCCATTCCCCTAATCAATCCTGGTTGACTACTCTGCACCACGTTCCAGCTCTACTATATCCTTTTTATTACACTAGTGCCCAAAACTGGGACACAATATCCATGTGTGGTCTGACCAGGATTTGATAGGGCAAAACTATGTCTTTATCAATGAGCATATTTCTCTCTTGATCATCAATAATTTTTTATTTGCTTTGGAGCAGCTGCATGGCCTCTGCGTACCTAAAATGTAAGTTTACCATCCCCAATCACCCACAAGTCCTTTTAGCTCCAGTTTGACCAAGTAATTGACCGTTTGGAAATTAAATTATACTTTTTGTTTCCATGGGCTTAAGTGCATAACTTTACATTTATTACATTTAAATTCATGCAACCATATTCTTGCCCATCCTCAAGCTTCCACAAATCCCTCTGGAATGCTAAACTATTGACCTCAGTATTATTACTTTACACAGTTAGTATCCTATGCAAAATTGAAACTTGACTGTGTGTAAACCACTACAAGGTTCATTAATAAAAAATATTAAAAGAAGTGGCCCCAATACTGACCCTGTGGGCACTCACTGTAACCTAACCCATTGAGCAATGTGCATTAATGACGCCTCGTGTTTCTATCCATAACCAATACTAAATACACATTTTTCTCCATTCCCAGCCAGTCTCATTTATATACACCAACCTTTTTGTGCACTTGGGTTGTCCAAATGACTTTGAAAAAGTCCACGAAACAAATCCACTGTGTATTGTGGGGTTTGGTGTTATGAATTACTTTTTGCATAGCATGTCTTTATATGGGGTTATGGGCATTTTTATGATTCTTAGGTTATCATTAAAAAATAACGTTTTTTTTTAACTATTTATGTTTTCACCATGGGACATGAACAAGCAATCATTTGCTCTTTCATGATAATACTCTGCCTATGAATGAAACAGTGGCAGGGAGGGGGGGGATCGTGGGGAGAAGGCAGGTAAATGCAAGGTGCGTGACCACGACATTTAATGGGTTAACACACCCCGTCGGAGCCCACTCCGACCCGGGTGTCACATGGGGGCTATCAGTACAGACGCATTAGCGCTATGGGATTAAGTAAAAAATGTTGATTTTGTTCATACAACACCAGGATCGGTAATGTACATAGATTGTTGTACATGGAATGGAATCACAAACTTCCTTGGATGAATTCAGATGGTATGCAGAAGTATGGCGATGACATGATTATAGTATATTAATAAGTTGATTTTTCTCAACATAAATTGTGATCTTCGGTTCATAGAAGAGAAAATAGGACCCCACCAAACCATAAAATAAGACCTAGTGCTTCTAAGAGAGAAAAAAATAATTATATAAGACACTGAATCGGCGAACTCCAGACGCACGCAGCAACAACCTGGGACATCGGCGCACACCTTAGTGATCGCAGGAAGACCCGAATCCTCGACTGGGAATGTGCCGCTATGATCAGACAGGACGGGTAAGTAAAGTGCCCCACTGTCTATTTATTTTCGGAAAAACAGTTGTAGTAGTTATCACTCAAACTACTGAAACTACAGCTAGATCGCTGCGCAGTATGTTGAGTCAGTATTACAAAACATCAGTTTCATGGGAAAACAATGCTATCACTGACGATTTCTTAATCACCACGAAAATGGTATTCCTACACAGTGAACAGTGGCAACCAAATTCCCTGTTACCATGAACAAAGGAAATCAAACCAAACTGAGTATCTGATCCAAGCATACAGACATGAAGCGCACAAAGAGAACATGCATTTTCCACTTTTCAAATGTACAACACACTTTCTGCATAGCTTAGTAACCCCTCATTTCTTTCATTGACTTCTCACTCTGGACAATGTTGATGTGATAGCGTTCCCTGTAACACAATTATATACTAATCATCAAGGAACACTCCCCAAACCTAGCTACCCCTATCACAGGTATAATCAGGTGGTACGGTGAATCTATGACTGAGGATTAGCCTTAGGGGCTAATCCTAAACTATGAGACAGGCAGGCCCCTTTTAAAATAACCCCTGCGTAATTTGTTGGTGTTCCCACGCGGGGGTCGTCCAAAAGAAGGAACAAAACATTCCAGCTCTATGCACCATCTATTCCCACCCCGGGCTTGTGCAGTTGATGACGAATTTAAGAGGACCATTTCAGAGGACCTTTCACCTCTCCATTGCAAAGCTAAGCTACAATGACCACCCATATACAGCAGAAAAAATCGGGACACGTCCTATATGTCCGGGCATCAGCCCGGCTCCCCGCACCGTGACCAAATAACCTATGCGTTATGGGGGTGTGATGCAGCGCAAATTGTACTCTGCATTGCAGCACAGGGAGGAAATGTTGATCGCACACGTTTGTTTACAGTTCAGTCACTTGCAAATGGGTTCAGCGCATACCATTCACAACCAGTTTCTATGTATGCAGTGTGCAAGGTGGTAAGGAGGTGATCGATCTACGACAACTCCCTTTAAGAGACATGTCATACATCGCCAACAAGGGGCACCTTAGATGTATACTAGAAATACAAAGGCAAGTCTTAGACATAGGGACCCCCTGAGCACGTGAGGGGGATCCTGTGAAAGGGAAAAGGCATCAGAAATTACCTAATAAACTATTACACAGTTGTTGTCAACCAGCTGAACGGCCTTCTCAATCATGTTCTTCAATGGCCGAGCTTGGCGGCTCATCAAGAAAATCCAAATTTGAAGTAGGTGCGCTTAATGGGTTGCATTAAAGGTTCAGGGAGGTGGGGTTAACAGACTCTCCCACTCCTCCCTGTGATTCATTAAGCGCGGCTTCAGGAGATCTGCGTCATGAAGTCCTGGTGCAGGGACCATCAAACTACCGTGTTACCGGACAGTCTGAGAAAGGGAAGTTTGACTAATGTTTAAACTCGCTGCCCTCCTTGACTTCATCAAAAAGCTATTTATGCCTCAATTCAAAGTTAATTTTCTGGATGATACAACCACAGCAGGACATGAAAGAAAACCATGGATGCAGTGCTGCTCAGCTGTTTGAACATACGGGTATTGGTTATTTGTACAATTTAGTGTGTCAGGTCTTTTAAGGTAATCTAAAAACTTTTATTAAGGATGAAGGCAGATGTGAGTACCTTATTGTAAGATGGCATGGATACAATCCAAGATACCATGATTAGGGTTGTTGCACAGTAAGGTTCAAAACGATTAAAAAGGGGTAGGAGGTAAACACCTAAGGAAACCTATCAGAGAGAAACATAGGATGACAGAGACTTTTATTATATAATTACTTTTATTATGTTTGCATGGTACATTTAACAAATATAAAAAGCTCTTAAAAACAGTGCACAGCATTCAAAACACCCCTTTATAAAAAAAAATATTACATAGAAGGATGCAACATTAAGAAATAAGTCTATTTTGAAATAATCCTAGGAAAAATGATTTACAATTTTCACAAACTTTAAGAATTTTTTATATCATCATAGTAATTATATGACTAGCCAGGATTTCCGCCTTTAAGTTAGAGTAGGTACAAAAGTCTATCAAAAACTCTTCAGCGTCAGTAGTTGATATTTCCTCTTACAAGTCACAATTTCCCATTACATAAGGTTCTCAGATTGTTTATGTATGAACACATAACACTCTACATGTGCAGAAGTTAGCCTGTGGGATAGTTTGTTATCGTCGCATATGTGTTGTACACAAACAAATAAGTAGAAATAGACCACTCATACACACAACACATAATTACTTGTCTTCAAACAAATAATTATTGCTTGTTTGTATCTATTGTTCCCCAAAAAAAAGCTCAGCTGTCAATTAGATTCTACGATGACATTTATAAAATGTATTATCTCCCAAACGCCTGAGGAAACTGTATGACAGAAGAAATAATTTATTAAAAATGTAAAGATCACAAATCCTAGAAACTAATCACAGTAAATATTACTGCACTGTAAACAGGCTGTTCACACCAAAACGATAAGCAAATTTCGGCACTACAATAATTGTGTATATGATTGCATGAAACTGAAACCCAGTTGTGCCCACCATATATACTAACAAGACACGCTACTGTGACTCACCAGACACCACAGATTGATACTAGAATGTCCACCCAGTACTTTCAACTTCCTGAGCCTGATCAATTATAGCCCTTTATGAAACTCCTACAGTAAGTCGGTTCTGGACTACGGGACCTCTTAAGTATCATAGTTATACGAGATGAAAAAAGACACTCGTCCACCAAGTTCAACCAAGGAAGGGTGCGGATTGGAGAGGACGGGATTTCGGGGAAACAATTCTAATAACATAACATCAATTGCTTATAGGTGTACAAAAAGCATCTTAGACCCTTCTTGAAGTCTCCGCTGCCCTGTTGTGACTAGGCCTGTTCAGGCTATTCCAAGATTGTCGGTTCTCATTGTAAAAAGCACTGTCCCTCTGTGATTAAACCTCCGATTCTCCAGACGGAGACAGTGGCCCCTCTCTTTGATTGATTTAATCTGCTGAAAGAAACAATTTACCACATATTCTTTGTATGCCCCATTCATTATGATTTATATAAATAATCAGTGTCCCTCATAGCGCTCTTTGTCCAGAATAAATAATCTCGTTGTTTTATCTTTCCTCAGAACTGGACCCTCCAACCCCTCATCATTTTTGTGGCTTCTACTAAAACCCTCTCCGCTCCAGGGCATCCTTTTATGGACACGGTGCCCAGAACTGGACAGCTTATCCAGGTTGAGCGAACCATGCCTTATATATAGTGGTACTATTACATCCCTATCACGAGAGTCCCATACCACTTTGATACATGACAAGATCTGTGGCCTAGGGCGTGATTGACATGCATGCTGTTATATATATGATCTACTAGTACCACCAGGTATCTTCTCAACAAGAGTCTCTCCCAGATTTCCTACCCCAAGGGACATATTGGCCTTGGATTATTACCCCAGGTGCATAAACTTACATTTACTACACATTTGAACCTATTTGGCAATGGATGACCAAACCTCGTTTTGTCCACAGTTCCACTGCAGCCTTATGAAAATCCTCCGTAGATGTCGAACAAAAACCCGAAGTGCGGGCGGCAAAGGGAAACAACCGGAGGGGATCCAAATCGGGTTGCAAAGTCCATGGGGCCGACTCAGGTGCCAGGCACTAGGGTAATCAAAAAAACACAGAGGGGCAAGCATCTCGGGACGTTTTCAGTTTATATCCTGCCAATCACAAGTGGCATTACAACACATTACTCCACTAGACGTTACACTCAAAGCCTTGGTGTCTTACTCTGTTAAAATAGACCACAGGGCTATTAAATTCTACTCTCTCATTAAAATATATGAAATGTCGGTGGGCAAGCACAGAACCCTGGGGACACACTCTAACTGGTGACTCTTCCGACGTAGGAATCATTGACCACAACTCTTGGATATGATCCTTACAGCCAGTTTTCCAATCATTGCAATGATTCCTGCCAACCAATGACCTAAATTTTACCCATAGGTTCTATGAGGGACAGGTCAAATGCCTTTGCAAAGTTTGGAAACACAATACCGCACACTCGTGCTCTCCCTCCAGGCACACTGCCTTCACCCTCCCGTATCACAGGAAGCAGCCATCAGGTTAGTCTGCACCACTTCTGTGTTTATTTTAGTAAACCCATGTTCTGTCACTTATTATACATCTTTGGCTGTCACATACTCCACGTATGTATCTTTTATAACTACATTCCAATATTTTCCCTCACAACTGGAAGTTAGTCAGCTTACAGGCCTGTAATTCCTGGCGAAGTTCTAGAGCCCTTTTTCTGATTGGCACCACATTGCCCTGGCCAGTCACTTGGCACCACACCAGACATACGGAAATCCCTGCAAGTTTAAATAACGGACAAACAATAACAAAGAATGAGTTCTCTAACGCACTCTCGGGTGTGTCACCCATATGGTCCCGGAGGCTTTGTACACATTGATATGGTGATGAGCTCTAGATTGGATCTGTACTACTCAGCACAGTCTCGTACACTGGGCACCATCCCACTCAGAGAGTTCTTCGCTTCGTATCGTAAAACTGAGCGAAAAACCCCATTAGAGTATCTCGCCTTCTCTTGGTCTCCAGCAACGAGCCCCATTTTCGGATTAAATGTGGTTACCCACCTGCTTGACTCTTTTTTTCGAATGATTATATTATAAAATTTCTGGGATTGGTTTGCTTCTCTTTAGCCACCTGTTTCATTTTGATGGGTGGTGATTTTTTTTTCCTTTTTGCAGATTTTGTAATTTTTGGAATTTCAGGAACTCGTTATTGAAAGCGCTCAGGTGACCCTCTGCTCTACGCCAGGAATCTGGAGCCATGCAATTTTAACTCCCGAGGCTCACGCTGTTGCTGTGTAGCCGCACTGGCACATTCGAATTCCTCGAAGAATACTACTGTGGGGTCCTTCCCTTACAGCTTTAGAACCTAATTTTTTAAAAATCTCCTACCATTATTTGTCATTGGTACCAACATGGACCCACTACAGATGGGTCACTCCCCAGCCCTCCCAGTATTTAGCCACCTTCACACAACATGCCGAACCCTGGGCACCAGGGGAGACAGCAAACCATTTCCGTTGAGGCAAATATTATCCCCCCCTCCATTCTTTCCGCGATTATAGAGTCCCCTACACAATAGCTGCCATGGCTGACTGCACTCCATCACACCTACTCCAACTGATCTGTTCCCCGCTGAGTGTTAGAGAAGAGCCGGATCCGCTAGGGCTGCATTTTGACAGTGACGTCTTTACATCATTGCACAATTTTTGCTTGTTGCGGATCTCAGAGTAGAATGGGCTTCCTTCTTGGAGCCCTTTCTACCCCCTCTATTACGCGAACCCAGCTCCCACCTGGCCTTACCTGGCTTTGTTCTCACCCCCCATCTCATCCCGATTATTGTTGCTCAGTAAGCAGAATACTACTCTCAAGATTGTGATTGCTCGCAGAAGTGACAATACTCCTCACAGATCTCTAGATACGTAGTCTTCAGTCATTAAGAGTAAGGTCGCCTTGAGCCCTCCAAGTCGCATCAGGATCTTCCCATTAGGGTAAATGGTTCCAGAGGGCCTACGCGGTTGCACAATCCCCAAACCTTCATTAATGTCCTTGCCACACTCATCCTATAATCTAGCCAAAAGAGCCCTTGACAATTGATATTTTCACATGATAAATGATCTGAATCTCAAGAGCAGTTACTGAAGAAGTCACTCACCAAACTGTGAACCATAATTTGCTTTGTGGGGATCATTGTTGTAAGATCCCACTTGATTATTAGGACTTAAAGGCTTATAAGATTGTTAGATTTCAGAAGGCAATCAGAACCCAATTATTTAAGGGTAAGTTTTCCTATATCGGCATGAAAATCCTTTTCAATAATCCCACACAAACACACACACACCACACACAACACACACAATAACACGTGCCATATTTTAAAAGCTTTAGACTCAACTAAGTCAAAGGTTTTTGGGACGCATTTTAGGATTTTAAATTCTGTTGAAAATATATTTATGGAACACTAAAAAATTTGCAACTAGATAAGGGAAAAATTATCTCAAAATGGCTAGGTAGTAAATTTTCTTTAGTAAGTAGTAAACATCACAAAACTTTTTTGATAAGAGACAAAGGAATATATACAAAATAGGTTTCCAGGTGAATGAAACACTAGCCTCAGTACGAAACACATGCAAAGGATTGGGCACAAACAACATCACCAAGCCACATATTGCACTTTTACCAGAACACATTGTGTTTGGATTGTTAGTCATGGGCCATCCAATTAGTAGTGTGAAAACTCTAATGGGTTGGATGGTTGTCGTGATGCCCATTAAGCAGTCCCATCCTCACGCATCGGTAAAACGATTGCAAAGTAAACAGGAGTATATCAAGACAGCTTTATATGTAGATTTTATCACAGGTAGAAAGAGCTGGTTCAGCTAAAACTCAGTACAAACCTCTTTTCAAGTGCATGGTAAATAGTTGTGTGCCATATTTTAGAGACTATTAGATACATAACTATGTCCTCTTCCAAGTGTAAACTTTGTGGCAAGAGGGGTCCCCACAAAGGTGCCCAGTTTTCTCAAAGTCTCTTTGTTGATATATGATAATAGGATATCTTTAGGTTTACCACTCGGTTGCATTCTTCAGGTGCCAAATGTGGGCAACGTTGTGCAAAGTGTGTTTTAATATATTAGGGCTAAGTGATATATTTTTATTGTGGTCTATGAACAGTTCATACAAAGATACTCCCTACATTAAACGTACCATATGGCGAAATACAGACATTTGCCAGACCAATTGGTCCAAAAAGAACCAAAAAAGAATTAGGACGGCACATATCCAAGTCGCCATGAGGAGTGTAGAGATGGGCTCTCCAGACACTTTAAGAGGTAGATGTAGAGATAGCGTTGCTACTTAAATGGATGTGATCGAAAGTAAACTGCCTTCTAGAGTGGTGGTGATACCAGAAGAGTATAAAGTAGGGAGTCCTCTATGGGTGTTCGGTGATGACCAGGCATACAAAGAGGCACCACAATCACCGGCAGAACTTAATGCAACCTACTGATGGAAAGGTAGGCTACTGTATCAATGAGTGTTGCGATTTTGACTACAAATTCTTATAAGCATTCAAAGTTAAGATGTGAGTTCAGGTTCACATTATAGACTTCCGTGATAATAGAAGGTATACACATACATTGTTGTATGGCCTATTGTAGCCAATGGGGGTAGTCACATAAAAAGGTGAGGTAGGGAAGAACAAATATGATATGTGATACATGAATAGTTTTGAATATAATACCTTAGACAGGGTATATTTCACGTTCCATGTTTGTGTTGTAGTGTTTTTATCACCTCTATGCCATATATGTATCATCTTATGTATTTAAAATAGCAAAAATTACTCAGGCTTGAGGTGTATATTTTTTGACATTCGCTTGTTGTAAATATATTAAAAGTTTGGCAATGATTTTGAGCTTTAAATGTGGTTCACTTGCACTCACATCACTAAATTAACTATATGTGTGGCTGTAATTCGGCCAATACCAAAGACAAGGTGGTATTATGCTTTCCCCCATATTGATCCCACGTATGCAGTTTCAATGTATGGGTTTTCTCACACAATGCTTCTTGAACATTCTGTTAAGGGTGGAGGTTGTATGTCACACTAAGGACCATAACTACAGACCATAGTAAAGGCAACAAGCGTAGGTCAGCCTATTCTTGTTCCTGCTCACGCTCGTATGTGGAATTACATAAATGAACATTGTGTATTTTCAACCATTCAGAGTGATTGAAGATCTTTCTTATCCAGCCTCAGACACGGAATAATGCGCTCGTTGTCCAGTAGCCAACGTGCATGTCAGGAAAACACTCTCTGGTTGTATGGTCCTTATGGCACGCCTCGCAGTGCACAGAGATCACCCAGACACCACAGTCTCTTGATTCACCACTTGTGGGCAACTGGCAAGATTAAGATGTTACCCCACAAGATTTTTGGCATGTTAGTCCGACATTATGATCAGATTGACCTCGGTCTGAAACTCTGTTCAAGTCCTGCAGGGAAGACCTTAATGAAAACACCAAGTCAATGAAAAATAACTGACAGAAACTAGGATGCTCTCAATGAGGTTCAGTTTCCTGCCAAAGTTTAGACGTAGCTGAGACTAATAAGAAAGAAATCTGAACACAGTGGAAGAGATTACAGCACAAAACAAGGGGGATATCACGAGGACTGAAGCTGAACTAAATTTGATTACTTGACTAACTTGTTTGATATTCACATACTAAACGTGTCAATTCCGATCTCGTCAATGTTGCAACAGGCCTTATGATACGTTTTGTAAACTTTGGCCTATAATGTCCAAGAATGCGGTATATATTCCCCAACTTATTCACAAGTAAACTACCTTTTGGAAGAAGCTTTCAAGTTTGCATTGACATTTAAGTTGAAATCATGTATTTAGTTCCATTTTTCCAATTCTAATAATTTGCCTTCGAGTTTCAGTTAAAAATTGCAGAAAAGTAAAGTTTCTCAATACAGCGACAAAAGGGGTACTGCCTGGGCTCTTAAGAAAATAAATTGACCAATTTTGCTGCATATGTCAGCCCTATTAAACATTTCAATTGAACCACAATCTTGTGAGATTTTGCTTCATTTTCAATCTATCAAATGGGATTTTATCATCATAGAAATATAACCACACAAAATAAAAGTAGCCTGCCTTAGCCAGCAAATTGTTGGAAGTTCTATTATCAGTGGTCTGTAAAGATAAGGAACGGTTATATAGATGGTTGTATAGATCTGTCAGATTATTATTATGATGATGACATGTTATAGATCTGTCAGATTATTATTATGATGATGACATGTTATGATAACACTTACACTGAGATGATGAGATGCAAAGAGGCAGCTTTACAGAATGTCAGTAAAGAATTAAAGACTGACAGATGCTGATTGCTTAATTACTTTATCATTGTCATTGTGAAAATTCAGATCAGATAGCAGGCCTTATTGTATTTTACTGACAAGAGCAAAGGCAGCATGTCACTTCTATGCAATGATTGCACATTTAAAGAGGGGGTATGCATAACAGTATTCTGGCTAAAAAGGAAATCCCTTGTGTATATTTAGAGAAACATAATCTAACGTATCAAGGCAAGGAGACTTTGCCAATTAAAGGAAATCCATCATCAAGGATTTTAAACCAAGCACACTTACATGCAGGTATCTGCCCCTCTGCCAGGATCCACTCTTATTTTAGATGCTTATTCCCTTGTTTTTACAAAAAAAAAGGCTTTAAAATGAATGCAAATGAGCCTGAGGGGGTCTGGAGCACCGCAGGGTCATTTGCATAACTTTTAAAGCTTTTTTTTGTAAAAATAAGGATATAAGTAGCTAAAAGGTAAGCAGATTCTGTCCAAGGGTGGTAGATGTCCTTTAAGGCCACTTTGCAGGTGTGTGGAGACTTACAGCCATTGATACACCACTTGGGAATATCCAAATTGGCTTTATGGGATGAGATAAGGAAAACATTGCTTCCCCCTTAATATGAAACCCTACTTGTCATTTTATTTTAAAAGCTGGAGGCTTGCGATTCTGTACTGATCTGTGTACTACAAATCAGTACAGATACCTTTAACCTCTAAAATCTATAGCTTTTTTAGTGTTTATACACGTAAAGAGCTGTGTGACAGCACAAATTGCACTTCATAGTGACTGTATTTAATATTCCATGCCATTTACTGGGAAGCAGGAAAAAAATTCCAAATGCAGTGAAAATGGTGTAAAAACCACATTTGCACCGTTTTCTTGCGGGCTTGGATTTTACAGCTTTCATTGTGCGCCCCAATGTCAGTCTACTGCATTCTTTGGGCTGGTACGATCACGGGGATGTCAAATTTGTATAGGTTTTATAATGTTTTCATACATTTCCAAAAATTAAAACCTCCAGATCAAAAATTTTATTTTTATTTAGCCATCTGCTGGCGCCAATAACTTTTTCATACTTCAGTTTTACAGAGCTGTGGGTGGCGTCATTTTTTGGACTTTTGATGATGCTTTAATTGCTATCATTTTTAGGACTGTGCGACCTTTTGATCACTTTTTATAGATTTTTTTATATTTTACAAAAAGGCAAAAAAGTGCCATTTTTGACTTTGGGCGCTATTTTCCATTACGAGGTTAAACGCAGTGAAAAAAACTTTATATTTTGATAGTTCAGGCATTTTAGGATGCGGTGAAATCAATGTGTTTATGATTTTTAACTGTTTATTAATATTTATATCAGTTCTAAGGAAAGTGGTTTTTAGGGTTTTTTTATTATTATTTTTTTAAACTTTTTTTTATTTTTACTGTTTCTCAGACTCCCTAGGGTACTTTAACTCTAGGTTGTCTGTTGATCCTATCACATACTGCCATTCTACAATATGGCAGGATATGGGGATTTTCCTCCTCACTGCTGATAGCACATTGTAATGATAGGGTTAACAAGTCAGTCGGGTCTTCTTGGCTGTCATAGCGACGGATCGCCGCTCCCCGATCGCGGGTGTTACCAGTAAGTCTTTGCTGCAATATGCAGCAAAGACTTACCAGATATGGAAAGGGATCAGCCCGTGAGCCCTCTCCATACACCGGGACTAGACAAGCGCCGTACTTTTACGGCTCGCATCAGTAAGGGGTTAACAGTACAGGCAGAGCTGTATGAGACACTGCATAAACCATAGCAGAACTCTGTCTTCTCCCAATCATGATATTGTCACATGTCACATTGTTCACATGTTCAGTGTAGCAGACGGGACAGCAGGAACAGAAGCCAACCGTCAGTGCAATGCATAATGACACAGAGTTGAAGATAATTTTAACATAGTCAATATTTCTTCAAACATGTTAAGCAGCAAAAAAAGCCACAAAGATCAGTAAGTATTTACACAAAAATAAAGATCAATTTACAAAAATCTGGGCATCTTTTAATGACTGTGTGAATTTTACTAAAATATTTTATGTTCTACCTGTGGGGAATCGCTCTTGCAGATGCTAGGTAGTGCAGGAAGCAGGGACACATGCAGGTTATAGTCCAAAAGTCCAAATAAAGTGTTTTATTCACAATCTGTGGTCAAACAACTTAAATTCAGCCATAGCAATTGCATAAACAAAAACACATCCTACATGCCTGAGTACTGTCTAATACAATAGTACTGTGTATATGTGCACCAGGCTGCCAGGCACCTGCTCTTTGTCAGCAGTATATCAGGAGGCACTCAGTTACCTTTCCGGTATGAACACAGACCAGCAGTCAGCTCTCCAGGTAGTGCCTCTCCTACTGCTTCTGGCCTGCAGTCTAAATCCAGTTCCAACGAGTGCTGAGACTCACGCCAGTCGGATACACAAAAACCTGAAGTCCGGATGGAGTAGGTGTCCCACTACCAGCCTACCCCTACTCCATAATAAGCAGGCCCAATACGGACATTACAAAGGTGTCTATGCTATCTAGGACAACATAGACCAAACAGACTACAACTGCTTACCACATCTCTGCAATAACCTTGGGTTACTGCAGACAAATCCAGGGCTTTTACCACACACCCTTCATCTGCCTTTATGACAGATAGCAGTTCTCCCAAACAACACCTCTCAATTTCTCACATACCTTAAAGGCCATTTACCATCGGGTTAACTAGTCCTACTCACATTCTCCTTAGAATTTCTTCTGCAAGAAACTTATTTTATTATAATTCAGATGGCGCAATTTGGCCAAAAAAGAGTTTTAAAATTATGCAAACTCGCACGAGGCGCTCTGATATCACTGGCTCTCTGCAATCTCAACAGGCCCGATTGGGGGGACCAGAAATGTCTGATTGAGTGACAGGGAGTGAATAAATTATAAGCCGAGGTGCTTTGAGGTGCACTGGTGAAATAAGCCAAAGCGCCTCAGGCGAATTTGCATAATTTTGAAAACTCTTTTTATGCAAAATTGCACCTTTCTGGAATGAAAGAAATGATAGTTTACCATCAGTCAATCTGATGGTAGATGTGCTTTAAATCTTTAGGTTTAGCAGTTCTTGAACCCCTTAATGTGATGTAACAGTACTTTTTTTAAACAGTATTAACACATAGTAAAAGCCTTAGAAATTTACTGAAGTGTACACAGTGAATTCCATAAAAAACCGAGCCCACATTTGGAATTTTTTTCCAGCTACCAGTTCAATTCATGGGATATTAAAATGGTTCCAATTAAAAAACAAATAATGTTGCAATTATCATTAGAAATATCATGCCTTAATGTCCGTTCTTGATCCTGAATGTCATTTTTGGTGTAGTATTGCAAATTGTTTTAAATTCACTATTTGAATTTTTATACAAAATTTTAACAATATATATATGTGTAGTAACATCATATAATTAATTGTCTAAACCTCAATATGCACCTATGATATGGTTTATTTATGTATTTGAGCACATAATAAAGGACTTACCAATTTATCCACCCACATGAGAATCAATTAATATTGACTATATTTATGATTTATATACCATTCAGGATTAAATTAAATGTCTACATACCTAAATGGAATGCGTTGTGTGAAGTAGCGCCATATTTATGTAGTGTCATAGACGCAGGTTAACATATTTCCAGTGAAACCAATAAATCTCCTGGCAATTGATTGTATATCGCTGTTACCCTTCTAGACAAGGCTTTTATATAATATATGAATAATTCAGTAGTAGTATAGGATTATCAAATAATGCCTCTGACATGCAATACTGACATGTTAGTAACAGACGCTTCACTTCAACCCCGAAATCTTATCAGCTGGAACAAAACAAGAGATATTAAAAGACCACACAAAGCAGAGGTATCCTTAACCTGTATAAGCATTCTAAGTTATTGAGACTATTGTCTTTAGACAACTCGTCATTCAAGACCTAGTTAGAAATACATCCCAAAAAGTAAGTTGTAGTTAACTTTTTTAGTACTTTTTATATTACGTATAAATTGTGTCTGTGATATTTTAGAAAAGTTATTATTTTAGATGTATCAGTATAATAGTGCATTGTCCCTACCAATAATATCACAGATACTCAATTAGGTAACCAGAACTTTATTATTTATTTTTTACTTTTTTCCGTCAAGTAGCTTTGATATGTTTCTATAATGATTGCGGGGGTATCTCCTTGTTTAAATGAAAAATAAAGCTTACAAAGATACTGTGGGAAGCCACACTTTATAGCCCAAAACAATTTTCGGGTTGCAAAAAATAAACACATCTCCACTACACAGATAGCTCAGTTATCTACAGGAAAAACTACGGCACAGCTCGGTAGAAAGGTATAATTGCATGAACCATTTGACGGCCTTCAGATACGCGTCTGAAAGATACGCAGCAATAAAATCTTGCATGAATACGTATTTACAGTTTGAGCCTAGGACATTCCCTTACAATAAAAACAGGACATATCAGACCTACAGAAAGACTGTTCAAGACTACTTCTAGTATAAAAAGTAGCTGGTGAAACATAATTTATGACTAGATATGACTGGTAGGGCTGAACAAAGTTAACTAGGGCAAAACATTGTCTTTGTAAAAGATAGGGCACCTCCTGGCGAAGAATTTGGATCTTTGAAATTACTATTTAACGTTATGTATCACAGCAGGGTGTTGGTGTAGAAAACGACAATGCCTGAAATATATTTTAACTGTAATGTTGTATTTTCCAGATATGCATGGTAAAGCATTTTGAGAGACTGACTCAGAGTCACAGCCTGCATAAAAACACAAAACCTACTGGCTGGGAAATCTTCTGTCATGGCTGAAACTAAAATATCCCCTCTACAGTTTGTGGGTAATTCAACTACGCGAGAGAATCCCTTAAAGAAAACAAAAATGTCTCACTGATTGAACCATTCGCGATCATTCACTTCTACAGTGGCAGAGGCATATCTATTTCATCACCCTAACGCGGGATAACACAGGGGAAGTTTTACTCCCAAAGAAAAGGGGGGGGCCTCCCCTTATTACAAACTGTGGCTAACTGTTAATGCGATTGTTTTACTAGTTTATACATGCTGAATGTAGCAATATTGGGTAAGTGGATTTAAAACTTCTGTTTTTTTGTGTAAAAAGTATATCCTGTCAGGTACTTTCCTGACAGATCTCCCGTACTTAGCACTTCAGCATTCACATAACTTTGATTTTTCTTTTCTGATACATCATAGTGCATCATACAGTGTATAATGTAGGGGCAGTGATGCTTAATGGATCTATCAGCTGAGAACAGAAGGACAGAGGCGACCCTTAGATTCTCTAAAACTTATGAGCTCTTCACAGGCTCTTCTCAGACCTTCTACAGAAAAATTACAAAATTTATTCTTTGCGGTATAAATTTTGCTCAATATTTAAATTTGTATAAAGTTATATTGAAAATCTGTGGACAACATAGTTAATATTTCTTTTTTCTGGATTGTGTTTTTTGTATCAGAAAAAAACGGAGAAAGGGAAATAGGACTGAATCAAACAATGCATTAGCTAAAAACTATAAAATTAAAGTTAAATTAAAACTATGTGTGTGACATCCAATATGATATGAATCTTGCTACAGATCAAATAAACGGGGGTTCACTCTACACAACCTCCAGGCACCCACATATTACAAATCCTTCACCCCTCACATACAGAAACCCCCATATTCTTTGCCTTGTAGAAATTTTGGTCAATAAAAACGTCATTTTTGTTAATTTTGTCATTTTATTATGGTACAAACATTATTATAAATGTTATACACAAACATTAAAGTATAAAAAAAAATAGTGTGACAACAATATAATATGAATCTGTTACAGCTCATCATACCGACATGCACCCCATAAAAAAGGGGAGAAGAACGGGGAAAATGGACTGATCCAAAGGGGGGGGTTCAATTTATACTTCAATTAAGAACACTGGAATAGATAAATATACAATGAAAGTTAAATTAAAACTATTGGTGACACCCAATCTAATATGAATCTGCTACAGATCAACATTTATAAAAGGGGGGTTCACTCGCACAACATCTCTGCACATCAGCAGCCACCCTTTAATCTATGATTAAACATTTTATATAAGTTATACAAGCCCAATTAAAGTTAATGATTAAACTATGTGTGACACCCAATTATAATATGGAATTGGTACAGCACATAACAAAAAGGGGGTAAATCTGCACAGCCATCTCTGCACACCAGCATCCACCCTTTAATTATGTTAAACGTTTTAATAAAGGTTATACACGCACAATAAGTTAAATTTAAACCAACTGTGGCACATCCAAATATATGAATCTGCTACAGAGCACATAAAACGGGGTTCACTCTGCAAAAACCTTCAGGCACCAACATTACAACAACCAGCACCCTCACATTACAGAACCCAATAAAAAAGGAGAGAAAAAAGACTAAATCAAAGGGCGTGTACTTCTGAATACGGGGGCGTAACGGTACATGTTCACTTCAGGAAGTGGGCGATTTGACCATAAGGTATGGACGCTTACTACTGAAGTGATTATGGTATTTCGGTCTATGGATGCTATTTCTGTTGGGGGGTTCACCCAAACGAGTAAACCGTTTTTATATTTTGATAGATTGGGACTTGCGGAAGCGGGGCAATACATAAAAATGATTTTGTCATTTACTTTTTACTGTTCATGTAGTTGATATCAGTTCTAGGGAAAGGGGGCTATTAATATTTTGTTTTAAGGTTTTTTTAATTTTACTTATTAGTCATCCAGAGTAAGTAATTTATAGATGGGAGCCAGAAACTGTTATACTTGGGGTTTGCAGCCAGTATACTTGAGGGCTGGAGCTACTTGCTAATGCTACATGTACCAGAAACCTAGAGATTAGATTTAGATCAACTGTAGGTATCAGAGTAATAGGGCGGAAGGTTGATGTGATTCGAATATGTGGGCAAGACCATCATGGAGTTTGACAAAGGATAGGAGCTCACTTATGATACATTAGTATCAATCATGGGACACTCAGTTGTCAGATATAAATGACAAACATGAGGCGTGATGACATCTATCTTTGGTTCCATGGCATCACGAAGGATCATTGCCCAAAAAAGAAGCGGTGGATTTTGTAATGTGAGTAAATGGATTCTTCCGGCTTAATACAAGAGCGCAAAAGGGTCTAAGTGAGACTTTGAGTATGCATGCTTTTTTATGAGGTTGCCACTGCAATCAATTTATTGTTGTCGGAAAAATGATTACAGTATTAGAATAAAAACCCTTCATCTGGCTGCAAACGTGGACAAAGTGGACACCTGTGGAAGACCTGGTGGTACCAGGCTGCAGTTCCAACCTGCTTTGCGGCGAGCTCTGCGTAAAGACTGGGTGCCACTTAGATTCTGGTCCCAGGTGAGGTTATGTACTGTGAAGTCCACTACCCCTAGAGCCTGACAGTAAGATCGGCCATGGACAATGCCAAGTTCCGTATCTTAAACCGGCTGATCTTACCACCGTTGTGGTCCATCAGTACCCAGCAGATTGCTTACACAAGTGAACAATTTGAGAAAAAAGTGACCGCAATGTTGCAGCAGTTTATGGAGTCAGCAACAGCGAAGAATCAACAGCGCCTTCTCCCTTGCTTCTCCGCTCGGCCTGCCGCAGCTGAACCTAGCTAGAACTTTCCATGCGATCAAAGTATGAAGGGGATCCCAGTTGTGCAGTGGCTTATACCCGTGCTCCCTGCACAGTGAGCTTTCACGAATCAGTTCCTCCGGTCTCTAAGGTCGCACTGATCATTCAGCCTCCTGTCCAGGAAGCCCTGACTGGGCTACTCCGCTCTGGGACAGAAAAGACCGGTAATTGCGAATACCTCTTGATCACTGTGTATTCCGGTACGTCTTTCTTGAGGAACCTGAATGGCTTCCTGCAGATGAGACCGCACTGCGAACTGCGTCAACGGGGGTCTTGTGGGTGGGACTTTGTACTTTGGCCTCAGAGCAGCCGAATGAAGCAACCCCACATGATTGAATACTTTAAAAATAGACTTCTGGACCATTTAAAGAAGCCAGTCTGCATGAGACATGCCATTACTCTGAGTGGTCTCCTCTCTGTATGGCCACTTGAATAGATATATACGGTTATGGAAGCGCTCTGAGGAGCAACGTTTCGAACAAGCGCAAGTCTGGGTCCGCAGTTTGCTCGCTTGACTCCTGCCTCTAAAGACCACTTCATCCTCCGCACCTGACAGTACAGAGCAAACAATGAAAGGTGGAAGAGCCGACTTTTAACACCAGGAACAGGTCTTCCGTGGTATGCAGCTCCACGCACTGTGCTTAACTGAAAGACAGGTGAGATTCTTTGTTGGGATCTGATGCCGTCTTGCTGTATGGTGGTTCCTCACCCAGTACAGTCATTGTCCTTCTTGTGGTCTGGAGGCTCCCAGTTCATATCAAGGGACTTTGCAGATGTCTTTTCGAAGAAACAAGCAGGAGACGTGCCACAGGTATAGTGCTACGAGTTGTCATATGACCGGGCTGAAGTCTCTCCTCGGGGGTCGGGTGTACCCACTCTCTGCCGCCCTAAAACTGCAGATGAAATGTGGACTACATCAAAGAGAATATGTCAATCCTCCTCTCTGGCTAGTACAGGTTTCTTCTTGTGCCAAAAAGGATTGGGTTCACCCATGTGAAAAAAAAAAAAATGGGTTGTTTATATAAGGGGTTTTTTTAGTCCTAAATATTTAAAAATTTTTAATTCAAAAACATTAATTTTCCACAAAATAGTAAATTCTGAAACACTGAAAAGCAATATTCGATTTTTCAGCTTGTGCAAACATCAAAAAAATTATCCAGACATTTCAAATTATTAAAAAGGTAAAAGTAGATCATGAAAGCATCCAGCAAAGTATTAGGTGGTAAATCTATCTGCCTGACAGCGCGTGATTATACAATTTTGGAAATGGGCAATTTTTTAAAAAAATTCATCATTCATTCATTATGTTGTTGAAATAAACGCAAAACTTATCAGCCAAAGTTAGCTCTAAAATTAAGTACAACATGTGAGGGAAAAAACAAGGTACGGGTCAGCTGCGGCGTGCTTGGAGAGGAGAATATCACAGCAAGACTTATGGTAACACCCGCCATGTGGCGGCTCAAAGATTGGAACCATACCCAATTTTATGAGGCCCATTCAACAGTTCACCATTAAAGAAATAAAAGTATAAAAAGTATAAAAAAGTTAATTAGCACCAGAGATGGTAAAATAACAAAAAAATTTTCTACACGAGTTTTTAATTTTTGGAAATGTATGAAACATTATAAAAACCCATACATCTATGGTATCCATGTGATCGCACCGGCCCCCAAACAATAAGTAGACATGTCATTTGTGGAGCAAGTGAAAGCAGTAAATTCAAAGCCACAAAAAAAACGACAGCAAATGCGTTTTTTCACATTTCACTGCATTTTGTTACGCAGAAAACAAGCCCCCAGACAGCTATGCCCTTTAAATCAAAATGCCAGAGTTCCCATTCAATATATGACAGAGTGCCCTTGATTGCCAATTTAATGAATATTGCAGAGTGACCCTTTAATTGCCCCTTTAATCAATTGCTAGGAGTGCCCCTTAATTGTCCCCTGAATTAATATGCCAGAGTGCCCTTGATTGCCCCTTTAATGGAATATGCGAGAGCGGTGCCCTTTAATTGTCCGGGAATCAATAATGCCAGAAAGTGCCCTTAATTACCACAATTCATATCCCCAGGGCAGTGCCAAAATCCCCCCAACATAAAAATTCATATGCCAGCAGTAGTGCCCCACCCAACCCACAATTTAATATGCGAGTAGTAAGCGCCAATCCCCCACAATTCATATGCCAGCCAGAGCCAACCCCCTACAAGTCATATAGCCCTCGAGCGACTAATCCTCCCACCAAATTCTATGCCAGCATAGTCAGTGCCAACCCCTCCCAATTATTATGTCAGCCTGCAGAGACTAATCCCCCCCCCCCACAATTCATTTTATGCCAGCCAGCACCATTTACCCGCACCTACCCACAAATTCATATTCAAGCAGTTGAGTGCCCTAATCCTCCCCTCAAGAATTCATATAACCCCTCCCATTGAGGAGGGTAGGGACAGGAGGTGCGGAGGTTTCAATAGTTGATGGGTCGTTCGCGAACGAGGCGGCACAAAAGACAAAAAGAACGACAATCGGCGGTGAACAACCGGAGCCGATATTCACTCTGTGAGCCAATGGCTCAATGAACCCCGTCCCTAAACAACGCTCACCAACGCCCATTTAACAGATTTCTGCAGCCCCTTTATATCTTTTAGGGGCCTGGCTTTCTTAGTGAGCGGAGGTATAATGTAGCCACTCATAAGAAGAAGACCGGAAATTCCCATCCACTACTTTGCAAACTGACCTTACCCACCCCCACCCCCCCCCCCCCCCCCCCCCCCCTAGCGGCACAGAGGCACAATGAGACGCAAATGCGTGGACACCAGGGTGTACGGCCGCGCGCAGGCAGAGTTTCCTGTAGGGTGAGCTGACGTACCGTGATGGAGGGATGAGAAACAGGGAAGGAAATTAATTTGTAATTGAAAAGTGGCATTGCCCCAGGATGTTGGCATGGAGCCAGGTAATCTTTATCAGGGATAATACAAGGATGGAGGGGGAGCAGAGATGCCATTGTAACTGTTATGTAATGCGCTATGCAATTTTTTTTTTCTACTGGGACCTGTCACCATTCTGCCTTCTAGGGGAGAGGTTCCCTTTAAAGATACCGCGATACTGTATATTTTCCTTGCAGTGCCTGTAACTAATGTGACACGGGATCCTTGTGTATGAGGCACTGCAAATAACAACCAAATCATCGGCTTCTACAATGGTGCCTATATAAAGCTCTCTAGAAGACACACATGCTATAAAAAATTTTTAAACCGGATTGAAAACACTCACTACGCTCCAGCTTGTCCAGCCCCACACTAACCAGTGGTGTTGTCCCTGAAGTGTACAGGGTGGCCGGGAATTCTCCACTGAGGAGCCTGGGGCCCCGCGCGCAGGCCTTCCCCTCCTCATTTATCCTCCCCTCAAGTGTGATGTCTGTCACTGCACGCTGCATCCTCGTACTCCCTGAAAGAGAGCTACTGCCTGCCGGAGCTTCCCGCGCTTCTTCCCTCAGGTTCTTCCACGAAACTCTCCGCTTCTCCCCATGTTGTGGACCGGATAAACTGGGTTTGAAATGGATTTTCGGCTTCGGAATACGGGCTGCTTTGGGGGACTTAACCTTTCAGCGCCAGTATCCCGCCACCAACAAAAGTGGAGTTAACCATTTCATGAAGGTGAGCGCAGGGGGAGTTGTGCTGTATGCCCCGGGACGGTGGGGGTGGGCGACATTGGGGGCACTGTATACAGGTGTATAGAGTGAATGCCTCAGTGTCAAATATAACGTAATTACCTGGTATATAAGACATCTTCCAGGTAAGGCTCTGTGATGTTTACCAGGGCTTTCACATGCTTTCTTATTGTGCGAGTTTCCTAGGCTCCAGTCCAAGTTTTACTTGTGCCACAAAGCAGGGTAGTGATTCCTTGTAGCTGGTGGATGCAGGTAAAGAGGGGGCAGTTGCCAGGAAGAATCAGAGAATGTCAATAATGTCCAGGATCTGAGGAAACTTCACCAGCTCAACAGAATGTCAGAATATGGACAAAACTAATTTAACTGTGGCCTTTTATAACCCCCAATGGTATAGGGGAACATCGGGTGATTGCATGCACACTATAATGCATTATCTTCTGTAAAAACATTACACACAGGAACTATTGTATGTTTGTGTCTGTTTACTTAAACGTAAATAGAATGTACATAAACTTTGACTTTATTTGTCTCCCACCGTTATTGATGTGTAAAAGAAACATAAAGAACAGATGTTACCTATGAATCTTCGAATCTCGAATGATTTTAGAGTGCGGGGACCTTTTTTTATCGTAAATGATCTAAAAAGTTTACATAGCAAGACAACATCAATACAAAAACCAAAGGCATAGCAAATACTATGCCTACAATCTAAGCATGTATAATATGAAGCACTACATAGATAATATTCCAATAATGTATATGATGAATGTATTTTCTACATATAAAGCACACACATATATATCTGTAATACACAGAACTATGCACATATACCCTGGCTATTTTCATGTTGTGCTTTCATGAGCGTTGTATGTGGACAGTTGCCTTTCTTCACTTCCCTATTACCTATGTCTATTAATTCCAGGCTTAGGATTGCCATTCTCTTTCCTGCTCCTGTTGAATCTTTAATATGTAAATTCGGTTATTTAATGACAACATGTGGAGGGGTGGTTACCGGTGCAGTCCATCCCCACACCACTTCCTACATTCCAGAGATGTTTTCATCCTGCTGTTTTAAAAGATCTGATTTTTATTTTGCTGCTAAGTTGTACTGTTCTCTTTAAATAGGTGTCATGAGTCGAGAGGAACTATTAAAAGCTACATGTGTATGTAGGAGATGTTTAGTCTGTCAGCTGTCCCAAGCATGCTCAAACTGATTCACCCTAATTAGAATGAGAAGGGCTCCTATAGGTATCATACATTGTATTTCTATCTTTTGGATGTTGGTCAGTGAATCTGGCAATGTATGTATGATTTGAATGTGGGAATTCATGATCCATATGCCTCATGTTGGGAAAATTATAAAGGTTACCGAAGGTTGGGTTTTCCATACATAATGCATGTCTTTGGCCAGGGTTGTAAATGCTATTATTTGGGGGAGGGGGGGGGGAATCGGGAATGGCTAAACATCATAGAACTATCATAAACTGTTGCAGTTTATAATAATCCTATGTCATTTACTCGGTTAAAAACCAGTAAACTATTAAGATAGGGTTAATAAAAGGGAGACGCGTGAGGACAACCATTCTGTGTAGATGGAAAGCTTGCACAGGGTTTTACATATGGCCACATTGTACTAGAGTCACAGGAAAGCATAGGTATCTGTGTATAGGACCTGTAGAAGGATGATGGATACCTAATACATTGAGGTAGATTGAGACGTCTAGGACATCAGAAAAATGCACCACAGAAGCAGTATAAAAAGGAGCAAGCTGCCCTTGAACCTCTACTGTGGAATCTTCAGTTTGAAATGCTATGGATTAAGCGCCATTCAGTGGGGTTAATATCTGTAGGTGTGGTATCCGTGGTAGATTGTGCAGGTGTATTGGGCATTGAAATGCACAAGAACATCCTGTATAAAAAGTTGTGCTGTCATGTTGTTGTTATTTGCAGTTAATGTAGATATATTAAAAAGTAATCTGAATAAGGCTTTAGCTAATAGGGTAATCTCATGTCATTGGTCACAAGGCAGATTTCTGTTAATCCCAAATAAGGGGATGGGCAGGGGCGCACCACCATTAGGGAGTAGAGATTCTCGGCCTCGTGCACGGCAACCTGGTGACAGTTTGGGAGTGGCAGCCGGACAGGACTCAGCGGGGGTAATATTGTATGCCAGGCCTTCCACATTAAAATAACCTAGACCAAGGCATGTCAAATCTTGTGAAGATTTGACGTAGCTAGCGCCACTGCACCAATGGATAAGCTGGCCGCACCAACTTGATCAGCCCTAGAGCAGAGGTCCCCAACCTTTTTGCACGGACCGGCGTTAAGTTAGACCAGTTCCATGGCCCGGTGGAAGTGGGGGGCGGGGCTTTGGTCATATGGGGTGGGGTTATGGAGGGGGGAAGTTGGAGCTAGGCCTACTTATCATATACTTTGACCTTTTAATGGAATGTGATTCAACTACCATAGGTTCAGAATAAGTGGGCGCACAGACTGGTTCCCTGTCTCAGTGGAGCATGTAGGCTTGTTTTCCGCCCCCCCGCAGTCCATCTAGGCGGTGATAGGAGACAAGTGAAACCCGAAGTGTGTTCCTTATGTTCCGTCTACTCCGTAATCTTATTTTGCTGTTGTCATGGCAGAAAGAAATCCCAGTACAGTGTCAAGCAAATGCTACTAGCACTGTATAGACACCAGACAGCACTTATGGGGAGGATTAATGGCTGGGACATCTGTGTACAGCGCTGCTAAGTAGCAGCCTTGTACATTGAGCGTCGTGTATACAGCGCTGCTGCTTAGGCAGCGCTACACATTGAACATAGGTACCGGGAGTCACGTCCAATGAAGCCCAGTCGTGCCCAGCACGCCCCACATTACATGGTCTCTGTCCGGGGGCGTTGTCAGTAGGAGAGCCTTCCGCCCCCAACCATCAGGAACACACATGCTGTGAGGAGGACCGCGTCACCAAGACCCGCCCGTGACGTACAACAGGTACCAAGCTGGCTGTGAGGGCTTGCATCACTAATGACCCGCCCGACGCCCCCACCCGTCTGCATAATTGTTTCTTCTGCCGGGAGGGAGCGTGAGCTGTCACGGGGCATGGAGAAAACATTATAAAATCCACACAGAGCAAGCTATGAACCAGGCGCCAGGGCCGGCGAAGCTAGCTGTCAGCGGCGCCGACGACCCAGGTTGTACCAAGCTGTCTTTGCCTGAGGCGAGCCATAGAAGACGCCCTCTCTCCCCCCCCCCCGCCCAATTATCTAAGATATCAGGGAGTGTCCGCACCCAGATCCATTCATATTGGTTTGGTGTAAACAATTAACAGCATTGCAAATGCATACAGCGTATCGCCATAGTGAAGTATAAAATGGCCTACAGCGTATCGAATGTAGTATAAAATGCTACAGCGTATCGCCATAGTATAAAATGCTACGCGTATCGCCATGTAGTATAAAATGCATAAGCGTATCGCCTGTAGTAGGAAAAATGCATACAGCGATCGCCCATGTAGTATAAAATGCATATAGAATACCCACCCATGTGTCTAAAATGATCAATGTACCGCCTGTAGTTATAACATGCAGACAGGTTATCACCGCTACTATCAAATGAAGACAGCATACCACCATGTAGTATAAAAATGCAGACAGCGTATTCACCGTTTGTACTATAAAATGCATACGCCATACCACCATGTAGTATAAAATGCATACAGGCGTGTCACCATGTCGTATAAAAGCATACAGAATACCGCCAGGTAGTTATAAAATGAATTCCAGCGTTAAATGGTACCAAGTAGTATAAAATGCCACACAGCATTTGCCACAAGTATTATAAAATAGATACAACGTACCGCCAAGTAGTATAAAAATGACATCAGAGTACTGACATTGTAGTACAACATAGAAGCCCTGATAAATATACAAATGCTGCCTATACCATACAGCATATATAACATAAACAAACAGTAGATACAACATCTACACAACATATACATATATACATATATACAAACACACATTATGATATACACACACAGATTACATATATTACACAATAGATACACTTATTACAATATGGAACACAGATTACCACATATATATGCAAAGATAACGTAACCTTAACTCTCGATGGTGTCTTGAAATTCGGTGCCCTGTCCTGCAGCGGTGGTGGCGCGATGAGAGTAAACAGGAGCGGGGTAGGTCGTGAGAGCCGGAGGCGGGAGGGTTAGGGGAGGCCTGGAGATTAAGTGGGGGCAGGGGGAGCCGAGAGCCTGGAGGGGGGGAACATTAGCGGAACCAGTTGGTGAGACGGGAAGGGAAGGGGAGCGGGAGCGGGAGCGGGAAGCGGTAGCGTCAAGAGCCGAGAACCGGGAGCGGGGGGCAGAGGAGCGGAAGAAGCCGAGAGGGAGGGAGCGGTGTTAGGGGAGTGGAGCTGAGAAGGGGCAGGGAGCCGAGAGCTGGAAGGGGGTTGGGAGGGGGGCGCTAGCGGAGACAGGTTTGAGACGGAGTGGAGAGCCAGGAGCGGGGGGCGGAGGGAGCTGGAAAACCAGGAGCAGGGGCGGAGGGAGCGGAGAGCCGGGAACCGAGGGAGCGGAAGGACAGGGAGCAGGGGGCGAGAGCCGGGAGCCAGGGGGGGGATGTAGGTGAGGGAGCGGGAAAGGAGCATGGAGCTGAGCGGGGGGCCAGGGGAGCCGAGAGCCCGGAGGGGGGGGGGAGTGAGCGGAAGAGGGTTGGTTGAGACGGGAGGGGAGTGGAGAGGGAGCCGGGAGGTATGGTGCGAGAGGACAAAGTTATGTGAGGAGTGGGGCGCGTCAGCACCTTGGCGCCAGGGCATGGTGCCAGACGAGCACTGCACCAAGTGGTGCTGGCTGGCCGGCAGGAGTTTGGTGCAGGACGGCGGAAGCTCGGTGCTGGCAGGCCTGGGGCCCGTGGTAAGGTGCTGCGGCGTTGGGGGGTGGGCGAAAAGGTGCTGGCAGAGCGGGGGAGCAAGGTGCGGACGGAGGGCTGCAAAGGTCCAAAGGGAGGAGGAAGGGGAGCCCGGGCATCTTCGGGCCCCGGACTTCTAGTACACTCGCTTTAGTGTACAGTGATAGGTCAGATGTTTGCCGCGTTTTCGAGGGAGGGGGCCCACAGAGTTCGAGACATAGTTATTTCCGAAGAGCAACGTGTGGCCGGTGCTGCCCCCTCGTGTGGAGCAGGAGGAGCCCCTGCGCGGGACGGCTGTGACTAAAAACTCAGACGGCCCGGTCATGGTCCGCGGGAACCGGCGGTTTGGGGGACCTCTGAGCTAGAGTGTCCTGACTCCCGGCCAGAAGCGTTAAGCCGCTATCACTAGGCAGCAGGTCTGGTAAAGCGCTGAAGCTGCCAATGTGCAGTGTTACTGAGCCGTTTAGCCAGCACTGCGTCTGCTGCCTACCATGATCTGCCTGGCGGTATGCGGTATATTATTTTGTTAATACATGAGTGGTATGCTGCATATATTTTGTATACAGGTGGTATGCTGTATGCATTTTATACTACATGGCAGTACGCTATATCTATTTTGTATTACATGGCAGTACGCTATATCTATTTTGGACTACATGGTGGTATGCTGTATGCATTTTATACTACATGGCAGTACGCTATATCTATTTTGTACTACATGGCAGTATGCTGTATGCATTTTATACTACATGGCAGTACGTTTATATCTATTTGTACTACATGGTGGTATGCTGTATGCGTTTTATACTAAATGCGTATGCTGTATTATTGGTCTAAAATGGCGGTTTCGCTGTATCTATTTGTATACATGGTGGATGCTGTATATATTTTGTACAACATGGCGTATGATGTAGCTATTTGGCTACAACCATGGAGTACGATGTATCATTTGTACAACATGGCAGTACGCTGTTCTATTTTGTACCACATGGCAGTACGCTGTATCTATTTTGTACAACATGGCAGTACGCTGTATCTATTTTGTACAACATGCAGTACGCTGTATCTATTTTGTACAACATGGCAGTACGCTGTATCTATTTTGTACAACATGGCAGTACGCTGTATCTATTTTGTACAACATGGCGGCACACTGTATGCATGTTTTTAAACTCTGGGGCACGCGTAGCATGTTATACTTCATGGCGGCACGCTGTATGGCCATGTTATACTTCATGGCGGCACGCTGTATGTATGTTATACTTCATGGCGGCACGCTGTATGCATTATGTTATACTTCATGGAGGCACGCTGTATGCATGTTAGACTCATGGCGGCGCTGTTATGTATGTTATACTTCATGCGGCGCTGTATGTATGTATCTAATGGCGGCACGCGTGTAGATGTTTACTCATGTACGGTATTGCTGTATGTATGTTATACTTTCATTACGGTAGGCTGTGTATCTATTTTGTATAATCGGAGGGGTACGCTGTATATATTGTTTACTATATGGCGTCATGCTGTTTGCATTTTTTTTTTTTTTTTTTTTTTTATTACTTCATGTGGGGGGGGGGGACTGTATGCATTTTATACTTCAGGGGGGCACGCTGTATGCATTTTATACTACATGAAATCAGATCTTTAGAGTGTTGTCAGTAACAGCAGCACTGTGAAAAGTGAGCTTTTATTTCAGGTTTGCAGCTCCTGCAAGGGATTTGATTTGTTTTGCCTCAAGAGCTTCCGGCTATAAGCATTATGATGCTCCATCACTCTTCCCTTGCACTGAATAACAGCTGTAGGTGTAACAGAAATATCAGACAGTGGCGGGGCATTAATTGATTACTGATACATTTTATAATTATGATTTTGGGTAAATTAGCTCTGAATATATGACATATGACAACATTCACATCTACACCGTGGGCTTTGCATTAAACACATCGTTTCAAAAAAGCATTACCAGAAACAAATAGTAAGGTGAATGGAAGATAGCAATTAACAGGATAGGCCATAACTTGTTGATTATGGGGGTCTTGGGTTGCCCCATCGCAACCCGTCAATTGGAGCTGTTTTTTTTTTTTTCGAGCAGCTGCTCACGCCATGCGTCAATTGCGTCATTGACGAGTGCTGTACTCGGCAAAATCTTGTCAGCTCCATTAGAGATGAATGCAGGCAGCCAGGAATCCATGACCAGCTGCTTCTGGTGGATCAAGGGGTGAACGGTCCTGTTCTCGGAAACCATAAGGTTCCATCCACAAGATCCCCACCGATCTATCCGGTGGATAGAGCATAACTTGCTGTGTGGAAAACCCCTTCATCATACGTGACAACCCCTGTTACTATTACGTCACATTTTTGTAGGGTATATGGAAAATGGGATCACAAATTGAGGCCTTCTGTATACAGGGTGGGTGTGTACACGGCCACACACAAAACATGGCGGCATATAGCAATATCTATGTCAGTCTGGTGGCGGAGGTCTGTTGCAATGACTGAGGGGAGACTTTCAAAGGCTTCTAGGCCTGTCAGGCTTCAAAGATACTTTATGCAGCAAAATCAGAGCAAGGCTTTATAGGAAAGCAGTATGCTAGCAGTGTGTAAAATTTTTTAAAAGGACAATTTACTTATTTTACAAGGGGGGTTATTATGGAGATACAATATATGTTAGTGGGGCAGATGTAGTGTGGGTGATATATTTAGTATATCAGGTGAGCACCAAATATGGGATATATATATTATTTTGTCTAGGCGGTGGATCCAGGAAAGCCCGTGTTACAACCTGATGACGCCGTGTGTACTCACCAAACATGTTGTGGGGGCTTAGTAGCAAGTTTTAATCCAGCAGGGTGAACCATATCAGTGTGAATCTGAACACAGAAATTATATAGGAGGCAGTGAGGAACTAGCTTTAGTAGTAGTGTGAATTGCTATCTCAGTGCATGGAGACACTGGGACAGCTGATAATCAGCATGCAGGATGGTGAAAATTTTAATGTCACCATCTCATGGTTCGTACATTTCTTTTTGATAGGCTAAACGTGGATTAATTTCCCATCACTTCAGTACTCCACAGTTGAAATATTCATACGGGTCATAAATGTGGACCTCACAGGGATACAGTGCAATAGAAATATCTCCTCAACAACCCATTGGGGCAATAAGGGAAAAAATCCTATCTGAGCTGACCAGGAGGAGCGAAACTGGCATTCTGGATCATCCTGCCTAGCCAAAATAATATATATATCCCTATGAGGGGTCTCACTGATATACAAATATATACACCCACAACTACAGTCTGTCCCCTAAACATATGTATCTCCATAATACCTAGTCTGGTAAATCCGGAAAACCAGTACTGGGTTATTTATACACGTGGTATGGATGCAACCTGTGTTTTAAATCACCCCATACAGACTGGAGGGGATGTTACAAGGGCGTGTGGTGGACATTCCTGGTGTGCCTGCACACTTTTTAAACGTGCAACTTACCGTTTTTATGAAAACTTGTCTGCGGGATACATCAAGAGGCCTATGCAAGATATATTTCCCCCTGCTCTTATCTTTAGTGGCAACGGTCCATCTTCATATGGAAGAACTGTATATATAGAGCTATCACTACAAGTGGTTTGAAAAATGGAAAAAAAAAGTTATATGGGGAAATTCTATCCCTCCATGACCGTTTATGGAATATATATTTTTTACGTTTTACCTGGTGCACCACTTCAGATTTGGACAAGAGGTTTTCTGGCAGAATCAAAATGAGGAATGCACATAAGTACTTAACTTAAAGACATGTAGTCATGGACCTAGGCTCGTGAACACATGAATAAAACCCTTGTGATTATACTACACATGGGCTGCAGACATTGCCGGCCCTTCTCCCAGGCTATCTACATCAATGACGACAAAGAGGGGAAAACAAGCAGCTGACATGGTCTTTGTGTCAGTGTGTCTCATCCAGAACAAGTAGAGGAGAGAGGGGGAGAGGATGAACCTCTCATTTTGGTAAAGAGGAAAACCCTGGAGGGGGAGAGGAGGGGGATGGGGGGGAGAGAGGGAGGGAGATGGTGGGAGAGAGAAAGAGAGGGGGGGTGGGGGGGAAGGAAGGGTGGAGTGGGGTGGGGGGGGGAGAGAGGGGACGAGGGGGAGCGCAGAGGGGAGAGGGGGGATGGGGAGAGAGGGGGATGGGGAGAGGGGAGGGAGGAGAGGGTGGGTGAATGGGGGGGGGGGGGGGAGAGGTGGATGGAGAGGGGGCAAAAGTGAGGTAAGGAAACCGCACAGAAGATGACTAGCATGAATATTGTACTCAGACTTGCAGCCTGTGCTGGAGTTTATTGACTGGACTGAGGGCTTTGAATTTAAAACCTACTGTCTGTCATTTAGAGCAAATTTACACATCCTGGTGTAGAGAATTCCCCTCTGGAGCATTGGAGATAAAGACTTGTATAGAAAATGCTAGTCTTATAAATGATTAATAATATGGGTGTATAGTCCATAGTTCATAGTACAAGATCTCTAGCCAGTCTTTACATTGACTTTCTGCCGTGATTGAAAATAACCATGCATTTCCTACACCTTTGCAGATATTCAGGTTATCTTGGTGACAGTAGTCACCAAATACAACGTAGAGTCTTCTTCATTTTTTTTTTTTTTTTACCATATTCTTGTTAGTTTCCAATTCTGATTAATACTCAGTGGGATAAGTCTATCCCTGGCTTTCCGTGCCTGCTTTTTTTTGTCTTTTCTGACTTTCCTGTCATATGTATCTCATTGCAGGTGTTGAGGTGTTAAGGTCTTCAGTGAATTTATGTCCTATTTTAAACAAAAGGTTAGAAAAAAATGTCAAAACAACTCAATGCCATTTTTGACTTTGGACGCTATTTTCCGTTACGGGGTTAAACACAGTGAAAAAAACCGTTATTATATTTTGATAGGTCGGGATTTTTCGATGCGTCGATACCTTGATTTATGGTTATGATTTACGTTTTATTTTATTTATATCAGTTTAGGGAAAGGGGGTGATTTGAATTTTTAGGTTTTTTTTATTTTTTTTTAACTTTTTTTTATATTTACTTTTTACTATTTTTTCCGCTCTAGGGTAATCTAACCCTGTCTGATTCATCCTTCATATACTGCCATACTACAGTATATGGGATTTATCCCCATTCATTACAAGTGCAATTGCACATTGTAATGCATGGTTGGGTTAAAATGAAGTAACCTCAAGTATTCGGAACCCGAGGCTACCATGGCAGAGGACGAATGTCACGGGGAGGACGATCCGCAACAAGATGGCGCGAGGTGAAAAACACCCGCGATCGGTGCTGCACACGCACCGGTAAGACTTTGCTGCAATATGCGCAAAGGCTTACCGGCTATGGAGAGAGCTCGGCCCGTGAGCCCGGGACCGGCAGTGCCGTACTAGTTAGGCGCACGTCGGAAGGGTTACCCTGGTTGCCTGATGATCCTATCATATACTTCATACTACCGTATGGCAGTATATGGGGATTTCCTCCTCATTCATTACAATGTGCTGATAGCACATTGTAATGAATGGGTTTAAACAAAGCCTCGGGTCTTCGGAAGACCCAAGTCTGTCATGGAGACAGATACCGCTCCTGATGACGTCCGGGGAGCGACGATCTGCGCAAGAAGCATATTTTTGAAGTAGTCGGCAGACATGCTTATTTACCGCTATGGAAAGACTCGGCTCGCGAGACCTTACATGCATGGACCCGGGAAGTACGACGCAAGTCGGGAAGGGGTTAAGGTTCAGTCCTCAGTTGCAGATAATACCAGCAGACCTACAGGTGAGAGGGGGTAAACTTCTAGTGACAGTTCTTCTTTAACTCAGTTAGTTCTAACTTGTTCACTGAAGCATGGCCCTAAAAACTACAAAGGGTTATTTTTCCCAAAGAATGTTGTGTGAAGTTTTCCTAAAGCAAAACTTGAAGAGGTGAAAAGCACATGTTCCATGACAAAAAATAGCCAAAATGGGGCACATTTTGACCACACCTTCAGAGGTATACACTGGCTACTCTGCTGATGTATATATGTTTTAAGGATTTATCATGGAATGCAGAAATGTAGGCAGTTTTATGAAGTGGGCCTTTTCAAATGTGCAAATTATGTTGGCAGTCTTTTGTGTGACAAATTTACTAAAGGTGCATATCCAATGCAGTCATTAACACTTCATGTGCCAATTTATAAATATGACCTTATAGTCACTCTTAAAAACTGCAGTAAGATCATGCCTAATGATGAAGGTACCCCATTTGCTCCAAGTCCTTATTGTATGGTTCCTTTCCTCAAATAATATGGCCAGTGAAAGTCATCATAAAAATGTCTAAAATACACTTTTCCCATGTGCTTAGTCTCTGACATTGGGACGTGTGTGCGTCAGATCCCATGTGAGTAACACTTTGCAATGGAGGAAGTCAGTGCGTTAATAGAGAGAAGCTGTTTAAAGTTCCGGGGCTTCCAGTGATGCATTGCGCTGGTCTGTTGTTATGACAGCACGAGGTCACTTTCAACGGGCTGAGCGTTTTATGTGCAGCGAGCTTAAATCTAAAGTCTCAAAACTTGTTTAAAAAGAAATACTGCATTTAATCTCTGTCTGCCCTTTTTCCAGTTAATTTTTTCCTCTCCTCTTTCAAATCATAACCTTTTTATTTTTCTGTGTAAAGAGCTTGTTTCTTGCCTACACAAATAACTTTACAGTGGAATTTTTTCCAGCTACCAGTTCAATTCATGGGATATTAAAATGGTTCCACTGTAAAGTTAAATTTGTATGCAGAAAACAAGCTCTTTACACAGAAAAATAAAAAGGTTATGAATTTTGAAAGAGGAGAGGAAAAAAATTAACTGGAAAAAGGGCAGACAGAGATTAAATGCAGTATTTCTTTTTAACAAGTTTTGAGACTTTAGATTTAAGCTCGCTGCACATAAAACAGCTCAGCCCGTTGAAAGTGACCTCTGTGCTGGTCATAAACAACAGACCCAGCGCAATGCATCACTGGAAGCCCCGGAACTTTAACAGCTTCTCTATGACGCAATGACTTCCATCCATTGCAAAGTGTTCATCACATGGGATCTGACCAGCACACAGTCCAATGTCAGAGACTAAGCACATGGGAAAAGATGTACGTTTAGACAATTTTTTATGATCGACTTTCACTGGCCATATTATTTTGAGGAAAGGAACCATGACAAATGGACTTGGAGCAAATGGGGTACCTTCATCATTAGGCATGATCTTACTGCAGTTTTTAAGAGTGACTATAGAGGTCAGATTTATAAATGTGGCACATGAAGTGTTAATGACTGCATTGGATATGCACCTTTTAGTAAATTTGTCACACAAAAGACTGCCACATAAATTTGCAACATTTTGAAAAGTCCCACTTCATAAAACTGCCTACCATTTCTGCATTCACATGATAAATCCTTTAAAACATATATACATCAGCAAGATTAGCCAGTGTATACCTGCTGAAGGTGTGGTCACAAATGTGCCCCATTTTGGCTATTTTTTGTCATGGAACATGTGCTTTTCAACTCTTCAAGTTTTGCTTTAAGGAAAACTTCACACAACATTCTTTGGGAAAAATAACCCTTTGTAGTTTTTAGGGCCATAGCTTCAAGTGAATCAAGTTAGAACTAATCGAGTTAAAGAAGAACTGTCACTAGAATGTTACCCCTCATACCTGTAATGGCTGCTGGTATTATCTGCAACTGAGGAACTGAACCTTAACCCCTTCCCGACTTGCGTCGTACTTCCCGGGTCCCGATGCATGTAGAGGGCTCGCGAGCCGAGTCCTTTCCATAGCCGGTAAATAAGCAATGCTGCCGACGACTTCAAAAAGATGCTTCTTGCGCAGATTCGCTCCCCGTGACGTCATCAGGGAGCGGTTATCTGTCTCCATGACAGACTTGGGTCTTCCGAAGACCCGAGGCTGTCTTGTTTTAACCCATTCATTACAATGTGCTATCAGCACATTGTAATGAATGAGGAGGAAAATCCCCATATACTGCCATACTGTAGTATGGCAGTATATGATAGGATCAATCAGGCAACCTAGGGTTAACCCCTTCCCGACGTGCGCCGTACTAGTACGGCACGTGCCGGGTCCCGGGCTCACGGGCCGAGCTCTCTCCATAGCCGGTAAGCCTTTGCTGCATATTGCAGCAAAGGCTTACCGGTGCTAGCACCGATCGCGGGTGTTTTCACCTCGCCGCCATCTTGTTGCGGATCGTCGCTCCCCGTGACATCATCCGCTGCCATGGTAGCCTCGGGTGTTCCGAATACTTGAGGTTACTTCATTTTAACCCATGCATTACAATGTGCTAATTGCACATTGTAATGAATGGGGAGTAAAATCCTCATATACTGTAGTATGGCAGTATATGATAGGATGAATCAGACTAGGGTTAGAGTACCCTAGGGAGTCTGAAAAATAGTAAAAGTAAATATAAAAAAAAGTTTAAAAAAAAAAATTATAATAAAAACTCTCGCCGACGACCAACCCTGCCACTCTCTTTCTCTCTCCCCCGTCATTCTCTGGGCCCGTACTCGCCCCCGCCACCATACTCTCCCGCCCACCAATTATCTCCACACGCCTATCCAACTACTCACGAGTCCTTTGTCTCTCCAGCCATCTCCTTACGCCTTCTCTCCCCAAGGTCTCGTATCTCATTACTACCAAAATGAGAGGTTCATCCTCCCCCCTTCTCCTCTACTTGTATCTGGAAATGACACACTGACACTAAAGACCATGTCAGCTGCTTGTTTTCCTCTTTGTCTGTACATTGATGGTAGATAGCCTGGGAAGAAGGGCCTGCAATGTCTGCAGCCATGTGATAGTATAATCACAAGGGTTGTATTCATGTGTTCACTGAGCCTAGGTCACATGACTAGCATGTCTTATAAGTTAAAGTACGTTATGTGCATTCCTCAATTTTGATTCTCTTGTCAGGAAATCTGAAGTGGTGCACAGGTAAAACAGTAAAAAATATATATTCCATAAAACGGTCATGGGGAGGGATTAGAATTTCCCCATATAACTTTTTTTTCCATTTTTCAAACCCAGTTGGTAGTGATAGCTCATATAATATACAGTTCTTCAATATGAAGATGGACGCTTGCCACTAAAGATAGAGATGCAGGGGGAAATATATCATATGCATAGGCCTCTTGAGGTATCCCGCAGACAAAGTTTTACATAAAAAACGGTAAGTTTTTAAAAAGTGTGCAGGCACAGCCAGGAATGTCCACCACACGCCCTTTAACATCCCCTCCAAGTCTGTATGGGGTGATTTAAAAACACAGGGTTGCATCCATACCACGTGTATAAATAACCCAGTACTGGTTTTCCGGATTTACCAGACTAGGTATTATGGAGATCACATATATGTTAGTGGGACAGACTGTAGTTGTGGGTGATATATTTAGTATATCAGGTGAGACTCCAAATATGGGATATATATATTATTTTGGCTAGGCAGGTGGATCCAGAAATGCACAGTTCGCTCCTCCTGGTCAGCTCAGATAGGATTTTTTCCCTTATTGCCCAAATGGGTTGTTGAGGAGATATTTCTATTGCACTGTATCCCTGTGAGGGTCCAAATAGTATGACCCAGTGTGAATATTTCAACTGTGGAGTACTAGAAGTGATGGGAAATTAATCCACGGTTAGACTATCAATAAGACGGGCTACTCAGACGGCGCCCATGAGATGGTACCATATAAAATTTTCACCATCCTGCATGCTGATTATCAGCTGTCCCAGTCGTCTCATGCACCTGAGAAGAGCATTCACACTACACAATACTAAAGCTAGTTCCTCACTGCCTCCTATATAATTTCTGTGTTCAGATTCACACTGATATGGTTCACCCTGCTGGATTAAAACTTGCTACTAAAGCCCCCACAACATGTTTCGGTGAGTACACGGCTTCATCAGGGGTAACGGGCTTTCTGGATCCACCTGCCTAGACAAAATAATATATATATCCCATATTTGGTGTCTCACCTGATATACTAAATATATCACCCACAACTACAGTCTGCCCCACTAACATATATGTGATCTCCATAATAACCCCCTCTTGTAAAATAAGTAAATTGTCCTTTTAAAATTTTACACACTGCTAGCATACTGCTTTCCTATAACTCCTTGCCTCTGATTTGCTGCATAAAGCTTTGAGACATGACAGGCCTAGAAGCCTTTGAAAGTCTCCCCTCAGTCATGGCAACAGACATCCGCCACCCACTGACATTAGACTTATTGGCTATATGCCGCCATGTTTGTGTGTGGCCTGTACACACCCACCCTGTATACAGAAGGCTCAATTTGTGATCCCTTTCCATATACCCTACAAAAATGTGACGTAATAGTAAAAGGGGTTGTCACGTATGATTAAAGGGGTTGTCCCACAAAGCAAGCTCCACAGGATAGATCGGTGGGGATCTTGTTGATGGGAACCTTATGGTTCACGAGAACAGGGATCCGTTGCACCCCTTGATCACCAGAGCAGCTGGTCATGGATGCGCTGGCTGCCCCATTCATCTCTATGGAGCTGACAGATTTTGCCGAGTACAGCACTCGTCAATGACGCAATGACGCATGCGTGAGCAGCTGCTCCAGTCATTGAGGGGTGCGAAGGGGGGCACCAAGACCCCCATAATCAACAAGTTAGGCCCTATCCTTGTTAATGCTATCTTCCATTCACCTCTACTATTTGTTTCTGTAATGCTTTTTTGAAACGATGTGTTTAATGCAAAGCCACGTTGTAGATGTGAATTGTGTCATATGTAATATATTCAGAGCTAGATTTACCCAAAAATCATAATTATAAAATGTATCAATTAATCAATTAATGCCCCTCCACTGTCTGATATTTCTGTTACACCTACAGCTGTTATTCAGTGCAACTGTCAAGAGGAAGAGTGATTGAGCACATAATGCACTTATAGCCGGTGCAGCTCTTGAGGCAAAAACCAATCAAATCGCTTCCGCTGAGCTGCAAAGGCACTGAAAGAACAAAGCTCACTTTTCAACAGTGCTGCTGTTACTGAAACACTCTAAAGATATGATTGTCCATGTACGAATAAATGCATACAGCGTGCCCCCCTGACGTATAAATCATACACGCCCATGAAGTTAAAAATGCAACGCATGACGCCAATATAGTCAAACATATATCCATCGTACCGCCATGGGTGTCAAATAGATACAGCTACCGTAATGAAGTATAAACTACATACAGCATATAACCGTAATGAAGTATAACCTCAGACAGCTTGCCGCCATGAAGTATCAAGCATACATCAGGAGCGGTGCCCCATTAAGTATATTCAATTACATACAGCGTGCCGTCCATGAAGTATAAACATGCACTACAGCCGTGCCTGCCATGAGAAGTTGATACATCGCATACGCGTGCCCATGAAGATATACATGCATACATCGTGCGCGCCATGAATGTATAACAACAGTGCAACACAAGCGTTGCTCGCCCAGAAGTATAAACATGCATCCATATGACGGCAGCCATGAGTATAACTTGCATACAGTGTGGTGCCCGCCATGTTGTAACCAAATATATCCGAGCTGACTGCCTATGTTTGTACAAAATAATACAGCGTACTGCCATGTTGTAAACAAATAGATACATGCGTACTGCATGTTTATGTACAAATACATATCCAGACGTACTGCCATGTTGTACAAAATAGATACAGGCGGCTTACTGGCCATGTGGTACAAAATATATTACAGCTACTGCCATGTTGTACAAAATAGATCAGCGTACTTCCTATGTTTGTAACAAAAGATACAGCATATAACCCGCCATGTTGTAACAAATACAGGATCGCCATACCACCATGTAGTACAAAATAGATACAGCGTACCGCCATTTAGTACAAAATAGATACAGCATACCGCCATGTAGTATAAAACGCATACAGCATACCACCATGTAGTACAAAATAGATATAACGTACTGCCATGTAGTATAAAATGCATACAGCATACTGCCATGTAGTACAATAGTATAGCGTACCTGCCATGGATGTATAAAAAATGCATACAGCAATCACCATGTAGTCCAAATGGATATAGCGTACTGCCTGTAATACAAATAGATCTCGTACTGCCTGTAGTTACAATTCATACAGCATACCAACCAATGTAGACAAAATAATGAAGCATACCAACCATGTAGTATCAAATAGATACAGCATAATACCGCCAAGTCAGATCATTAGCAGCAGACAGCAGTAGCTGCCCTAAAGGCTCAAGGACACTACACATGGGCACTTCATCGCTTTACAAGACCTGGCCCGCGCTAGTGATGCTGCTTAACGTTCTGGCCGGGAGTCCAGGACACTCTAAGCTCAGAGGTCCCCACCGCCGGTCCGGCGTACCAGGACGGGCCGTTGGAGCTTTATCAGCCGGTCCGCGCAGGGGCTCTCCTGCTCAACGAGGGGGCGCACCGGCCAGCCTGAGCTCCCGCACCCGTAGGCGCGACCACGTTGCACCTCCCGTCCGGCACCTTGCTCCCCGACGCTGCCAGCCCTTTTCTCCCACCCCCCAACTCCGCAGGCACCTTACCAACAGTCCCCCCAGGCCCTCGCCAGCACCGAGCTTCCTCCGCCGTCCTGCACCAAACATCCTGCCGTCCAGCCAGCAGCACACCACTTTGCAGTGCTCTGTTGGCACCATGCTCCTGGCCGACCAATGTGCTGCCGCCCCCACTCCCTCACATAACTTTTTGCTCTCCCCCTACATCCCGGCTCCCTCTCACACTCCCGTCTCAAAACCGTTCCACCCCACGCCCGTCGTCCGCTAACGTCCCCCCCCCGGCTCCTCGGCTCCCCCTTCCCCGCTCTAGTCCCATGCTCCTTTCCCGCTCCCCTTCCCGCTAACATCCCCTCCTGCTTCCCGCTCTCCGCCCCCTGCTCCCGTCCTCCTCTCCCTTCCGGGCCCGCTCTCCGCTCCCTCCGCCCCCCCGCTCCTGGTTTTTCCTTCCGCTCCCTCCGCCCCCCGCTCCTGGCTCTCCCCTCCCGTCTCAACTGTCTCCGCTAAGGCCCCCCCCTTCCAGGCTCTCGGCTCCCTGCCCTAGCTCAAGCTCCACGCCTCCCCTACCGCTCCCTCCGCTCGCGCTCTCATTGACTCCCTCACTACCCAAATTTCGCCTCTGCCCCCCGCTCCCGGTTCTCGGCTCTTGACACTCCCTCTTCCGGCTCTCCGCTCCCGGCTCCCCTTCCACTCCCGTCTCAACCTGGTTCCCCCGCTAATGTCCCCCCCTTCCAGGCTCTCTGCTCCCCCTGCCCCATTAAGCTCCCATGCTCCCTAACCTCTCAACCTCCACTGCTCTCGGCTCTCACGCACCTACCCGCTGAAAAACAATCCTGGTTACCAAACCTCATATCTCGCGCCACCAACCAGGCCTCCGCTGGCAGACAGGGCACCGAAATTTCCAAGACACAGGAGAAGTAAAGGTTACTTTATCTGTGCATATATATGTGTAATATGTTATATCTGTGTCTCTGTGCTATATATGTGTAAATATATGTAATCTGTGTCGTGTATATATCTGTGGTGTTTGTTATATGTAGATATGTATATGTGTGTGGTAGTATGTTGTATCTACTTTGGTTTTGTGTATATATGCGTAGTAATCACATTTGTATATTTATCAGGCAGGGCTTCTATTTTGTACTACATGGCAGGACTCTGTAATGCATTTTATACTACTTGTGGCGGTACGTGTATCTATTTATAATACTTGTGGCATTCTGTGGTGCATTTTATACTACTTTGTACCAAACCTGATTTGCAATTTTACAATACTACAATGGCCGTATTCTGTATGCATTTTATCTACATGGTGACACCTGTCTTCATTTTTATACTACATGTGGTATTCTGTATGCATTTTATAGACGCGGTGATTACGCTGTATGCATTTTATACTACCTGGTGGTCATGCTGTTGCTTTATAGTAGACGTGATACGCTGTATGCAATTTTATACTGACATGGCGGTACATTGGATACATTTTAAATACAACATGTGGTATTCTATATGCATTTTATACTAACATGGCGATACGCTTGTCATCAATTTTATAACTATCATGGCGATACGCTGTAATGCATTTTATACTACATGGCGATACGCTGTATGCATTTTAATAACTAACATGCGTACGCTGTTATGCATTTTATACTCTGCATATGTCGATACGCTGTTAATGCATTTTATACTCCTGGCGATACGCTGTAATTCAGTTTGCCATATTGCGTTATATTTACACCCAAACCAATATGTATGGTCTGGTGCGGTAACACTCCCTGATTCCTTATATAATTGGCGGGGGGGAGGGGGAAAGGGAGGAGGGCGTCTTTCTTCTATGGCTACTCCTCAGCAGAAGACACGCTTGGTACAGCACCCTCGGGTCCGCGGCGCCGCTGACATCTAGCTCCGCGGCCTCTGCGCCCTGGTCCAGAGCTTGCTCTGTGTGGATTTATAATGTGTTCGTGCCATAGACGTGACAGCTCACAGTCCCGGCAGAGAACATTATGCAGGACGGGGTGGCTGGCGTCGGGCGGAGTTCATAGTGATCAGCCCTCCACAGCACAGACTTGGTAACCTGTTGGTACTTCACGGGGGGCGGGTCTTAGTGACGCGGTCCCTCCTGCACAGCATGGTGGTGTTTTTCCTGAATTGGTGTGGGGCGGAAGGCTCTCCTTTATGACAACGCCCCCCGGCAGACCATGTAATGTGGGGCGTGCTGGGGTCAGCATACGGCTTCAGTGACGTGACTACTCCCGTACCGATGTTCAGTGTGTAGCGCTGCTAGCAGGAAATGCATGATTAAACGCGCAGCGCTGTATACCTGACGGCTTCGAATGTACAATGCTAGGCTACGTTAGCAGCGCTGTACACATGGTCCCTGCCAGTATCCTCCACCTACAGTGCTGTCTGGTTGTAGTATAGCAGTTGCTAGTGCAGTGCTGTCACTGTTGACTGGAGTTCTGCCAAGTGACTACAGTGCAAAATAGATACGGAGGTAAGGACTGAACATAAGGTGAGACAACACTTTGCGGGTTTTTCACTGTCTCCTGCCATCACACCTCCTACATGACCCGTCTTTTTGCAGTGAACAAGCCCAGTGGCTCCCTTGATACAGGGAACAAGTCTGGTGCTCCCCTTATTTTGAACCTATGGGTAAGTTGACATCACATTCTCATTATTAATGTCATAAGTAGATATGATAAGTATGCACTAAGCTCCACCCCTCCATAACCCACCCCTCCTAACCCCCCCCCATATGACCAAGCCCCCCGCCCCACTGCCACCGGGCCATGGAAAACTGGTCTTAACTTAATCCGGTCCCTTTTGCAAATAAGGTTGGGGACCTCTGCTGTATGCTGATCAAGTGGTGCCAGTCCTACTCCATTGGTGCAGTGGCGCTAACAGCTACGTCAAATCTCACAAGATTTTGACATGCCTTGGTCTCGGTTTTTTTGTGAATGTTATGTCCGGGCATCCAATATTACCCCACCTCGGCTAGAGTCCCTGCCGGCTGGCCACTCCCAAACTTTGCACCAGGTTTGCAGTGCACGAGGCGAGATCTCAACTCGCCTCATGGGTGGTGCCCCTGCATTCCCCTTATTTGGGATTAAGCATAAATCTTGCCCTTGTGACCAATGAACCTGAGATTACCCTATTAGCTAAAGCCCTATTCATTACATTTAATATAGTCTACTTAAATTCAATACACAATGACAGCCAAAAAACTTTTTATAACAATGTTCTTGCCTTTGGCATTCATCATGCCCAAATACACCTAGCCACAATTCTACAACGATGACCACACACATATTAACCCCACTGAATGGCGCTTATCCATAGCATTTCAAACTGAAATTCACGTAGCGTTCAAGGTCCGCCTTGCTTTTTTATACTGATCGTGGGCATTTTTCTGAGGTGCCTAGACGATCTCAATATACCTCAATGTATTATGGGAGTAGTCCGCGCCAAAAAAAAAAAACCCCCCAACCCCCCAATTCATCCTCCTACAGGTAACCTATACCCGTACATTGTCTGCCTGTGACTCTAGTACTAATGTGGCCATTGTACAAACACTGGTCAGTGCTTTCCCAGTCGAACACGAATGGTTGTCCTTCCACACGTCCTCCCTTTATTAACCTATCTTAACTATTTGACTGGTTTTTAACCTAGTAATAATTGAACTAGGTTCTTATAACTGGCAACAGTTATGATCTTGCTTGAGGTTAGCCCTCCCCAAAAATAATCCGTTATACACCTGGCCAAATGATACATTCATTATGTATGTAAAACCAACCTTCGGTCACCTGTTATATTTTCCCCCCCAGAGGCTTGATCAGAATTCCCAATTCCAAATCATCTAACTTGCCAGGAGTCACTGAAAAACCATCAAACATATACAAATACAATGTATGATACCTATAGGACCCTTCTCAGTCTAATTATGGGTGAACAGTTTGAGCCATGCTAGGGGTACAGCTGAATACAACTAAATACTTCCTACATACCCATGTGCTTTAAGTTCATCTCGACTCATGACCATATTTAAAGAGAACAAGTAAACTTAAGCAGCAAATAAAATCAATCTTTAAAACAGCAGGATGAAAACATTCGGAATGTAGGAAGTGTGTGGGTGGGAATGCTACCAGGGAACCAACACATCACAATGTTGTCAATTCGAAAAAACCGAAATGGTTACAATATTAAAGATTACAACAGGAAGAAGGAAGAGATGCAATCCTAGCCTGGATAATATGAACATAGGGTAATGGGAAGTGAGCTAAGCCACTTCACATACCGTACCTGCATGAAGCACAACACTGGGATAAATATGCCCCAGGGTATATGTGTCAATAGTTACAAGTGTCTACTTCATACTATATATGTGTGGTGTCTTTATGTAGAAATAATCATTCATATAAATTATATGGAATATTATCTATGTATTGCTTTAACATATTTACATGCTAGATTGTAGGCATAAGGTATTCTGCTATGCCGTTTTGTTTGTATTATGTGGTGTCCTTGCTAATGTAACTTTGTATTCATTACAGATACAAAAAGGTCCCCGCACTCTAAATCATTCGGAAGATTTCGAAGATTCATCAGGTAAAATCCATGTTCTTATTGTCCTTTTACATCATCAATACGCGAGTGGTACAAGATAAAGATCAAGTGTATGTACATACTATTTACGTTTAAGTAAACAGACACACGCAATATGTTCCTCTGTGGTAATGTTGTTTTTATTTTACAGAACATAAATGACATTAATATTGTGGCATGCATCACCCCTTATGTGTCGCCCTTAACAGGGTTATAAAAGGCCACAGTTAAAAAGTTTGTCCATTTCTGACATACTTGAGCTGGTGAATAAGTTTCCTCATATCCTTTGGACAATTATTGAGCAATGCTCTGATTCTTCCTGGCACTGCCCCCTCTTTACCTTGCATCTCCCAGCTACCAGGATCACACCTCTTTGTTGGCCCAAGTATAAACTTGGACTGGAGCCTAGGAAAATCGCAACAATAAGAAAAGCCCGTGACAGCCCTCTGGTAACATCACAAGCCTGAGACCTGGATCGATTCTTATATACAGTGTATTACGTATATATTGACACTGAGGGCTCTTCACACATCTATACACTGTATACAGTGCCCCCATGTAGCCCACCCCACCGTCCCGGGCCTAACAACAGCACAACTTTTCCCCTGCCGCTCACCTGCATGAAATGGTTAACTCCACTTTGGGGCGGGATACTGGCGCTGAAAGGGTTAAGTCCCCCAAAGAAGCCGTATTCCGAAATCCCGAATCCATTTCCAACCCCAGTCTTTATCCGGTCCGAACATGGGGAGAAGCGAGAGTTTGTGAAGACCTGAGGGAAGAGTCGCGGGAATGCGCCGGCCGCAGTAGTCTCCCTAGTGCAGGGAGGTACGTAGGCTGCAGTCGTGCAGTGACAGACTCACACTTGAGGGTAGGATAAGTGAGGAGGGGAAGGGCTGCGCATCTGCACACCACATAGCTCCTCATGTGGAGGTGAATTGCGCCGGCCACCCACGGTACACGTCAGGGACAGACTGACCACTGTTTAGGGGGGTGGACAAGCTGGATCGTAGGTCGTGTTTTCAAATCCGTATTTTTATAGTCTGTGTTGTGTGTTCTTCATAGAGCGCTTTATATAGAAGCGCATTGTAGAAGCCATTGTTTTGTTTGTTATTGCCAGCTGCACGCATACACAATCACCTGTGTCATCATTCAGTTTACAGGGACTCGCACAAATGCAAAAATATGAACAGGTACCGGTATCTTCTTTAAAAGGGACCTCTCACCAGAAGGCAGAATGGTGACAGGTCCCAGTAGGTCATTGGCATAGCCATATAACATAACAGTTACAAGGGCATCTCTGCTCCCCTCCATCCTTGTATTGATCCTGATAAAAGATGCCCTGGCTCGCATGCCAACAGTCCTGGGGCATGCCACTTTTTTCAAAAATTACAAATTATTTCTCTTCCCTGTCTCATCCTCCCTCAGGGACGTCAGCTCACCCTACAAGGAAACCTCCTGCCTTTGCGTCGGCTGGCCGTACACCCTGGTGTCCATCCGCGTTTTGCGGCTCATTGTGCCTCTGTGCCCGAGGTAGAGGTCAGGTTTCGCAAAGTAGTGATGGGACTTCGCGGCCTCTTCTTAGTGGTCTTTGGCTCATTAGACTCCGCTCACTACGACAAGCCAGGCCCCCTAAAATATATAATAGGGGGCTTGCAGATCTGGTTAAAGGGGCGTGTGAAGCGTTTAGGGACGGGGTTCGTGAGCCATTGGGCTCACAGAGGTGAATCGGCTCAGGTGTTCACCACCGGAAGATTCGTCTTTTTTTCTGCCGCCGCTCGTTCGCGCACGCCCCATCACTATTGCAAACCCCGCACCTGCCTGTCTAGCCTCCCCTCAATGGGAGGGCGGTGGGTATATGACTCTGAAGGGGAGGGATCAGGGCCTCACTGGCTGGAAATATGGAATTCGGTAGGGTAGGTGCCGGCGGGACATTGGGGTGCTTGGCTGGTCTATGAATTGTATGGTGCGGGGGGGGTTAGGCCCTCTGGCAGGCTACTATAATTGGTTGAGGGGTTGGCACTGACTACTGGCATATGAATTGTGGGGAGGATTAGGCGCATCGGGGCATATGAATTTAGGGGGATTGGTATCGCTGGCTGGCATATGAATTGTGGGGGATTTGGCGCTGACTAGCTCGCATATGAATTGTGGGGTTTGGGTGGGGCACTACTGGCTTGCTATGAATGTTATGTGGGGGGGCAATTTTGGCACTCCTGGGGATAGAATTGTGGTATTCAGGGCACTTTCTGGCATATTTGATTTCAGGGGACAATTAAGGTGCACTCTCGGAGCAGATTCTTAAGGGGTCAAATCAATGGCACGCTGGCATATTGATGTCAGGGGACAATTAAAAGGTCACTCTCTAGCATATTGATTAAAGGGGCAATTAGTAGGGTCACTCTGGCACTATTCATTAAGGGGGCAATCAATGGCACTCTGATATTCTGATTGAACGGGTAACTCCTGGCATTTTTGCATTAAAGGGCAAGAGCTTCTGGGTGCTTGTTTTCTTGGCCGTAACAACATGCAGTGAAATTTGGTGAAAAAACTGCCATTGCTGCGTTTGCTTTTTGTGGGCTTGGAATTTACTGCTTTCACTGTGCTCCACAATGACATGTCTAACTTTATTGTTTGGGTCGGTGCGTCACAGGGATACATATATGTATGGGTTTATATGTTTGCATACATTTACCAAATTAAAAACTCGTGTAAAAATGTTTTTTTTTTTTATTTTACCATCTTCTTGTGCTAATAACTTTTTTATACTTTTTATACTTTTTAATTCTTTATGGTGAAAACTGTGAATGGCTCATTCAATTGGTTATGGTTCCAATCTTTTTGCGCCGACACGGTGTTTACCAGTAAGTCTTTGCTGTGATTGCCCTATCCAAGCCCCTCAGCTGACCCGTGACCTTGTTTTTTCCTCACTTTGTCTTAATTTTAGAGGTACAATTTGGCTGAATAAGTTTTGCGTTTATTTGAACAAAAAAACTTAATGATGAATATGATTTTGTTTTAAAAAATTTTCCCATTTCCAAAATGTTAATCATCGCGCTTTCCGCAGATAGATTTGCCAACATAAAGATTTGCTGGATGCATTACTCCAATAGTTCTACTTTACATTTTTACATAATTTCTTGAACATGTCTGGTATAATTTAGTTTTGTCTTGCAAATCTTAAAATCGAATATTGCTTTTCAGTTGTAATTTCAGAATTTACTATTTTGTGTTGGAAAATTAATGTTTTTGTAAATTAAATTTTAAATATTTAGACTAATATAAAAAACCCATATCACAACCCAGTTTTCATTGGTGACTCCATCCTTTTTGGTCACTAAAGAAGTAACTCTACGACCATACTGATGGAGGAATTTACATATTCTCTTGTGTAGTCGACGATGGACTAGCAGTTTTAGGGCGTCAGAGAGTGGTGGTACCCCCCACACCCCGAGGAGGAGACGTTCAGCAGGTCAGCATAAGGAAAATCGAACACTCGTAGCCACGATACTGTTGGCAAAGTCTCTGCTTGTTTCTTCGAAAAACAATCTGCAAAGTCTGTGATAGGAAGCTGGGAGACCCGACCAGACCACCAGTAAGAGACATGACGGGTAATGGTGATAACCACCAACACATAGACTTGGCAGCAGATCCCCCAAAAGATCGTCCACACTGTCTTTCATGTTCAAGCACAGGTGGCGTGGAGCTACAACCACGGAAGACCTGTTCCGTGGGTGTAAAGCAATAGGACGGGGCTTCTGTCCCACCTTCATTGGTTTGTGCTCTTGAGCTAGTCAGGCATTAGGCTGAAGTCTGTCTTATAAGAAGGCAGGGGAGTCACGAGGCAAAGCGTCGGACACCAGACCTTCGCTTGGTTCTGAAACGTGTGCTCCTCCAGGCGCTCCATAAACCGTATATAGCTATTCAGTGGCCAGAGAGGAGAAGAACCACTCAGAGTAGATGGCAGGTCTCATGCAGACTGCGCTTCTTTACCTGGTCCAGAAAGTCCTATTTTTAAGGATGCAATCAGGGTTGCTTCTTCCAGGCTAGCTCTGAGCCAAAGTACAACGTCCACCCACCAGATGAACCCCCTTGACGCAGTTCAGCAGTCGGGGCGGTCCTCATCTTAAGACAGCCAGCATGTTCCTCAAAGACGACCGGACCACAGTGAAGATAGCTGGATGTCAGCAAATTTACCGGGTCTTTTCTGTCCCAGAGCGAGTAGCCCCATGTCAGGGCTTCCTGGACCATGAGGCTATGATAAACGGACCTTAGACGGGAGGAACTGATCCGTGAAGCTTCATTGTGCAGGGGGCACTGGGTGGGATAAATCCCTGCACACTGGGATCCCCTTCAACTTTGATCGCATGGAAAGTCCAGCCTAGGTTTCAGCTGCGCGCAGGCCGAGGGAGAAGCAGGAGAAGGCGTCTGTTGCATTCTGGGGCTGTTGCTGCTAGCCAACTCAACTGCTGCACATTGGCGGTAACTTGTCCCAAATTTTTCCCTTGGTGTATCAATCTGCTGGGACTGATGACCACACGTGGTAAGATCAGCCTGTTTAGATAGCGGGAACCTTGCAGGGTCCCTGGTCCGATCTACTGTCAGGCTCTAGGGTGTGGACTCACAGACATACCGACCACCTGGGACGAATTCTAAGTGGCAAACCCAGTCTTTACCAGAGCTTCCCGCAAAGCAGGTTGGAACTGCAGCCTGGTCACACCTGTCGTTCCACAGTGTCATTTTCCACGTTTGCAAAGCCAAGAATGAGGGTTTTAATTCTTAATACTGTATCATTTTTCCGACACAATAATAATTGATGCAGTGCAACCTTTCATAAAAATCTGCATAGCTCAAGTCCTCCTTAACCGTTGCGACTACTGTACATTAAGACGGAGATCCATTTAGCTTCACATTACAAATGCCACCTCTTTTTTGGGCAAATATCCTTGTGATGCCATGGCAACCAAAGATAGATTTCATCACCCCTCATGATGGTCATGTTACTGTCTGACAACTGTGAGTGGTCATGATATGATCTAATGTATCATAAGTGAGCCGTTCCTATCCTTTGTCTAAACTCCTGATGGTCTTGCCCACATAATTCGAATCCACATCTCCATTCCATTCCGCCCATTACTCCTGCAGACCTACATTTATCTAAAGACTAATCCATAAGGTCTGGTATGTAAGCATTAGCAAGATAGCTCCAGCCCCTCAAGTATATGGCTGCAAACCCCAAGTGATACCGTTTATCTTGGCTCCAATAATAACATACTCTGGAATGGCCTAATCAGGAACAATTAAAACATTAAAACACACACATATATATGATAGGTCCCCCTTTTCCATAGAGCTGGATACTCAAACTAAATGAATAAAAAAGTAAATGAACAAAAACATGTTAGTATTGCCGTGCTTCCCAGAGTCCAATCGTCAAATAAATAAAACTGGTTACTGCGTCGTGGGGTGAACCCCACAACAGAAAATAGCATCATATGACCGAAATACCATATCACCTCATAGTAAATGTTTCCATACCTTAATGTCAAATCGCGCCCACTCCCTGGAAGTGGACATGTAACCACCCCCCTTAATTCAGAAGTACAACTCCCCTTTTGATTTAGTCGTATTTTCTCTCCCTTTTTTATTGGGTTCTGTAATGTGAGGGTGCATGGTTGTTGTTGTGTGGGTCCTGAAGGTTGTGCAGAGTGACCCCGTTTTATGTGCTCTGTAGGCAATTCATATTATATTGTCGATTTGACACAGTTTAATTAATTTTAACTTTAATTTGCGTGTATACCTTTATATAAACGTTTAATCATAGATGACAAGGGTGGCATGCTGGTGTGCTCTGAGAGGCTCTGTGCAGAGTTTTACCCCCTTTTAATGTGATCTGTACCAGTATTCATATTATATTGGTGTCACACTAGTTTAATTTAACTTTATTGGGCTTTGTATCACATTTATTAATAAAATGTTTAATCATAGATTAAAGGTGGCTGCTGATGGTGCAGAGCGGTTGTGGGCAGAGTTAACCCCCCTTTTATGTGATCCTGTATCAGATTCCAATATTATATTGGGTGTCACACATAGTTTAATTTACCCTTTATATTATTGTATATTTAACTAATGCCGTGTTCTTAATTGAAGTATAAATTGTACCCCCCTTTTGATTCAGTCCTATTTCCCTTTCTTCTCCCCTTTTTTTATGGGTGCCTGTATGTAATGATGATCTGTAACGATTCATATTTATATTGGTTGTCACACATAGTTTAATATAATTTAATTTTTTGTGTATACATTTATATCTAATGGTTTTACCATAGATAAAATGACAAAATTAAACAAAAATTACGTTTTTATTGAACAAAATTTATAACAGCAAAGATAATGGGGTTTCTTCTGTTCCATGTGAGGGTGCAAGGCTGTTGTATATGTGGGTGCCTGGAGGTTGTGTAGAGTTGAACCCCCTTTTATTGATCTTAGCAGATTCATATCATATGGAATTGTTCACACATAGTTTAATTTAACTAATTGTTATTTATCTAATGCAGTGTTTTGATTCCAGCCTATTTCCCTTTTCTCTCCCCTTTTTTTCTGATACAAAAAACAAAATCCCCGAAAAAAAGAAATATTACTATGTTGTACACATATACATGAGTTAATATAACTTTAATACAAGTTAATATTGAGCAAAATTTATACAGCAAAAGATATAAATTTTGTATGTTTTTCTGTAGAAGGTCTTGGAGAGAGCCTTGTTGAGTAGGCTCAATAAGTTTAGAATCTAGGGTCGTCTGTTCCTTCTGTTCTCTAGCTGATAAGATCCCATTGCACACTGCCCCTACATTAATTACACTGTTATGATGCATCTGATGTTCAGAAAAGAACAATCCAAGTTATGTTGAATGCTGAATTTCTAAGATAAGGGGAAGATCTGTCATAAGTACCTGACAGGATATATTTTTTACACAAAAAAACAGAAGTTTAAATCACTTCGCCCAATATGCTACTCAGCATGTATACAACTAGTATGAAACATCGCATTACCACAGTTAGCCACAAAGTTTTGTAATAATGGGAGCCCCCTTTTTCTTTGGAGTAAACTCTTCCCCTGTTGTTATTCCCCGTTAGGGTGATGAAATAGTAGGATGCCTCTCATGTTGAAGTTATGATCCGAATTGGTCAATCAGTGACATTTTTATTTCTTTAAGATTCTCTCGCGTAGTGTTGAATTACACCAAACTGTAGAGGGGATTTTAGTTCAGCCATGACAGAAATATGTCCATCCATAGGTATTTTGTTTTTAGCCGGCTGGAATCTGAGTCAGGTCTCTCAAAAGGCTGTACCATGCATATCTGGAATACACAAACATTACAGTTAAAATATATATCATCAGGATCTCGTTTTCTTACCAAACCCCCTGACTGTGATACATAACGTTAATAGGTATAATATTCAATATCAAATTCTTCGCCAGGCATGGGTGCCCTATCTTTAAAAAGACATGGGGTTTTGCCTATTAACTTTGTTCAGCGGGCCCCTACCATTCTATCTATTCATAAATATTTTCACCATCTATCTTTTCTTGTTTATACTCAGCAAGTACTCTTGACGTCTTTTCTGTAGGGGGTCTGATATGTCCTGTATTTTCTGTAATGAATGTTCCTATGCTCAAACGTAAATACTTATTCATGCAAGATTTTATTGATGGCGTATTCTTTCAGACGCAGTACTGAGTCGTCAAATGGTTCAATTGCAATTATACAATTGCTACAGAGCGCCGTAGTTTTTTTCTCTGTAGATACATGAGCTATCTGTGTATGTGAGATGTGTTTATATTTTTTTGCAACCCGCATTGTTTGGGGGGGTCTATAAAGTTTGGCTTACCATCAGTATCTTTGTAAGCTTATTTTCATTTAAACAAGGAGATACGCCGCAATCATTATGAAAATATCAAAGAGCGCCTTGACGGCAAAGTAAAAAATACATAATAAGATTCTGGTTACCTAATTGAGTATCGTGATATTATTGTAGGGCCAATGCAATATTATACTGTACATCTAAAAATACTAACTTGACATTAAAATATACATCACAACATTTTATACTGAATATAAAAGTAATAAAAAAAGTACTACAACTTACTTTTTGGATTATTCTGACTAGGGTCTTGACGAGTTGTCTACAGACAGAGTCTCATAAGCTATAATTCTTCGACAGTTAAGGATACCTCTGCTTTGTGTGTCTTTTATTCCTTGTTTTTTCAGCTGATCATAGGTCGGGGTGAAGTGAAGCGTCTGTAATAACATTGTCAGTAATTGCATTCAGAGGCTTATTTGGATATAATCCTATTACTATACTAATTATATCATATATATAAAGCCTTTGTATAGACATATGTAACAGGCGATATACACCAAATTGCAGGGAGATTTATTGTTTTCACTGGAAAATATTTGAACTGCGCTAATGAACAATACTAATAATGACGCGGCTCTTATAAAACTTCACACAACGCAATACATTTAGGTATGTAGATCATTTTACCGGAATGGGTAATATACATCCTCAAATATAGTCAAGATTAAATTGATTCTCATGTGGGTGGATAAATTGGTAGTCTGTTTATTAATGTGATAAAATACATAAATACACCATATCTAGGTGCATATTGGATGTTTAGCAATTAATTATATGATGTTTCTACACATATTATACTATTGATTCAAATTTTTATAACAAATGCAAATAGTGAATTTAAACAAGTTAAGCAAATCACTCACAAGACACCACAATGACATCAGTATCAAGAACGGACAGTATAAGGCATGGATATTTCTAATGATATGTCCCATTATTTTGTTTTTATTCCCTTCGCGGATTTACGTATTTAGCTCATTATCAGTGGGCATTGCGATCGATAGAGACTCCTCATATCTCATCTCTTTAAAGGTAGAAAAATATTACTGGGAAATGATGTAATGTATGAGTATGTAATATAATAACTGGACTAGATACATGAGGCTTGACATACGTGCTGCAAAGCAGTATCACTCTACTATTCCCTCACCAAATAGAATTTCCATTGGCAAACATGATATTACTCTCTAACAACTTCACTTTAGCATGTTAATTCAGTAACATTTCAGGATATACGCATGCTAGGTAAGCTGCTGGCTGCTCCATGTTCTATCCTTGTGGGCCATGATGAGAGTAGATTATTGCTTTTTAAAAAATTAAAACAGATCATTGAATTTACACCTCTGTGTCTAATGTGTGCACTAGGGCATTCAGACGTTGAGTATTTGCATTGGAATATCTGTGCAAAATCTGCAAAATGATTTTATTATTCTACTCTCCTCAAATTGAAGAATGTTTCCGCAGTATTCAAGTAGAAAAAGATAGATGTGAACCTGTGAATTCTGCCATGATTCTTAAATAATTATATCTGCCTTTGAAATCCTTAACAAGTTCCTTAGAAACTCAAGCCATGTCGATGTACCTAAAAATATGAAGATTGTTCTCTGCCACTTTAGGTGACATAAAGTGTGAATAATGGTCTGGTTAACATTGTTATGTGAAAATTAAATTAAAACAAATATAAGTTAAAAATATTTTGTCACTTTATGAATGTGATTGGAAATTTCTATTGACCGAAGATCCGCAAATTTGTAAATATTGGTATGAGGCATAAAATATTTATCTAAACTAGATATTTATTTAGATTTCATAATGATATTAGACTTTATGACATTTCTTTTAAAAGATAGGGCCCCATCCTGGCGAAGAATTGATTCATATTTGAATTATACTCTATTACGTTATTATCACAGTCGGGGCTTGGTGTAAGAAAACGATATCCGAAATATATTTCCACTGTATTGTTGTATTTTCCAGATATGCATGGTTCACAGCATGTTTTGAGAGACCTGACTCAGAGTCACAGCCTGCTAAAAACACAATACCGTCAGCTGGGACATATTTCTGTCATGGTGCTGAACAAATATCCCCTCTATCAGTTGTTGGTCATTCAACTACGCGCGAGAATCTTAAAGAAATAAAAATGGTCCACTGCTTGAACATTCTTATCATTCACTTCTACACCAGATGCATATCTATTCATCCACCCTACAGGGATAACACAGGGGAAGTTTACTCCCAAAAAAAGGGGCTCCTTAGTACCAACGTGGGTGGCTAACTCTGTATGCGATTGTTTCCTACTAGTTTTATACATGCCTGATGTAGCATATTGGGTAAGTAGATTTAAAAACTTCTGTTTTTTTTGTGTAAAAAGTATATCCTTCAGTACTCCTGACAGATCTTCCCTTCCCTTATCTAGCACTTTCAGCGCATTTCATATACTTTGCTTTTTCTTTTCTTATACCTCATATGGCATCATACAGTGTATTAATGTAGGGGCAGTGTTCTAATGGGATCTTATCAGCTGAGAACAGAAGGAAAGATCGACCCTTAGATTCTAACCTTATTGAGCCTCTCATGGCTCTTCTCTCCAGACCTTTCTACAGAAACCTACAAAATTTTATTCTTTGTGTTATAAATTTTTTGCTCAATATTTAACTTTTGATTAAGTTATATTAACCTCTGTGTTCGTGCATAGTAATATTTCTTTTTATCTGGGATTTTTTTTTTTGTATCCGAAAAAAGGGCGAAATGGAAATTAGGCGAATCAACAACACTGCATTAGATAATATCAATTAAGTTATATTAAACTACGTGTGACATCCATATGAAATGATCTGCTACAGATCACATACAAGGGGGTTCACTCTACAACAACCTCCAGGCACCCCACATATTACACATCCCTGCCACCCACCCTCACATTACAGAAACCCCCATTATTCTTTGCTGTATAATTTTTTTGTTAAAATAAAAACGTCATTTTTGTTAATTTTTGTCATTTTATCTATGGTAAACATTTATATATAATGTTATACCGCACACTTAAAGTTATATTAAAACTATGTGTGACAACCAATATAATATGAATCTGTTACAGATCATCATTACATACAGTGCACCCCATAAAAAGGGAGAAAGGAAATAGGACTGAATCAAAGGGGGGTTCAATTTATACGTCAATTTTTTAAGAACACTGCATTTAGATAAATATACAATTAAAGTTAATAAACTATGCGTGAACACCCCACTATAATATGAATCTTCTACGACTCACAATAAAAAGGGGGGTGGGGTCACTCTGCTGCACAACCTCTCTTTACACCAGCCGGCCACCCTTAATCTATGATTACACCTTGTATATAAATTTTATACCTGCCCAATTAAATTTAAATTAAATCTATGTGTGACATCCCATATACTTGAATCTGGTAGATAAAGATCACATAAAGGGGGTCCACTCTGCTCACCTCCATCACACCACACATTACAAACAACTCTGCACCCTCACATTAAGAAACCTCAGGAGAAAGGAAATAAGGACTGAATCAAAGGGGGGTTTCATTTTATACTTCAATTCAGAACACTGCATTTAGATAAATAACAATTAAAGTTAATTACTATTTGTGACACCCAATTAATATGATCTGGTACAGATCCCAATAAAAGGGGGGATCACTCTGCTGCACACCTCTCTGCACATCAGCACCACCCTTTAATCATGATTAAACAATGTATATAAAGTTATACATGCCCATTAAAGTTAAACTATGTGTGACATCCAATATAATATGAATCTGCTCCAGCGCACATAAAACTGGGTTTCACTTCTCCCAACCTTCACGCACCCACACTTAACCCTGCACCCTCACATTACATAACCCCTAAAACGGGAGAGAAATAAGACAATCAAAGGGGCGTGTACTTCTTAATCAAGGGGGCGTGGTACCTGTCACTTTCAGATGTGGGGCGTTTTACATAAGGTATGGACGTTTACTACCACCTACAATCACAACGTAATAAAAAGTGTCAAAATTTTCGCCAGTCCACAAATTTAGCAATGTGTTACACAGCTCCGTACATAGTGCATGTAATGAAAAATTTTTATTAGCTTCAGAAATTTTTGTGAAAATATATTAAAACACCATTAAAACGTATGTAAATTTGTATCAATCACCAGGTGATCTACCAAACCAAGAATAAGTAACTATCCATATGGAGCGTACAGGAAAGGCCATCAAAAGTGAGCCCACAGAAGTGAGTAATGTTTTTTTTTCCAATGTCCCCACATTTTTTCAAAGCTTCCCCAGGACATGGCAAGGTATATAAAATAACCGTCAGGAGAAGTAAAATGTTACCAGAATACTCCTCATAGAGCTCTGGTACACACTGAAAAATGAAAAAGTTATACTTTCTTGAAGGTGCAGGAGAAAATGAATGAAAAATGCTGTGACGCAAAGGTTAATCAAATTTGGTTCTTGTTGTAGGGAGACATGCTCCACATTTACTAAACCTGGTTGATAGTAGATTTTTGTAAAACTGAGCAGGTTGGTATGAAGTGTGTTCAAATGTGACTACACTAGAAGTTACCAGCTCAATCCCATTAGTACTGTCAAATTTCAAGAATGTCAAGGGCCTGTATGGAGTACATCACCCTTGCACCATTTGTAGTAGCGATGGGCCCACAATACAAGCACCCTTCCTATTTGGTCTCGTTTGCAATTATAAAATTCTCAGTTGTATATCTGGTATTGCACACCCCAGTCAGTTGATGTCATGCTGTGGTGTGTATTTTTTTTGTTTCCACCATTGGGTGACTTTGGAGCATAGTCCCAACCCGCCCGTTTTGCCGTGACAGTCCCGATTATTTTTTTTTACCACCTCTGCCCCCGTCACTGGCAGCTGTCCTATTGTCATGGATTTTTTCTTCTTCCAGGTCTGCACTCGCTGGAGTGTCACATTCTCTGTGTCCCGCATATAATACTTTCAAAGCCACAGAACTCATAGTACTGAATGCGAGGCCGGGAAGTGTCGGGTTTACGGAGAGCAGGTGGACCACTCATCAGTTCATATCCTTCCATATATGGGTCACTACATCATCCTAGGTTCCCCGAGCAGACATCGGCAATGGAATCCTTTTGAGATGTTTGTCGGGTTAGCGAGACAGGGGCTTCCCCAGACACAAGCTCTTTATTCAATTTACCCCCCATATAACGACGCGGGTATTGTCGCCTCATTTGGCTCTCCATCATCAAAATCCTTACTTTTTCATTATTCATTTGTGGTCTAATACAAATTTACTTCCTGTAATGTTAGTTATATTCCCTGCCAGTTGGGAAGCCGGAAAAAAATTCCAATGTGGGAAAAATTGAAAAAAAAATGCTGTGCGTCACGTTCTGTAAGGCTCCGTTTTTTACTACTTTCCTACACTGTCCACCCTCCTGCGCTCCAAATAACACTCTCCTGTATTCTTTGGTTTGGTACTACGTTCCGTATGATACCAATTTATACAAGGTTTTATTGTGTTTTAATACATTTTCACAAATTAAACGGAGGTGTAAAAACAAAAAAATTTTTTTTTGCCATCTTCTGACCGTATAACTTTTTTTCTTTGGTGTCAGTAGCTGTGTGATATGGTCATTTTTTTTTCCAAATGGAGCCGACGTTTTCATTGCTACATTTGAGGACTGTGCGACATTTTTTATTACATTTTTTATGTCATGTAACAAAGTGTAAAAGTCGCTTTTCGGACATTTTGGCGCCATTTCCCGTCACGGAAGTCACCGCCGTCAATAACCTTTTTATATATTTATAGATCGGTGCAATTTGGGATGCGGTGATACCTAATGTGTCTGTGATTTTAACTACTGTTTATTATGTTTTATATGCATTCTCGGGAAGCTCCCTGGCTCATTGTAATGATAGGCAGAACGCCATTCAGCCTCGGTCCAGATGAAGACCCGTGGCTACCATGGCAACAATCGGCGCCCCCCGATGACATTCGGGGTAGCCTGCGACGATCACAGTTTTAACATGGCGGACTCCCCATTCACCGCCATGCTTTTAAGTGTCCGCTGGCGACTTTGCCAGCGGCAAAGAAAAGGTTAACAAAGTTAACCCCCGCATCGTGCAAGACCGGCACAGGTGTAGCTACATATGCCAGCAAAGCCATCTCTGTATGAAGAGGCTCATCCTGTGAGCCCTCTTTCATACACCCTTCATAGCTCGTGGCTTATATATTCATAAGCGTAAGGTTAAATTAAATAAATTTTATGCCCAGACTGGTAGTTGAACCCCAGACCTCCTGCAATAGAAATATGCGCCTATTATTAGTATTGAGATTATTACGGTTGAGATTTATTGGATTATTATTATTATTAGAATTCTTATATTCTTGAGATTCTGACTTAATTGAATTGAATTATTACTATTATTTAGATTATGCTTATTGGCTTATTAGTATTGATATTCTTCCTATTGAGATATTCTTGAGATAATTGAGATTCGATTTTTATCTTCCTTCCCGTTCACTTTGCGTGTTCTTGTCTTGCTTTGCGCTGATTTCTTGCGCTCCTTGCGCTTGCGCTTTTGCTCTTCTGGCATTACTTGACAGCTTGATCTATTTTCTTTCGATTATTGTTGAGATTCTTAAGATTATTATATTAACCCTTTTCATGACCCGTGACGTATAGCACGTCACAGGTCGGCCTCGGGTGCTGGAGAGGGCTCACGCGCTGAGCCCTCTTCATAGCCGGTAAGTTCTTTTTGCTGCATTTGTTTTTCACCTCGAATCACTCGCTGGCCGGCAATGCTGCCGGCGGCTGTCCAAAGGATGGCGGCGCGTTGGGCGCGCCATCTTTCCGAGGATCGCCCTCCCACGTGACGTCATCGGGAGCGGGCGATCCGTCCCATGTTAACCGCGGTCTCACGAAGACCCTATGCTACTTCTGGTTAACCCATGCCATTCCCATGTGCCTATCACACATTGTAATGCTAATGAGTAGTAAAATCCCCATATACTATGCCATACTGTGATTGGCAGTATATGGATAGGATCGTGCGACACCTAGGGTTAAAGTACCCTAGGTACTGGTCTGAAAAGTACTAAAATAAAAATAAAAAAAATTAAAAAAAAAAAATTATAATAAAAACCCTAAAAACTCAATCCACCCCTACCCACCCAACCCCTTTTTCCCCTAGAACTGATTATAAATATAAATCAACGTAAAAAATCATAACCCTATAGATATCGCCGCGTCCGAAATGCCCGATCTATCAAAATATGGATCCGGGTTTTCACTGCTGTTTAATCCTGTGAACGGAAATCGCGCCCAAGTTGAAAAGGGCACTTTTTTTGTCATTTAAAAATGTAAAAATTCTGTAAAAGTGATCACAAGGTTGAACAGTCTAAATTGATCACATTGTACACGTCATCAAAATCCGCAAAAAATACAACCACCCAAGCTCAGTACACCAAAGTATAAAAAGTTATTAGGCGGCCAGACTATGCAAAATCCCCCACGAAAAATTTTGTACAGAGGTTTATAAAATTTTTTTTAATGTATGAAACATTATAAACCTATCAAATTTGGTTATCCCCCGCATCGCACAACCCAAAGAATAAAGTATACATGTCATTTGGGGCGCACAGTGAAATTCCGTAGATCCAAGCCCACAAGAGAGACGGCACAAATGCGTTTTTTTTTACCAATTTCACTGTCATTTGGAATTTTTTTTTCCCTCTTTCTAGATCAACGGCTTGGAATATCAAATACATCTCTACTCTATGAAGTGCAATTTGTTACAAACAGAAATAAGACCGTCACACAGCTCTGATACATTGAAAATAAAGTTATGGATTTTTTGATCAGGGAAGTAAAAAATAAAATGATAAACAAAAAGGGCCATGTCCTTAAGTCATTTGGGGCGCTCAGTGAAAGACGTAATATCCAAGCCCACAAGAAAATGGCGCAAATGCGTTTTTTCACCATTTTCATTGCATTTGGAATTTTTTTACCGCTTCCGAGTACATGGCATGGAATATTAAATACCATCATTATGAAGTGCAATTTGTTACGCAGAAAACAAGCCGTCACACAGCTCTTTACGTGTAAAAATAAAAAAGTTATAGATTTTTGAAGGTGGGAAGTGAAAAATGGACATGAAAAAACAGGAAAGGGCCCGGTCCTTAACCGGTTAATGCAAAGCCACGTTGTAGATGTGAATTGTGCCATATGTAATATATTCAGAGCTAGATTTACCCAAAAATCATAATCATAAAATGTATCAATTAATCAATTAATGCCCCGCCACTGTCTGATATTTCTGTTACACCTACAGCTGTTATTCAGTGCAAGTCTTTTATCAAGTCCCCCTTTATCTCCAATGCTCCAGAGGGGAATTCTCTACACCAGGATGTGTAAATTTGCTCTAAATGACAGACAGTAGGTTTTAAATTCAAAGCCCACATCAGGTCCAGTCAGTTAAACTCCAGCAAAGGCTGCAAAGTCTGAGGTACAATATTCATGCTAGTCATTCTTCTGGTGCGGTTTCCTCCTCAGCTTTTTTGCCCCCATCCTATCCACTCTCGCCCCTCCCCACCTCGTATCTCCACCCTCTCTCTCTCCCTCCCATCCTCCCCATCGCCGAACCTGCTCTCTCCCCCCATCGCCCCCTCTCCCCCCATTTACCTTCCCCCCTCCATCTCCGCCCTCCCCCCCCCCTCTTTCTTCTCGTCTCCGCTCCCCCCTCTGAGCCTGCCCCTCATGATCTCTCCACCCCCATCTTCGCCTCCTCCCGGTAGCGAACCTCTACTCCATCTCCCCCAACCAAACCATTCACCCTCTCTTTCTCGTCTCACCCCCAGCCCCCAATCTCCCCCCCGCCCCCTCTGCCCACCAGTACCAACCCACCAAGACGCCAATACCGGAAAACTCGCCCAGCCCCCCGCGGCGGTGGCGATCGCGCCACCAGCGCCAGGAGTTGCTAGCGGCGGCCGGGCGGCTCGCAAGCAAAACACTCAAAATCACAAAGAAACACACAACTCTCGCCACATCTCAGTCATCCGTCCCATCTCGTCCCCCCGTTATTTTCTGACATAAAATCTCCCCCTCTACTATCTGCCTCGATACATATGACATTGACTCGGCGTGGAGGTCCCATCACTGATCGTCCTCCGCACTCTACTCGTGCTGGACTAAGGAGCAGTCTCCGGGTGGTGTGATTGCTGGGAAATCGCATCGATTACAGTTCCCCGAGGGGAGTTTTACTGGGCCCATTTCCCCGTCTGTTACAAAATGCAGAGGTTTCATAATACCTCACCCGGCGCCTTACTGCTCCTCTACTTGTATCTGGAATGACAACACGACACTAAAAGACCATGTCAGCTGCTTGTTTTCCCCTCGTTTGTCTGTACATTGAGAGAGATAGCCTGGGCAGCAGGCCCGCATGTTCCTCGGCCATGTGATAGTATATCAGACACAGGGGTTTGTATTCACTGTGTTCACTGACCGTAGGTCACATGACTAGCCTGTCTATACGTGTTTACAGTTAGTCATTCCTCAATTTTTTTCTCTGCAAACACCTCTGTCACGGAATCTGAGTGGTGCACAGGTAAAACATAAACAAATTATATTCCTACAACGGTCATGGGAGGATTAGTAATTTCCCCATATAAACTTTTTTTTTTTCCTTTTTCAAACCCAGTTGGTAGAGATAGCTCATATAATATCACAGTTCTTTCAAATATGAGATGGACCTTGCCACTAAAGATAGAGCTGCAGGGGAACATATATCATTGCATAGGCCTCTTGAGGTCCCCCAGACAAATGTTTTAACATAAAAAACGTAGTTTGAGTTTTAAAAGTGTGCGGCACATCCAGGAATGTCCACCACACGCCCTTTACATCCCCAAGTCCAAGTCTGTATGGGGTGATTTAAAACTACAGGGCTTGCATCCATAACCACGTAGTATAAATAACCCCAGTACTGGTTTTCCGTCCGATTTACAGACTATTTATGGAGATCACTTATGTTTAGTGGGGACATACTGTAGTTGTAGGGTGATATCTTTATGTATATCAGGTGAGACTCCAAATAGGATATATAATTATTTTGGCTAGGCATGTGATCCCAGAAATGTCCATTTTCGCATCCTCCTGGTCAGCTCATATGATTTTTTTTCCCTTATTGCCCAAATGTGGTTGTTGAGGAGATATTTCTAATTGCACCCTGTATCCCTTGAGGGTCCAAATAAGTCGACCCAGTGAATGAAATATTTCAACTGTGGAGTACTAGAAGTTGAATTGGTAAATTACATCCACGGTTGTCATAACGGCTATCAACGAGCCTGCCCAGGAGTGGTACAGGCATATAAAATTTTCATCCACCTCCTGCATGCTGATTATCACTGTCCCAGTGTCCTAGCCCACCTTGATGAAGAGCATTCACACTACACTACAAGTCTAGTTCCTCGACTCCTCCTATATAAGTTTCTCTGTGTTCAGATTCACACTGATATGTTCACCCTGCCTGGATGAAACTTCTACTAATAGCCCACCACACATGTCGGTGAGTTACAAACAACAACAAACAGACACCTTCATCAGGTTAACGGGCTTTTCTGGATCCACCTGCCTACCGTACAAATTAATATAGTAATATAGTTCCCCATATTTGGAGTGTCTCCCTGATATACTTAAATATCATCACCCACACACTACAATCTCCCCACTAACATATATGTGATCTCCATAATAGCAGCCCCCTCTTAGTAAAATAAGTAAATTGTCTTTAAATTCACACTGGCTAGCATACTGCTTTCCTATTAACTCCTTGCCTCTGATTTCCTGCATAAAGCTTGAGACCATGTACACGCCTATAAGCCTTTTGAAGTCGTCCCCTCAAGTCAGGCACACACGACTCCGCCACCAACACTGACATTAGACTTATTGGCTATCTGCGCCAATGTTTGTGTGTGTGCCTGTACACCCACCCTGTATACAGAAGGCTCATTTGTGATCCCTTTCCATATACCCATCCAAACTGTGACGTAATAGTACAAGGTGTGTCACGTATGATTAAGGGGGTTGTCCCACAAAAATTGCTCTAACTCCACACAGGATAGATCGGTTGGGATATTGTTATTTGAGACCTTATGGTTCCACCGAGAACAGGGAATCCGTTGCACCCCTTGTATCACCAGAGCACTGGTCATGGCTGCTCCCCCATTCATCTCTATGGATGCTGTACAATTTGCCGATACAATGCACTCGCAACTGACAGGCAGCTGACGCAGAGGGCAGCTGCTCCAGTCATTGAGGGGGGCGAAGGGGGGGCAATCCCCTATCAACAGTAATAGGCCCTATCCTTGTTAATGCTATCTTCCTTACACCTCTACTATTTGTTTCTGTAATTGCTTTTTTGTTGAAACATTGGTTTAAAAATAAAAAACACGGTCTCGACCGCGGCCGCCGTGTATTCACGTCGCGGTCGCGTCGCGCTGCTTGGGAGGTGCTCACGGGCTTAAGCCCTCTCCATAGCCGGTAAGTCATAGCCGTGTTTTTACAGCGTGGGCTGCCGCAAAGCTGCCGGAAAAAAAAAAACAGCCTCAAACAAGATAGCGGCGCATGGCGCCGCATCTTCCTTGGGATCGCCGCTCCCCTTGAACGTCGTCAGGTAAAGCGGCTATTTTCTGTAACCCCTTCATTACAAATGTTGGCTGATACACATGTAAATTGGAATGAGTGATAGAAAATCCCCACTATTACTGCCATATACTGTAGTATGGCAGTAAGGATAGGATCGCTCAGACCACCTGGGTAAAAGTACCCTAGGGAGTCCCTGCAAAATAGTATAAAATAAAAATAAAAGGAAAGTTTAAAAAAAAAAATTATAATAAAAAAGACCTAAATTTCAAATCACCCCCCCACCCCCCTTTCTCCTAGCACTGACATAAATATAGGAATAAACGAGTAAACATCATATACCCATCAGGTAATCGACGCGTCCGAGAAATGCTCGATCTTCAAAAATATGGACGGTTTTGTCAAATGCGTTTTAAAAAAAAAAAAACCCCGTACGGAAAATAGCGGCCCAAAGTCCTAAAACAAATGGGGGGGCACTTGTTTTCCATTTTGAAAATCTAAAAAATTATAAACGTGATCAAAAGGTCGTACATTCTAAAAATGATATCAGTGACATAATTATAAAATCCTCAAAAAATAGGACACCGCACCCCACAGCTCCGTACACCATGTATAAAAAATATAGGCGCCAGAAGTTGTCAAATCAAAAAAATTATTTTTGTACAGGAGGTTTTAATTTTTGTAATGTCTGACAACTTAGAAAAAACCTATACAAATTTGGTATCCCCTTAATCGTACCGACCCTAAAGAATAAAGTAGACATGCATTTTGGGGCGCTCAGATGACAGACAAATAATAATATACCAAACCCACAAGAAAATGTCGTCAAATGGCTTTTTTTCACCATTTTCAATTGCATTTGGAAATTAATTTTATACATGATTATATAAAGATTTAAAAAATAAAATAGGGGGGGGGGAAAATTAAAAATTAAATTTAATAAACAACCGCTTCCGAGTACAATGGCGATGAATAGTTACATACCATCATTATGAAGTGCAATTGTTACGCAAAAACAAGCCCGTCCAAAAAAAAAAAACAAAAACAGCTCTTGACGTGTACAAGATAAAAGTTTATATATTTTTGAAGTGGGAAGTGAAAAATGGACAGAAAAAACATGAAAGGGCCGCTGTCCCTTAACGGGGGTTTAATGCAAAGCCGGGACGTTGTAAGATGTGAATTGGCCATATGTAATTATTCAGAGGGCTAGATTTACACACCCAAAATGCATAATCATAAAATGTATCACTTAATCATTAATGCCCCGCCACTGTTCTGAATTTCTGTTACACACCTGACAGCTGTTTTATTCACGTGCAAGGAAGAGTGATGGGAGCCTCATAATTGCTTATAGGGGGTGAGCCGGAAGGCTCTTGAGCCAAAAAAATCAATCCCTTGCGAAGAGCTGCCAAACCTTAAATAAAAGCTCACTTTTCACAGTGCGCTGTTACTCCTGACAACACTCTAAAGAATATTATAGTCATGTAGTATAACATGCATACCGCATACTGCCATATAGTAATAAAATTCATACAGCGTGCCCCCCTGAGTATAAAATGCATACAGCATGCAGGGCCAATGAAGTATAAAATGCAAACACGATGACGCCATATCGTAACAATATAGTACAGACAGCGTACCGCATGTAGTACAAATAGATACAGCATAGCGCCCTGAAGTATAAATGCCTACAGCCTCCGTAATGAATGTATAACATTCATACAGCGTTAGCGGTGCCCCAGGTGTAGTAAACATACAATATATACAGCGTACGCGCATTTATGTACAAAAATAATACCAGCCAAACGCCTAGTTGTATGTATATAACCTGCACTTACACATTACCACATAGTGATGACAAACATATGATATACGTGAACTGCCATGTAGTATAAATATGCATAACAGGCATACGACATGTATACACAATAATATAGCTGTACTGGCCATGTGAACCAAAGATATAGCGTACTGGCCATGTTAGTAGAAAAATGAATACCATACCACCATGTAGTACAAAATAGATGCAGCATACCACCATGTAGTACAAAATAGATGCAGCATACCACCATGTAGTACAAAATAGATACAGCATACTGCAAGGCAGATCATGTAGCAGCAGACAGCAGTGCTGCTAAAAGGCTCAAGGAACACTACACATTGGCAGCTTCAGCGCTTTACAGACCTGGCTGCGCTAGTGATGCTGCTTAACGATGCTGGCCGGGAGTCAGGACACTCTAGCTCAGAGGTCCCCAACCGCCGGTCCGCGGACCAGGACCGGGCCGTTGGAGTTTATCAGCCGGTCCGCGCAGGGGCACCTCCTGCTCAACGAGGGGGCAGCACCGGCCAGCACTGAGCTCCCGCACCGGACGCGACCACGTTGCAGCCCTCCGTCCGGCACCTTGCTCCCCGACGCTGCCAGCACCTTGCGCCCACCCCCCAACGCCGCCGGCACCTTACCACGGCCCCCAGGCCCTGCCGGCACCGAGCTTCCGCCGCCCTGCACCAAACTCCTGCCGGCCAGCCAGCACCACTTTGCAGTGCTCTGTCTGGCACCATGCTCCCGGCCGCCAATGTGCTGCCGCCCCCCACTCCTCACATAACTTTGCTCTCGCCCATACCTCCCGGCTCCCCCTCCACTCCCGTCTCAACCCCGCTCCGCTAACGTCCCCCCCTCCAGGCTCTCGGCTCCCCCTGCCCCCGCTCAAGCTCCAGGCTCCTTTCCCGCTCCCTCCGCTAACATCCCCCCTGCTACAGGCATCTACAGCCACCCGCGACCGGCCATCCGATCTCCGGTGCCACGGCTCTCCGCTCCCTCGCTAACCCCCGCTCCTGGTTTTCCCGACTCTCGCCCCCGCCTGGCTCTCCCACTACCTTCAACCTGTCTCGCTCAAAGGACCCCCCCCTTCAGGCTCTCGCTCCCTGCCCTGCTCAAGCTCCACGCCTCCCCTACCGCTCCTCCCTCGCGCTCTCTGACTCCTACTCGCCATTCGCCTCTGCCCCCACGCTCCCGAGTTCTCGGCTCTCTGACCTACCTCTTCCTGTCCTCCCCTTCCACTCCCGTCTTCAAAACCTGTGTTCCTCTTAATCCCCCCCTCCATTACTCTCCTGTCTTTTTTCCGTTCTACCCCCCTTCCCCCTTTTTCAAGCTCCAGGCTCCCTAACCTCCCGGCTCTCACGACCTACCCGCTCCCGGGTACCTCATCGCGCCACCACCGCTGCAGGACAGGGCACCGAAATTTCCAAGAACACAATATAGAGGTAAGGTTACTTTATCTTTGCATATATATGTGTAATATGTGTATATATGTGTAATATGTGTATATATGTGTAAATATATGTAATCTGTGTGTGTATATGTGTGTTTGTATATATGTATATGTGTGTGTATATATGTATGTGTATATGCGGTATCTACTGTTTGTTTATCTGTATATATGCTGTATGTATATGCAGCATTTGTGATATTTATCAGGGCTTCTATTTTGTACTACATGGCAGTACTCTGTATGCATTTTATACTACATGGCGATACGTTGTATCTATTTTATACTACATGGCGATACGCTGTATGCATTTTATACTACATGGCGATACGCTGTATGCATTTTATACTACATGGCGATACGCTGTATGCATTTTATACTACATGGCGATACGCTGTATGCATTTTATACTACATGGCGATACGCTGTATGCATTTTGCATTGCTTTATTTTTACACCAAACCAATATGATGGATCTGGTGCGGACACTCCCTGATATCTTATATAAATGGGCGGGGGGGGGGGGGGGGGGAGGGCGTCTTTCTATGGCTCGCCTCAGGCAGAAGACAGGCTTGGTACAACCCTGGGTCCGCGGCGCCGCTGACAGCTAGCTCCGCGGCCCTGCGCCTGGTCAGAGCTTGCTCTGTGTGGATTTATAATGTTTTCTGCCATAGCCGTGACAGCTCACAGCTCCCGGCAGAGAACATTATGCAGGACGGGGTGGGGCGTCGGGCGGGTCATAGTGATGCAGCCCTCCACAGCACAGCTTGGTACCTGTTGTACGTCACGGGGCGGGTCTTAGTGACGCGGTCCTCCTGCACAGCATGGTGTGTTCCTGATGGTGTGGGGCGGAAGGCTCTCCTTACTGACACGCCCCCGGCAGACCATGTAATGTGGGGCGTGCTGGGGCAGCAGACTGGCTTCAGTGACGTGACTCCCGGTACCGATGTTCAGTGTGTAGCGCTGCTAAGCAGCAGTGCTGTATACACTGATGCTCAATGTACAATGCTGCTACTTAGCAGCGCTGTACACAGAGGTCCCGCCAGTATCCTCCCCATACAGTGCTGTCTGGTGCATATAGCAGTGCTAGTAGCAGTGCTGTACACTGTAACTGGGTTTTCTGCCATGACAACAGCAAAAATGAGATTACGGAGTAGACTGAACATAAGGAACACACTTCGGGTTTCACTGTCTCCTAACACCCCTAGATGGGACCGTCTTGTTGCAGGAAAACAAGCCCAGTGCTCCCACTGATACAGGGAAACAAGTCTGGTGCTCCCACTTATTCTGAACCTATGGTAAGTTGAATCACATTCTCATTATAAATGTCATAATTATATGATAAGTATGCACTAAGCTCCACCCCTCCATAACCCCACCCCATATGACCAAAGCCCCGCCCCCACCGGGCCATGGAAAACTGGTCTAACTTAAAGCCGGTCCCTGGTGCAAAAAAGGTTGGGGACCTCTGCTCTAGCTGATCAAGTGGCGGCCAGCTGACTCCATTGGTGCAGTGGCGCTAGCTACGTCAAATCTCACAAGATTTGACATGCCTTGGTCTAGGTTATTTTAATGTGGAATGTCCTGGCATACAATATTACCCGGCTAGAGTCCTGCCGGCTGCCGCTCCCAAACTGTCGACCAGGTTGCAGGGCACGAGGCGAGAATCTCAACTCGCCTCATGGGTGGTGCGCCCTGCCCATTCCCCTTATTTGGGATTAAGCAGAAATCTTGCCTTGTGACCAATGAACATGAGATTACCCCTATTAGCTAAAGCCTTATTCAGATTACATTTTAATATATCTACATTAAATGCAATACAACAACATGACAGCAAAAAACTTTTTATACAGATGTTCTTGTGCATTTCATGCCCAAATACACCTAGCCACAAATTCTACAACGGATGACCACACACAGATTAACCCCACTGAATGGCGCTTAATCCATAGCATGTCAAACTGAAATTCACAGTAGAGGTTCAAGGGCCAGCCTTGCTTTTTTATACTGATTCTGTGGTGCATTTTTCTGATGTGCCTAGACGATCTCAATATACCTCAATGTATTATGGTATCCAATCATCCTTCCTACAGGTACCTATACACAGATACATATGCTTCCTGTGACTCTAGTACAATGTGGCCATATGTAATACACTGTGCATGCTTTCCCAGTCTACACAGAATGGTTGTCCTTCACAACGTCTCCCTTTTATTAACCTATCTTAACTAGTTTACTGGTTTTACCTAGTAAATTGACTAGGATTATTATAAACTGGCAACAGTTTATGAATAGTTGCTATGAGGTTAGCCATTCCCCCAAAAATAAGCAGTTACAACCTGGCCAAAGACATGCATTATGTATGGAAAACCCAACCTTCGGTAACCTGTATATTTTCCCCAAACATGAGGCATTGATCAGAATTCCCACATTCAAATCATACATAACATTGCCAGGATTCACTGAAAAACATCCAAAATATAGAAATACAATGTATGATACCTATAGGACCCTTCTCATTCTAATTATGGTGAAATCAGTTTGAGCAATGCTATGGGTTACAGCTGACAACTAAATAATCTTGCTACATACACATGTAGCTTTAAGTTCATCTCGACTCATGACAGCATATTTAAAGAGAACAAGTAAAAACTTAGCAGCAAATAAAAATCAGATCTTTAAAACAGCAGGATGAAAACATCTCTGGAATGTAGGAAGTGTGTGGGGAGGGACTGCTACCGGGAACCAACACATCACAATGTTGTCATTAGAATAAAACCGAAATGTTACAATATTAAAGATTACAACAGGAAGCAGGAAGAGATGGCAATCCTAGCCTGGATTAATATGACATAGGGTAATAGGGAAGTGAGAAAGGCACTGTCACATACAGTACGCTGCATGAAAGCACAACATGGATAAATAGCCAGGGTATATGTGTCAATAGGTACAATGTGTATATACATATATATGTGTGTGTGTCTTTATATGTAGAAATAATTCATCATATAAATTATTGGAATATTATCTATGTATTGCTTTACATATTATACATGCTTAGATTGTAGGCATAGGTATTTGCTATGCCTTTGTTTGTATTGATGTGTGTCTTGCTATGTAACTTTGTATATCATTACAGATACAAAAAGGTCCCCGCACTCTAAATCATTCGAAGATTCGAAGATTCATAGGTAAAATCATGTTTCTTTATTGTCTTTTACACATCACTAAGCAAGTGGATACAAGATAAAGATCAAAGTGTATGTACATTACTATTTACGTTTAAGTAAACAGACACACACAATATGTTCCTGTGTGTAATGTTTTTACAGAACTATAAATGCATTATATTGTGGCATGGCATCACCCCTGATGTGTCGCCCTATACCAGGGTTATAAAAGGCCACAGTTAAATAGTTGTCCATATTTCTGACATGCTTTGAGCTGGTGAAGTTTCCTCATATCCTGTGACATTATTGAGCAATTCTCTGATTCTTCCTGGCACTGCCCCCTCTTTACCTGGCATCTCCCCAGCTACAAGGAATCACTACCTGCTTTGTGGCACAAGTATAAACTTGGACTGGAGCCTAGGAAAATCGCACAATAAAAAAGCATGTGAAAGCCCTGGTAAACATCACAGAGCCTGACCTGGAAGATGTCTTATATACAGGGTATTACGTATATGTGACACTGAGGGCTATTCACTCTATACACTGTATACAGTGCCCACAATGTAGCCCACCCCCACCGTCCCGGGGCACTACAGCACAACTTTCCCCCTGCGCTCACCTGCATGAAATGGTTAACTCCACTTTGGTGGCGGGGATACTGGCGCTGAAAGGGTTAAAGTCCCCCAAAGAAGCCGTATTCCGAAAGCCGAAATCCATTTCAAACCCCAGTTTATCCGGTCCGAACATGGGGAGAAGCGGAGAGTTTGTGGAAGAACCTGAGGGAAGAGCGCGGGGAAGCTCCGGCAGCAGTAGCTCCTCTGTCAGGGAGTACGAGGATGCAGCGTGCAGTGACAGACATCACACTGAGGGGAGGAGAAGGAGGAGGGGAAGGGCTGCGCGGGCACACAGCTCCTCATGTGGAGGAATTCCCGGCCACCCTGTGCACGTCAGGCACAGACGACCACTGTTTAGTGTGGGGCTGGACAAGCTGGAGCGTAGGGAGTGTTTTCAATCCGTATTTTTATAGCATGTGTGTCTTCTAGGAGCGGCTTTATATAGAGCAGCATTGTAGAAGCCAGTGATTTGGATGTTATTGCAGTGCACTCATAAACAAGTCCCGTGTCACATTAGTTACAGGGACTGCAAGGAAAAATATACAGGTATCTTTAAAGGGAACCTGTCACCAGAAGGCAGAATGGTGACAGGTCCCAGTAGTCATTGCATAGTGCATTACATAACAGTTACAATGGCATCTCTGCTCCCCTCCATCCTTGTATTATCCCCTGATAAAGATTACCTGGCTCCATGCCAACAAGTCCTGGGGCAATGCCACTTTTCAAATTACAAATTATTTCTCTTCCCTGTTCTCATCCCTCCCTCAGGGACGTCAGCTCACCCTACAGGAAACCTCCTGCCTGCGCGGCGAGCCGTACACCCTGGTGTCCACGCAGTTTGCGGCTCATTGTGCCTCTGTGCGCTAGGTAGAGGTCAGGTTTGCAAAGTAGTGATGGGAATTCCGGCTCTTCTTAGTGAGTTGGCTCATTAGACTCCGCTCACTAAGAAAAGCCAGGCCCCCTAAAATATATAATAGGGGGCTGCAGGATCTGGTTAAAGGGGGCGTGGTGAGCGGTTTAGGGACGGGGTTCAGTGAGCCATTGGCTCACAGAGGTGAATCGGCTCAGGTGGTTCACGCGAATGAGTCGTCTTTTTGTGCCGCCTCGTTCGCGAACGACCCATCACTATTGCAAACCTCCGCACCTGCCTGTCTAGCCTCCCTCAATGGGAGGTGGGTATATGAATTCTGAGGGGAGGGATTAGGGCACTCACTGGCTGGAATATGAATTGGTGGGTAGGTGCGGGGGAAAGGGGGGGGGGGTGGGATAGGAAGGGGGGGGGGGGGGGGGATTAGGCTCTGGCAGGCTGACATATAAATTGTGGAGGGGTTGGCACTGACTAGCTGGCATATGAATTGTGGGGAGGATTAGGCGCTCGAGGGCATATGAATTGTAGGGGGATTGGGTGCTGGCTGGCATATGAATTGTGGGGGGGTTGGCGCTGACTAGCTCGCATATGAATTGTGGGGTTGGGTGGGGCACTACTGGCTGGCATATGAATTTTATGTGGGGGGGAATTTGGCACTGGCTGGGATATGAATTGTGGTAATTAAAGGGGCACTTTCTGGCATATTGATTCAGGGGACAATTAAAGGGGCACGCTCTAGCATATTCATTAAAGGGGCAATCAAAGGGCACTCTGGCATATTGATTCAGGGGACAATTAAAGGGGCACTCTCTAGCATATTGATTAAAGGGGCAATTAAAGGGTCACTCTGGCATATTCATTAAAGGGGCAATCAAAGGGCACTCTGGCATATTGATTGAAGGGGAACTCTGGCATTTTGATTAAAGGGGCAATCAAAGGGGCACTCTGGCATATTGATTAAAGGAGGCACTCTGAAATATTGATTCAAGGGGTCAATTAAAGGGGCACCTTCTAAGCATTGATTAAAGGGGCAATTTAAAGGGTCATCTGGCATATTCATTAAAGGGGCAATCAAAGGGCACTCTGGCATATTGATTGAAGGGGAACTCTGGCATTTTGATTAAAGGGGCAATCAAAGGGACACTCTGGCATATTGATTAAAGGGGCAATCAAAAGGCAACTCTAGCATATTTATTAAAGGGGCACTCAAAGGGGCACTCTGGCATATTGATTAAAGGGGCAATTAAAGGGACACTCAGGCATATTGATTAAAGGGGCAATCAAAGGGGCACTCTGGAATATTGATTAACCCTTTAATGACCTCGCTCTTTTTTGTTTTTTTATTTTTATTTTTCACTCCCCACAATCAAAAATCTATAACTTTTTTTTTCACACGTAAAGAGCTGTCTGGGGGCTTGTTTTCTGCGTAACAAAATGGAGTGAAATTGGTGAAAAAACGCATTTGCTACGTTTTCTTGTGGGCTTTGAATTTACGGCTTTCACTGTGCTCCACAAATGACATGTCTACTTTATTGTTTGGGTCGGTGCGATCACAGGGATACCATATATGTATGGGTTTTATAATGTTTTCAAACATTTACAAAAATTAAAAACTCGTGTAGAAAATGTTTTTTTTTAATTTTACCATCTTCTGGTGCTAATAACTTTTTTATACTTTTTATACTTTTTATTCTTTATGGTGAAACTGTGAATGGCTCATTAAATTGGTTATGGTTCCAATCTTTTTGAAGCCGCCGACAGCGGGTGTTACCAGTAAGTCTTTGCTGTGATATGCCCTCTCCAAGCACCCGCAGCTGACCCGTGACCTTGTTTTTTCCTCACATGTTGTACTTAATTTTAGAGGTAAATTTGGCTGATAAGTTTTGCGTTTATTTACAAAAAAATAATGAATGAATGATGAATTTTTTAAAAAATTTCCCATTTTCAAAATTGTTAATCATCGCGCTTTCAGGCAGATAGATTTACCACCTAAATAATTTGCTGGATAGCATTTCATGTATCTACTTTACATTTTTATAATTTTTGAAATGTCTGGATAATTTATTTTGATGTCGCAAAGCTTAAAAATCGAATATTGCTTTGAAGTGTTTTCAGAATTTACTATTTTGTGGAAAATTACTGTTTTGAATGAAATTTTAATTATTTAGGACTAAAAAAACCCTATATAAACAACCCATTTTCAAATGGGTGACCCATCCTTTTTGGTCACAAAGAAGAAACCTGTACTAGCCAGAGAGGAGGATTTACATATTCTCTTTGATGTAGTCCGACATTGCTGCAGTTTCGGGCGCAGAGAGTGGGTACAACCGACCCCGAGGAGGAGACGTTCAGCAGGTCAGTAGGACAGTCGTAAGCACGATACTGTGGCAAAGTCTCTGCTTGCTTCTTCGAAAAGACATCTGCAAAGTCTTGATAGGAAGCTGGGAGACCCTCCAGAGACTTGGAGACCACAGAAGAGACAATGACGGGTACTGGGTGAGGAACCACCATACAGCAAGACTGGCAATCAGATCCCCAACAAAGAATCTCACCTGTCTTTCAGTTAAGCACAGGTGCGTGGAGCTGCAACCACGGAAGACCTGTTCCTGGTGTAAAAGTCGGGCTCTGTCCACCTCCATTGGTTGCTCTGTAGCTGTCAGGGCAGGAGGCTGAAGTGGTCTTTAGAAGGCAGGAGTCAAGCGAGGCAAACGTCGGACCCAGACTTGCGCTTGTTCGAGACGTTGCTCCTCAGAGCGCTCCATAAACCGTATATATCTATTCAAGTGGCCAGAGAGATGAGACCACTCAGAGTAGATGGCAGGTCTCATGCAGACTGCGCTTCTTTAAATGGTCCATAAAGTCTATTTTTAAAGGATGCAATCAGGGTTGCTTCATTCCAGGCTAGCTCTGAGGCCAAAGTACAAAGTCACCCACAGATGAACCCCCTTGACGCAGGTTCAGCAGTGCGGTCTCATCTGAAGACAGCCATGCAGGTTCCTCAAAGACGGACCGGAACACAGTGAAGAAAGAGGTGATGTCAGCAATTACCGGGTCTTTTCTGTCCCAGAGCGGAGTAGCCCATGTCAGGGCTTCCTGGACAGGAGGCTGATGATAAATGCGACCTTAGACCGGGAGGAACTGAGTCGGTGAAAGCTCAATGTGCAGGGAGCACTGGGTGATAAAGCCACTGCACAACTTGGGATCCCCTTCATACTTTGATCGCATGGAAAGTCTCAGCCTAGGTTCAGCTGCAGGCAGGCAGAGCGGAGAAGCAGGAGAAGGCGCTGTTGGATTCTGGCGCTGTTGCTGACTAGCCATAAACTGCTGCAACATTGCGGTAACTTGTCCAAATTGTTCACCTTGTGTAGCAATCTGCTGGGACTGATGGACCACAACGGTGGTAAGATCAGCCTGTTTAGATAGCGGAACCTTGGCAGGGTCCATGGCCGGATCTTACTGTCAGGCTCTAGGGGTAGTGGACTCACAGGACATAAGCCGACACCTGGGACCAGAATCTAAGTGGCACCCAGTCTTTACCAGAGCTCGCCGCAAAGCAGGTTGGAACTGCAGCCTGGTACCACCAGGTCGTTCCACAGGTGTCACTTTGTCCACGTTTGCAGCCAAGATGAGGGTTTTATTCTTAATACTGTATCATTTTTCCGACACAATAATATTGATTGCAGTGCAACCTTCATAAAAAGCATGCATAGCTCAAAGTCTCACTTAGACCATTTTGCGCTACTGTATTAAGACGGAAGATCCATTTAGCTTCACATTACAAAATGCCACCTCTTTTTGGGCAAATGATCCTTGTGATGCCATGGAACCAAAGATAGATTTCATCACCCCCATGATGGTCATGTATATGTCTGACAACTGAAGTGTCATGATTGATACTAATGTATCATAAGTGAGCTCCTATCCTTTGTCGAAACTCCATGATGGTCTTGCCCACATATTCGAATCCACATCTACATTCCGCCCTATTACTCCTGCAGACCTACAGTTGATCTAAGATCTAATCTCATAGGTCTGGTATGTAGCATTAGCAAGATAGCTCCAGCCCCTCAAGTATATGGCTGCAACCCCAAGTATACAGTTTCTGGCTCCCAATATATATATTACTCTAGATGGACTAAATAAGTAAAAATTAAAACATTAAAAACAAAATATTAAATTAGCCCCCTTTTCCTAGAACTGATATCAAACTAAATGAACAGTAAAAAGCACAAACATGTTAGGTATTGCCGCTTCCCAGAGTGCCCAATCTATCAAAATATAAAAACGGTTACTCGTGTGGGTGAACCCCACAACAGAAAATAGCATCCATATGACCGAAATACCATATCACCTCAGTAGTAAAGCGTCCATACCTTATGTCAAATCGCCCACTTTGACAGGTACCACGCCTCCTTTAATTCAGAAGTACACGCCCCTTTGATTTAGTCTTATTTCTCTCCCTTTTTTATGGGGTTCTGTAATGTGAGGGTGCAGGGTTGTTGTAATGTGTGGGTGCCTGAAGGTTGTGCAGAGTGAACCCCGTTTTATGTGCTCTGTAGCAGATTCATATTATATTGGATGTGACACATAGTTTAATTTAACTTTAATTGTGCGTGTATAACATTTATATAAAACGTTTAATCATAGATTAAAGGGTGGATGCTGGTGTGCAGAGAGGCTGTGCAGAATGTACCCCCTTTTATGTGATCTGTACCAGATTCATATTATATTGGGTGTCACACATAGTTTAATTTAACTTTAATTGTATATTTATCTAATGCAGTGTTCTTAATTGAAGTATAAATTGAACTTTGATTCAGTCCTATTTCCCTTTCTCCCTTTTTTATGGGGTGCACTGTATGTAATGATGATCTGTAACAGATTCATATTATATTGGTTGTCACACATAGTTTAATATAACTTTAATTGTGTGTGTATAACATTTATATATAATGTTTTACCATAGATAAAATGACAAAAATTAAACAAAAATGACGTTTTTATTGAACAAAAATTTATACAGCAAAGAATAATGGGGGTTTCTGTAATGTGAGGGTGCAGGGATGTTGTAATATGTGGGTGCCTGGAGGTTGTGTAGAGTGAACCCCCTTTTATGTGATCTGATTTCAAAGCAGATATACATTTTTATTTAAGAATCCATGGCAGAATTCACAGGTTCACATCTGATCTTTTTCTACTTGAAACTGCGGAAACCATCTTCATATTTGAGGGAGGTAGAATAAAATCATTTTGCAGATTTTTGCACAGATATTCAATGCAAATACTCAAAGTCTGAATGCCCTAAGACAAACAGTGCACACAGTAGACACAGAAGGTGTACATTCCAATGATCTTGTTCTTAATTTTTTAAAGCCAATAATTACTTCTCATCATGGCCCACAATGACTAGACATGGAGGCAGCCGGCAGCTTACCTAGCATGCAGTATATTCTAAATGTTACTGAATTGAAACAAGGCTAAATTAGAAGTTGTTAGAGATTAATATCATGTTTGCCAATGGCAATTCTATTTGGTGAGAATAGTAGAGTGATACTGCTTTTGCAGCCCGTATTGTCAGCATCCACTGTATCTAGTCCATCTATTATATTACATACTTCATACATTACATTTCATTTCCAGTAATATTTTCTTACCTTAAAGAGATGAAGATATGAGGAGTCTTCTATTCGATCGCAATACCACTGGATAATGCAGCTAAATACTAAATTCCCTCCAGGAATTAAAAACAAAATAATGTTGCATTATCATTAGAAATATCCATGCCTTAATGTCCGTTCTTGATCCTGAATGTCATTTTGGTGTTAGTTATTTGCTAACTTGTTTTAAATTCACTATTTGCATTTGTTATAAAAATTTTAACAATATATAATATGTGTAGTAACATCATATAATTAATTGCTAAACATCAATATGCACCTATGATATGGTTTATTTATTTATTTTATCACATAATAAAGACTTACCAATTTATCCACCCACATGAGAATCAATTTAATATTGACTATATTTATGATTTATATACCATTCCGGATAAAATGTCTATATACCTAAATGTATTGCGTTGTGTGAAGTAGCGCCATATTTATGTACTGTCATAGTGCATGTTCAACATATTTCCAGTGAAAACAATAAATCTCCTGCAATTTGATTGTATATCGCTGTTACACCTTCTATACAAGGCTTTATATAATATGATATAATTCAGTATAGTCTAAGCATTCTAAGCTTATTGAGACTCTTGTCTTTAGGCAACTTGTCAAGACCTAGTTCAGAAATACATCCAAAGAGTAAGTTGTAGTTACATTTTTTATTACTTTTTATATTACAGTGTAAATTGTGTCTGTGTATATTTTTAATGTAAAGTTATTATTTTTAGATGTATCAGTATAATATTGCATTGCCCCTAACCAATAATATCACAGATACTCAATTAGGTAACCAGAATCTTTATTTATTTATTTTTTACTTTTTTCCGTCAAGTCGCCTTTGATATTTTCTATAATTGATTGCAGGGTATCTCCTTGTTTAAATGAAAATAAAGCTTACAAAGATACTGATGGTAAGCCACACTTTATAGACCCAAACAATTTTCGGGTTGCAAAAATAAACACATCTCACATACACAGATAGCTCAGTTATCTACAGAAAAACTATGGCGCTCTGTAGAAATGTATAATTGCATGAACTGTTTGACGGCCTTCAGATACGCGTCTGAAAGAATACGCCATCAATAAAATCTTGCATGAATAGGTATTTACAGTTTGAGCGTAGGACATTCCCTTACAATAAAATACAGGACATATCAGACCTACAGAAAGACTGTCAAGAGCTGGTGAACATAATTTATGACTAGATATGACTGGTAGGGGCCTGAACAAAGTTAACTAGGGCAAAACATTTCTTTTTAAAAGATAGGGCACCCATCCTGGCGAAGAATTTGACAAATATTTGAATATACCTATTAACGTTATATATCACAGTCAGGGGGCTTGGTGTAAGAAAACGATATCCTGAAATATATTTTAACTGTAATTGTTGTATTTTCCAGATACGCATGGTACAGCATTTTGAGAGACCTGACTCAGAGTCACAACCTGCTAAAAACAAAGTACCTACTGGCTGGGACATATTTCTGACAATGGCTGAACTAAATATCCCCTCTACAGTTGTGGGTAATTCAACTACGCGAGAGAATCTTAAAGAAATAAAAATGTCACTGATTGAACCATTCGGATCATTCACTTCTACACGCAGAGGCATATCTATTTCATCCACCCTAACGGGGATAACACAGGGGAAGTTTACTCCCAAAGAAAAGGGGGCTCCCCTTATTACAAACTGTGTGGCTAACTCTGTAATGCGATTGTTTCTACTAGTTTTATACATGCTGATGTAGCATATTGGGTAAGTGTATTTAAACTTCTGTTTTTTTTGTGTAAAAAGTATATCCTGTCAGGTACTTCCTGACAGATATTCTGACGGCCGGTGCAACCTGTACTCTTTTCACATACAGGGCAGCGTGTAGAATTTGTATTTTATATTGTTCAGGGTCAGCAGACATCAGACTAAAAGCATCTTTATTTCTGGTCAGTCTGATCTTAAGATCAAGGCCATTCAGTACAAGCTTTGGCTGATTAAATATATCTGCAAAAATCGGACCCAAAAGTTCGATAGGTTTAGATAGGGCTGTTGCGCAAAGTCTTTTGCTGAATCCCAAATTGTTACCATCCACTGCTCTTTCCTGATGATGACCGGCGGTGTCTTTGTAGAACAATCCCGCTGTAAACTGAGATGCCAGTGCTTGCGGACTGAAATTTAATATAGTTTCTATGTAGGATCTATAACTATAAAGGTTGTCCGATTGTGAAATAAGATGGTCCCCTAGAGTTATGTCCACTTGATTGAAAAGCGTGGCTAAACATCAATATGCGCCTATGATATGGTTTATTTATTTATTTTATCACATAATAAAGACTTACCAATTTATCCACCCACATGAGAATCAGTTTAATATTGACTATATTTATGATTTATATACCATTCCGGATAAAATGTCTACATACCTAAATGTATTGCGTTGTGTGAAGTAGCGCCATATTTATGTATTGTCATAGCGCATGTTCAACATATTTCCAGTGAAAACAAATCTCCTGCAATTTGATTGTATATCGCTGTTAGGCTATATTCACACTGCCGTTGCCCGCCCGTACCGTACCGTAGCGGGCAACGGCAGTGTACGGGGAGAGGAGGAGGAGGTGAGCGCAGCTCACCCCCGCCCCTCTCCATAGCAACCTATGGCGCACGGCGCCGTATTACGGGAAAAGATAGGACAGGTCCTATCTTTTTCCCGGGCTACGGAACGGTACGGTGCCGCACGTGTGCTGCACCGTACCGCTCCCGTAGGGTGCCGTGCGCCCATAGAAGTGTATGGGGACGTATATCGGCCGTATATATACGTCGGCCGTATATACGTCCCCCATACGTTAGTGTGAATGTAGCCTTACACCTTCTATACAAGGCTTTATATAATATGATATCATTCAGTATAGTATAGGATTATATAAAATAATGCCTCTGACATGCAATTACTGACATGTTATTAACAGATGCTTCACTTCAACCCCCGACCTCTTATCAGCTGAAAAACCAGGATATAAGACCAGACAAAGCAGAGGTATCCTTAACTGTCTAAGCATTCCAAGCTTATTGAGACTCTTGTCTTTAGACAACTCGTCAAGACCTAGTTCAGAAATACATCCAAAAAGTAAGTTGCAGTTACATTTTTTATTACTTGTTATATTACAGTGTAATTTGTGTCTGTGTATATTTTTAATGTAAAGTTATTATTTTTAGATGGAGTATCAGGATAATATTGCATTGTCCCTATCCAATAATATCACAGATACTCAATTAGGTAACCAGAATCTTTATTTATTTATTTTTTACTTTTTTCCGTCAAGTCGCCTTTGATATTTTCTATAATTGTTTGCGGGGTATCTCCTTGTTTAAATGAAAATAAAGCTTACAAAGATACTGATGGTAAGCCACACTTTATAGACCCAAACAATTTTCGGGTTGCAAAAATAAACACATCTCACATACACAGATAGCTCAGTTATCTACAGAAAAACTACGGCGCTCTGTAGAAATGTATAATTGCATGAACCGTTTGACAGCCTTCAGATACGCGTCTGAAAGAATACGCCATCAATAAAATCTTGCATGAATAGGTATTTACAGTTTGAGCATAGGACATTCCCTTACAATAAAATACAGGACATATCAGACCTACAGAAAGACTGTCAAGAGCTACTTGCTGAGTATAAAAAGATAGCTGGTGAACATAATTTATGACTAGATATGACTGGTAGGGGCCCGAACAAAGTTAACTAGGGCAAAACATTTCTTTTTAAAAGATAGGGCACCCATCCTGGTGAAGAATTTGACAAATATTTGAGTATACCTATTAACGTTACGTATCACAGTCAGGGGGCTTGGTGTAAGAAAACGATATCCTGAAATATATTTTAACTGTAATTGTTGTCCTTTCCAGATACGCATGGTACAGCATTTTGAGAGACCTGACTCAGAGTCACAGCCTGCTAAAAACAATATACCTACTGGCTGGGACATATTTCTGTCATGGCTGAACTAAATATCCCCTCTACAGTTGTGGGTAATTCAACTACGCAAGAGAATCTTAAAGAAATAAAAATGTCACTGATTGAACCATTCGGATCATTCACTTCTACACGCAGAGGCATATCTATTTCATCCACCCTAACAGGGATAACACAGGGGTAGTTTACTCCCAAAGAAAAGGGGGCTCCCCTTATTACAAACTTTGTGGCTAACTCTGTAATGCGATTGTTTCTACTAGTTTTATACATGCTGATGTAGCATATTAGGTAAGTGTAGTTAAACTTCTGTTTTGTTTTGTTTTTTTGTGTAAAAAGTATATCCTGTCAGGTACTTCCTGACAGATCTTCCCTTATCTTAGCACTTCAGCATTTACGTAACTTTGTTTTTTCTTTTCTGATACATCATATTGCATCATACAGTGTAATTAATGTAGGGGCAGTGTGCTAATGGGATCTTATCAGCTGAGAACAGAAGGACAGAGCGACCCTTAGATTCTAAACTTATTGAGCCTCTCACAGGCTCTTGTCCAGACCTTCTACAGAAAACATACAAAATGTTATTCTTTGCTGTATAAATTTTTGCTCAATATTTAACTTTGTATTAAAGTTATATTAAACTCTGTGTTACAACATAGTAATATTTCTTTTTATCTGGGATTTTGTTTTTTGTATCAGAAAAAAGGGAGAAAGGGAAATAGGACTGAATCAAACACTGCATTAGATAAATATACAATGAAAGTTAAATTAAACTATGTGTGACACCCAATATAATATGAATCTGATACACATCACATAAAAGGGGGGTTCACTCTGCACAACCTCTCTGCACACCAACCAGCCACCCTTTAATCTATGATTAAACATTTTATATAAATACACAACAACATTCAATCCAGCTTCCAATAAGATGCCACGTGGGGTAAAATCCAATTGTAGCAATGCATATCATATTGGATGTCACACATAGTTTAATTTAACTTTAATTGTATATTTATCTAATGCAGTGTTTTGATTCATCCTATTTCCCTTTCTCCCTTTTTCTGATCAAAAACAAAATCCCAGAAAAAAAGAAATATTACATGTTGTAACACAGAGTTTAATATAACTTTAATACAAAGTTAAATATTGAGCAAAAATTTATACAGCAAAGAATAAAATTTTGTATGTTTTCTGTAGAAGGTCTGGAGAAGAGCCTGTGAGAGGCTCAATAGTTTAGAATCTAAGGGTCGCTCTGTCCTTCTGTTCTCATCTGATAAGATCCCATTAGCACCTGCCCCTACATTAATTACACTGTATGATGCAATATGATGTATCAGAAAAGAAAATCAAAGTTATGTGATGCTGAAGTGCTAAGATAAGGGAAGATCTGTCAGGAAGTACCTGACAGGATATACTTTTTACACAAAAAAAACAGAAGTTTAAATACACTTACCCAATATGCTACATCAGCATGTATAAAACTAGTAGAAACATCGCATTACACAGTTAGCCACAAAGTTTGTAATAAGGGGAGCCCCTTTTCTTTGGGAGTAAACTTCCCCTGTGTTATCCCCGTTAGGGTGGATGAAATAGATATGCCTCTGCATGTAGAAGTTATGATCCGAATGGTTCAATCAGTGACATTTTTATTTCTTTAAGATCTCTTCGCGTATAATTACCCACAACTGTAGAGGGGATATTTAGTTCAGCCATGACAGAAATATGTCCCAACCAGTAGGTATTGTGTTTTTTAGCAGGCTGTGACTCTGAGTCAGGTCTCTCAAAATGCTGTACCATGCATATCTGGAAAATACAACAATTACGTTAAAATATTTTCAGGATATCGTTTTCTTACACAAACCCCTGACTGTGATACATAACGTTAATAGGTATTTCAAATATCAAATTCTTCGCCAGGAGGGTGCCCTAATCTTTTAAAAAAATGTTTTGCCCTAGTTAACTTTGTTCAGGCCCCTACCAGTCATATCTAGTCATAATATATTCACCAGCTATCTTTTTTATCACTCAGCAAGTAGCTCTTGACAGTCTTTCGTAGGTCTGATATGTCCTGTATTTTATTGTAAGGGAATGTCCTATGCTCAAACAAACTGTAAATACTTATTCATGCAATATTTATTGATGGCGTATTCTTTCAGACGCGTATCTGAAGGCCGTCAATGGTTCATGCAATTATACATTTCTACAGAGCGCCGTGTTTTTCTGTAGATAACTGAGCTATCTGTGTATTGAGATGTGTTTATTTTTGGCAACCCAAAATTGTTTGGGTCTATAAAGTGTGGCTTACCATCAGTATCTTTGTAAGCTTTATTTTCATTTAAACAAGGAGATACCCCCGCAATCAATTATAGAAAATATCAAAGGCGACTTGACGAAAAAAGTAAAAAATAAATAAATAAGATTCTGGTTACCTAATTGAGTATCTGTGATATTATTGGTAGGGACAATGCAATATTTACTGATACATCTAAAAATAATAACTTACATTAAAAATATACCAGACACAATTTATACTGTAATTAAAAGTAATAAAAAAGTAACTACAACTTACTTTTGGATGTATTTCTGAACTAGGTCTTGACGAGTTGTCTAAAGACAAGAGTCTCAATAAGCTTACAATGCTTAGACAGTTAAGGATACCTCTGCTTTGTCTGGTCTTTTATATCCTTGTTTTTTCAGCTGATAAGAGGTCGGGGGTTGAAGTGAAGCGTCTGTTAATAACATGTCAGTAATTGCATGTCAGAGGCATTATTTGATATAATCCTATACTATACTGAATTATATCATATATATAAAGCCTTGTATAGAAGTGTAACAGCGATATACACATCAAATTGCAGGAGATTTATGTGTTTTCACTGGAAATATGTTGAACATGCGCTATGACATACATAATATGGCGCTCTTCACACAAAACGATACATTTAGGTATGTAGACATTTTATATAACCGGAATGGTATATAAATCATAAATATAGTCAATATTAAATTGATTCTCATGTGGGTGGATAAATTGGTAAGTCTTTATATATGTGATAAAATAAATAAACCTATCATAGGTGCATATTGATGTTTAGCAATTAATTATATGATGTTCTACACATATTATATATTGTTAAAATTTTTATAACAAATGCAAATAGTGAATTTAAAAACAAGTTAGCAAATAACTACACACAAATGACATTCAGGATCAAGAACGGACATTAAGGCATGATATTTCTAATGTAATGCAACATTATTTTGTTTTTATTCCTGGAGGGAATTTAGTATTTAGCTGCATTATCCAGGCATTGCGAATCGATAGAGACCCTCATATCTTCATCTCTTTAAGGTAAGAAAATATTACTGGAAATGAAATGTAATGTATGAAGTATGTAATATAATAGATGGACTAGATACAGTGAGGCTGACAATACGGCTGCAAAGCAGTATCACTCTACTATTCTCACCAAATAGAATTGCCATTGGCAAACATGATATTAATCTCTAACACCTTCTAATTTAGCATTGTTTCAATTCAGTAACCATTTAGAATATACTGCCATGCTAGGTAAGCTGCTGGCTGCCTCCATGTCTAGTCATGTGGGCCATGATGAGAAGTAATTATTGGCTTAAAAAATTAAGAACAAGATCATTGGAATTTACACCCTTCTGTGTCTACTGTGTGCACTTAGGGCATTCAGACTTTGAGTATTTGCATTGAATATCTGTGCAAAAATCTGCAAAATGATTTATTCTACCTCCCTCAATATGAAGATGGTTTCCGCAGTTTCAAGTAGAAAAGATCAGATGTGAACCTGTGAATTCTGCCATGGATTCTTAAATAAAATGTATATCTGCTTTGAATCCTTAACAAGTGTCCTTAGACTCACAGCCATGTCTAATGTACCTAAAATATGAAATGTTCTCTGCCACTTTTGACATAAAGTGTGAATAATGGCTGGTTAGACATTGTATGTAAAAATTAAATTAAAAAAAATAATAAGTTAAAAATATTTGTCACTTTATGAAATGTGATGGAAATTCTATGTGACCTGAAGATACCGCAAATTTGTAAGTATTGGTATGAGGCATATAAATATTTATCTAAACTAGATATTATTTAGATTTCATATGATATTAGACTTTATGAAACATTTCTTTTTAAAAGATAGGGCACCCATCCTGGCGAAGAATTTGATATTTGAATATACCTATTAACGTTATGTATCACAGTCAGGGGCTTGGTGTAAGAAAACGATATCCTGAAATATATTTCAACTGTATTGTTGTATTTTCCAGATAGGCATGGTACAGCATTTTGAGAACCTGACTCAGAGTCACAGCCTGCTAAAACACAATACCCTACTGGCTGGGACATATTTCTGTCATGGCTGAACTAAATATCCCCTCTACAGTTGTGGGTAATTCAACTACGCGAGAGAATCTTAAAGAAATAAAAAGTCACTGATTGAACCATTCGGATCATTCACTTCTACACCGCAGAGGCATATCTATTTCATCCACCCTAACGGGATAACACAGGGGAAGTTTACTCCCAAAGAAAAGGGGGCTCCCCTTATTACAAACTGTGTGGCTAACTCTGTAATGCGATTGTTTCTACTAGTTTTATAACATGCTGATGTAGCATATTGGGGTAAGTATGATTTAAACTTCTGTTTTTTTTTGTGTAAAAAGTATATCCTGTCAGGTACTTCCTGACAGATCTTCCCTTATCTTAGCACTTCAGCATTCATATAACTTTGATTTTTCTTTTCTGATACATCATATTGCATCATACAGTGTAATTAATGTAGGGGCAGTGTGCTAATGGGATCTTATCAGCTGAGAACAGAAGACAGAGTCGACCCTTAGATTCTAAACTTATTGAGCCCTCTCACAGGCTCTTCTCCAGACCTTCTACAAAAACATACAAAATTTTATTTTCTTTGCTGTATAAATTTTTGCTCAATATTAACTTTGTATTAAAGTTATATTAAACTCTGTGTTACAACATAGTAATATTTCTTTTTATCTGGGATTTTGTTTTTTGTATCAGAAAAAAGGGAGAAAGGGAAATAGGACTGAATCAAACACTGCATTAGATAATATAACAATTAATTAATTAAACTATGTGTGACATCCAATATGATATGAATCTGCTTACAGATCACATAAAGAGGGGGTTCACTCTACACAACCTCCAGGCACCCACATATTACAACATCCCTGCACCCTCACATTACAGAAACCCCCCATTATTCTTTGCTGTATAAATTTTTTTCAATAAAAACGTCATTTTTGTTTAATTTTTTGTCATTTTATCTATGGTAAAACATTAATATATAATGTTATAACCGCACATTAAGTTATATTAAACTATGTGTGACAACCAATATAAATGAATCTGTTTACAGATCATCATTACATACAGTGCACCCCATAAAAAGGAGAAGGGAAATAGGACTGAATCAAAGGGGGTTCAATTTATACTTCAATTAAGAACACTGCATTAGATAAATATACAATTAAAGTTAAATTAAACTATGCGTGACACCCAATATAATATGAATCTTCTACAGATCACATAAAAAAGGGGGGGGGGGGTCACTCTGCACAACCTCTCTGTACACCAGCCGGCCACCCTTTAATCTATGATTAACACTTGTATATAAATGTTATACTGCCCAATTAAAGTTAAATTAAACTATGTGTGACATCCAATATAATATGAATCTGGTACAGATCACATAAAAGGGGGTCACTCTGCTCAACCTCCAGGCACACACCACATTACAACAACTCTGCACCCTCACATTAAGAAACCTCAGGAGAAAGGGAAATAGGAACTGAATCAAAGGGGGTTTCATTTATACTTCAATTAAGAACACTGCATTAGATAAATATACAATTAAAGTTAAATTAAACTATTGTGACACCCAATATAATATGAATCCTGGTACAGATCACATAAGGTGGGGATCACTCACTCTGCACAACCTCTCCTGCACATCAGCACCACCCTTTAATCTATGATTAAACATTGTATATAAATGTTATACATGCCCATTAAAGTTAAACTATGTGTGACATCCAATATATATGAATCTGCTACAGAGCACATAAAACGTGGGTTTCCTTCTGCACGCAACCTTCACGCAACCCACACATTACAACACCCTGCACCCTCACATTACGAACCCCATAAAAAAGGGAGAGAATAAGACTAATCAAAGGGGCGTGTACTTCTGAATCAAAGGGGCGTTGTACCTGTCACTTTCAGATGTGGGGGCGTTTTGAATAAGGTATGGACGCTTACTACTCACCTTACATCAAAACAGTAATAAAAGTGATCAAAATTTTCGCACAGTCCCACAAAATGGTAGCAATGTTGTACACAGCTTCCGTACATGTCAGTATGTAAAAATTTATTAGCTTCAGAAATATTTGAAAATAGGAAATAATATTAAAACACCATAAAACCCTATTGTAATTTGTATCACCGTGATTCGATACCAAACAAAATAAACCTAGAGCTAACCTCCATATTGAGCGTACGGGTCGAGTGAAGCCTCTACCAAAGTAATGGCCCCAAGAAAGTGGAAGTAATGTTTTTTTTCGGGACTGGGAGTGTCAGGCCGGGGAGCGGGATTTTTTCATTCACCATGCTAAGATACCCAGGATAGACTACAAAGGAAAACTGCACATATAGTATAGGGGGTGACAAATACCGTCAGGTGAGGAGATGTAGAAGTCAAGGGTTTGTTGAGCGTCAGATCATAACTCCGTCATAGAGCGTGCTTTCAGCACTTGTGTGAAATGACAACTTTGTCTCATAGGCTTGGCTATTAAGATTGCATAAGACAAATTCGAATGAACTGGACAGACAACCCATCCTGCGCGGATGCAAAACAAGGATCAACGGATTACTGGTGGGTGATTGTAGGAAAGGAAAGACATCTGTAGCATTTGGTGTGAGATACATTGGGGTGGTGGGGACGGTGCAGGTGGCTGTCACCATCTTACGGTCAACAAATGGGTTATAATGTATGTCCGGGGGGTTTATTGATAAACAACCACTTTGGAGCCGGGGGAGGAAGTTGGTATGGGAACAAGTATAGGTCACAAGTTAGACTATCTATGAAGTTACCAGGATCCATGTGCACAATGACTGGGGTGTGGTCAAAGATGTCATAGATTGTGCGGGTGTGCCATGTGGTGTTTAGTCACTTTCAGAAAGGGGAGAGAGAGGGAAGCGTGGCACAACACTCACTTGCATCCCATTTGTTGATATATGGCAAGATGGGGGGCCCACACATATCGGGTGGACGATGCTGGGTTCCTAGTGGTGTGGGTGTTAGTTTGCGTCAATTAAACATGACGGTAAGTCGCTCAGCTTTAGTTTGGGGTACGCAGTGTGTTACTCCCGACCCCCCCCAGGTCAGTGCTGTAGCATGGCCTGTGTGGGTCATGTCGTGTGGTAATTATGTCTTTTCGGTTGCTCTGGGCCGTGTGTTTACACATTCTGCGTGACATAAGAAGTCCCAGTAGGCGCTATGGGGGCCTGGTGGTGTGAATGGGAGCGCGTGGGGTGTCGACAGTGCGCAGAGGATATTTGAAATTTTTTACGGTGTCGGATGTCGCCCCACGTCCCGCGGCAGCTTCGTCGTGCGTTGTCTGGAAGTAGTGTTATAATAATCTATTCACTAATTCACTAATCTACGAACACAGGGTCCCCTGAAGGCCACGGGGGACAGCATGTGGAGTCAAGGTTGTCGAGCGAGTCTGAGGCGTGTACGCGCCTGCAGTATGTGAGTACCTCTTTCAAGAACAGACGTCATACGTACTGAGTTCAGAGAGGTGGAGCAACGGTGTGAAGGTGTGCGAAAGGGTGTAGCAGGATGCGAGCAGGGTACTGACGTCAATCGAGTCCACAGAGAAAAGGAAACGTTTCACGTGGTCATCGGTATGTCAACCTGATATGGGAGTACACGGTACTATCTCCGTAGGTGTATGCGCTCAGCACGCGGCAACATGAACCTCATACACAAGAGACATGTAGATATCAAAGGTATGACAAGTCGTGAAGACCTTTGAGAAGGTGTGTCGTGTTAGCGAGAGCACGACGGCTCCCCCCGACTCCTGAGCATAGACTCGATCATTCAAGTGGGGGGGGGGGGAGCTTCTAACCCCCTGCTCCATGCGGGTATTATCGCAAAGCAATATGCTCGTATCTGTGGCTCTCACTTCTATCAGATAAATCGGCCGTCGCTTATATATACATTATTAATTCTGTGGCCGCGTCAGTTGTATTTATTTATTATCCTCCGTGCTCTGTATGTAGTTGGTATGATATTCCCTGCCACTCGGTAGATTAAAATACAAATGTCCAAATGCTGGGGAAAAAAATTTCCATCGCACAAAAAAAATGTGTGTGTAAAAGCTTGTGAAAAAAAACAATCGCGGTTCGTTGTAGGCGCAGTCATTCGACTCATTCTTGTAGGCTCATCTCTGTCTGTTCACTGACTTCAATTCACCTCCTGTCGCTTTACCTTCTCAATGAGATTAATCACGCTCTACTATTGTATTCATCTTGGCGTTTGTGTGAGCCACAATATTATATCAGGTGTTCTATTGGCTAGTGTGTATAACCAAATGTAATATCACATTTTCAAAAAATAAACAGTGTATTGTATGATATGCATATATTCAATATAACATATCATTGGTATAGTGACATCATTCAATTCTGTGTGTAGCTGTATCAAAATATATACATTAATATGAAATTTAGTACTTTTGGGTTGGGGCCGTCGTGCGTGTTGTACTTGCAGTAGCTAGTGTGTCGCTTGACTTATTCATATACTTTTGTGTGTGCTTATACAAGAGTCGTGATGCCTGATCCGTGGTTCATTTTTGTCTTTATTCTCGCAATATTCATGGAGGCCGACGTTTTCGTTGCGACATGTATTATATTACAGTTTTTACCTGTCATGGCTTCTGATAAGGTGCGGAAAAGTGCGCGATCAGTTCTTTTACTATACATTGTTTGGTCGGTACATGTCATGCACTCACAAGTGCGCTCACACGGAAGTCGCACTTTCGTCCGGGTCACTACATCTGCGTGTTCGTTCTCAGTTGTCCCGTACAGCATGCAAGGTCACCGCGCTTCGTGGAGCGTGCATGTACTCACACCTAAGGTTGGTTCTTGGTGATTGTATAGCTGGGCGGTGTGGAGGGCAAGTTTTGAGTGTGTGGTGCAAGAAAGGTGGCGATGAAGTGATAATGTGGAAATGACATTGGTAAACACTGCGGATAGTCTAGTCAAATGGATGAATTTCATGATAAGTAGGCGTAGGAAGAAACCTGGGTTAGTAAAAAATAGTGGGGACAAAAAAGTTTGTTTAGAACGAACCGATGACATTCGTTTTTCCTGCGACACAACAGTTAACATGGCGGAGCCCATGGACCCGAAAAAGGAGTTAAGGGACGCTCGGGAAGAAGGGGTAATCTACAATTTCTGCTGGGTCGCACATCAACACTGTGATCATCTGTATTAAAAGCTGAAACTGATATTCGCAAGAAATCCATGTCACTGAAACGGCAATACAGAAGGAAGAGGGGTTGGCAAGCTTAAATACTGCCGCTAAATTGCTGTGACACATAGGCAACCAATCGGCGGCAAAAGCCCTCGGCTATTACATTCTTGGGTGTTAGGCGCTGACGACGATCACGTTTAACAAATGGCGGCTCCCATGCAAACCGCCATGTCTTTAAAGAAGAATTTCCGGCGCGACTTTGCCCAGCGGCACGAAAAGGTTAACAAAGTGTTGAACCCACGCACTCCGGTGCAAGAACCCGTCCACGTGGTAGCTACGATATGCAGCAAAGCCCATCTCTTATGAGAGGGCTCATCCGTGAGCCCCTCTTCATACACCCTTCATACTCCGTGGCGGATTATCATAGCGTTACGGGTTAAATTAAATATTTATGCCCGACTGGTAATTTGAACCCCAGACCTCCTGCAATAGAAATAGGAGCCTACTTTTAGTCTGTGCGATTATTACTGTTTAGATTATTGAGATTATTCTTATTAGTGCTCTTATTTGATATTATTGAGATATTGCAATTATTTGCGATTGCGATTCATTACTATTATTGAGATTATTCTATTTTCTTTTGCAAGATTATTGTATTGAGATTACTTACTACTTGAGATTATTATTGACGATCAATTGCAGTTCGATTTTTTTATATTATTGGCACTTATTGAGTTTTCTTAGGAATTGAGACCTCTGAGATTATTATGAGCTCATTGAGCTTGAGATTTTGTATTATTGAAATTATTGAAGTGAACTATTATTATTTCGATTATTAGTGTGAGATTATTAGATTATTAGTATTAACCCTTTCAATGACCCGTTCGTAATAGCCCAAGTCACAGGTCGGCCACTGGTTCATGGAGAGGGCTGCACGCGCTGAGCCCTCTCTCAGCCGGTAATTCTTTGCTGCAGGGTTGTATTGGGTTTGTCCGGGACCGTCGATCACGCCGGCAATGCTGGCAGGCGGCTTTCAAAAAGGCTGGGCGGTCGCGTGGGCGCCGCCATTTTCCGAGGATCGCCGCTCCCCCGGGACTTCATCGGGGAGCGGCATCCGTCCGCCATGGTAACCTCGGGTCTCACGAAGACCCGCTGCTACTTCGGGTTAACCATGTCATTACAATGTGCTATCAGCACATTGTAATTATGAGTATTAAAAATCCCATAATACTGCCATACTGTAGTATGCATTATATGTAGGATCTTGCAGACCCCTAGGGTTAAAGTACCCTCAGGGAGTCTGAAAAGTACTAAAAATAAAAAACAAAAAAGTAAAAAAAAAAAAATTTAATAAAAAACCCTAAAACTCAATCAACCCCCTTTTTTCCCTAGAAAACTGATATAAATATAATAACAGTAAAAAATCATAAACACATCCGATATGCGCCGCGTTCCGAAAAGGCCCGATATATCAAAATATGTAACGGTTTTTCACTGCGTTTAAATCCTGTAACGGAAAATCGCGCCCAAGTTGAAAATGGGGCAACTTTTTTTTGTAATTTATTTAAAAAAATTAAAATTACTATAAAAGTGATCAACAATAAGGTTGAACCGTCCCTAAAATTGATAAACATTGTAAAGTCATCAAAATCCGCAACAAAAATCACACCCCCAGCTCAGTATACCCAAAGTATAAAAAGTTATTAGCGCCTAGAAGATGGGCAAATCCCCAAAAATTTTTGTACAGTAGGTTTTAAATTTTTTTAAATGTTGAAAACATTAGAAAACCTATACAATTTGGGATCCCCGTTAATCGCACAGACCCCAAGAATTAGTAGACCTGTCTTTTGGGCGCACAGTGAAATCCGTAAGATCCAAGCCCACAAAGAGACGCACAAATGCGTTTTTTTTACAATTTCACTGCATTTTGAATTTTTTTTCCCGCTTCCTAGTACACGGCATGGATATTCATACCATCTCTATAGTGCAATTTGTTACACAGAATAAGCCGTCCACACAGCTCTGTACATGGAAAATAAAAAAATTTATGATTTTTGATCAATGGGGAGTAAAAAATGAAAATGAAACAACAAAAAAGGGCCGGGTTCTGAATGGTTAAGGTTATTATTATTGAGGTTATTAGTATTGAGCTTAGTGAGATTATTAGTATTGATATTATTATTTTGAGATTATTATGAGATTGAGATGATTTCTTGAGATTAATATTGTTGAGATTCATTATTTTGAGCTTATTATTATTATGAGATATTGAGATTATTATGAGATCATTATTATTGATTTTTAACTGACATAATTATTATTAAATTATAATAATAATTATAAGCTCCAGATAATAATAATAAAAATATATAATACTAAGAATAGTGATTCTCAATATTACATAGTAATTTCTTGAGATGTATCTCTATATCGCAGTGATGGAGCCCTGTTCCACTGTGTAACATAAGACTTAGCCACAGACAATCCTCGCGCCCTGTCATAACACTGGGGGCCCATAGCTAGTGGATAAACAGCTGCTTCCAGCTCTGTATGTATGTAGAGTGTAGAGCTTGTGAATATCAATTCCATGCAGAGTAAAAAAAATTTTTATTGTTGGGAGAGATGAGTTATGTCTTAATTATTATTGTTGATGTATTACTATCGATTTAAATAAAATGATGTATAGGTAATTAACAAAACTGGGGGCGTGGCCATGGTGATTGATAAGGGGATGTGTTAACAAGGCAGTCCCCATGTTCAAAATGTCAACTCGGATATATCAACTCTGGAAATAGTTGGGAAGGGGTATGGCTTTAGGGACGATATCTCAAGGCTAAAAAAAGGGGCCGGCAAAGAACAAAAAAAAAGTCTGACAGCCAAAAATTCGGCAGAGCAATTATACACCAGGGGGATAAATCAGGGGGTACCGGTGCACATGTGTAGCGTTTATGGTAGTATACAGCAAGCGGGGCCTATCTGCAACAGAGTACCACCTGGTGGGCAACAGTACAACAAAGGACGAGTGATGTGTTATCAAGTGTACACCTGAGAGGTCCTCAAGTGGGTGGGTGGAAGTTGTTGTCGACCTAGAATAATGTGCTGAGTAAAAGGAGGAGAAGTAATTAGGTAAAAAGATGCTTCAGGCTGGAAGACCTGTCACTTTCAGGATGTGGGCGGTTTGACATAAGGTATGGACGCTTTACTACTCACCTTACATCAAAACAGTAATAAAAAGTGATCAAAATTTCGCACAGTCCACAAAAAGGTAGCAATGTATTACACAGCTCCGTACAGTGCAGTATGAAAAATTTATTAGCTTCAGAAGATTTTTGAAAATATATTAAAACACAATAAAACTTATGTAAATTTGGTATCACCGTGATCATACCAAACCAAAGAATAAAGTAAACATATCATATGGAGCGTACAGTGAAAGTCATAAAAAGTGAGCCCACAAGAAAGTGAAGTAAATGTTTTTTTTTCCAATGTCACCACATTTTTTTCAAAGCTTCCCAGGACATGGCATGGTATATAAAATAACGTCAGTGAGAAGTAAAAATTTGTTACGCAGAAAATAACTCCTCATAGTGCTCTGTACACTGAAAAATGAAAAAGTTATACTTTCTTGAAGGTGCAGAGAGAAAAATGAATGAAAAAATGCTGTGACGCAAAGGGGTTAATCATAATTTGGGTCTTGTTGTAGGGAGACATGCTCCACATTTACTAAACATGGTTTATATGTAGATTTATTGTAAACTTTGAGCAGTTGGTATGAAGTTGTTCAAAAGTGTGACTAACTAGAAGTTACCAGGATCCAATGAGTACTGTCAAATTTCAAGAATGTCAAGGGCCTGTATGGAGTACATCACTTCCTTGCACCATTTGTAGTAGCGATGGGCCCACATACACCACTTCCTATGTGGTCTAGTTTTGCAATTAGAAAATTCTCAGTTGATATATCTGGTATTGCACACCCAAGTCAGTTGATGTATGCTGTGGTGGTGTATTTTTTCCACCATTGGGTGACTTTGGAGCATAGATCCCAACCGTCCCGGTTTTGCCGGGACAGTCCCGATTTTTTTTTTACCTCTGCCCCACGTCACGGGCAGCTGTCTGATTGTCATGGATTTTTTCTCCAGGTCCTGCACTCGCTGGAGTTGTGCTGGGACAGTCCCGATTTTTTTTTTACCTCTGCCCCACATCACGGGCAGCTGTCTGATTGTCATGGATATTCCCTCCAGGTCCTGCACTCGCTGGAGTTGTCACGTCTCTGTGTCCCGCATAGTAAATACTTTCAAAGCCAGAACTCATAGTACTGAATCGGGCAGGGAAGTGTCGGGTTAGCGGAGAGCAGGGACCACGTCATCAAGTTCAGATCTCTATCCATATATGGTCACTACATCTCCTAGGGTTCCCCAGAGCAGACATCGGCAGGGAATCCTTTTGAGAGGTGTGTCGGGTTAGCGGAGAGCAGGGCTTCCCCAGACACAAGCTCTTTATTCAATTAACCCCATAACGACGCGGGGTATTTTCGCTCATTTGTCGCTCTCCATCATCAAAAATCCATAACTTTTTCATTTTTCATTTTGTGCGTAACAAATTTTACTTTCCTGTGATGTTATTTATTATTCCCTGCCATGTAGTGGGAAGCCGGAAAAAAATTCCAAATGTGGAAAAATTGAAAAAAAAATGCGTGTGCGTCACGTTCTTGTAGGCTCAGTTTTTACGACTTTCACTCTGCGCTCCAAATAACACCTCTACTTTATTCTTTGGTTTGGTACTACAGTATCGCGATGATACCAAATTTATACAGGTTTTATTGTGTTTTAATACATTTTCAAAAATTAAACGTATGTGTACAAAAAATACCAAATTTATACAGGTTTTATTGTGTTTTAATACATTTTAAAAAATTAAACGTATGTGTGCAAAAAACAAAAAAATAATTTTTTGCCATCTTCTGACGCTAATAACTTTTTCATACTTTGGTGTACAGAGCTGTGTGATATGTCATTTTTTTTTCCAAAATGAGCCGACGTTTTCCTTTGTTCCCTTTTTGGGGCTTTGGCGCCTTTTGATCATTTTTTATTACATTTTTTATGTCATGTAACAAAGTGTAAAAGTCGCTTTTCGGACATTTGGGCGCCATTTCCCGTCACGGAAGTCACCGCCGTCAATAACCGTTTTTATATATTTATAGATCGGGCAATTTGGGATGCGGTGATACCTAATGTGTCTGTGATTTTTACTGTTTATTATGTTTTATATCAGTTCTCGGGAAAGCCACTGGCTCATTGTAATGGATAGGCAGAAGCCATTCAGCCTCGGGTCAGATGGCAACCAATCGGCGCCCCCGATGACATTCGGGGTTACCTGCGACGATCACAGTTAACATGGCGGCGCCCATGCACCGCCATGCTTTAAGTGCCGCTGGCGACTTTGCCAGCGGCAAAGAAAAGGTTAACAAAGTTTAACCCCCGCAATCGGTGCAAGAACCGGCCACAGGTGGTAGCTACGATATGCAGCAAAGCCCATCTCTGTATGAAGAGGGCTCAGCCTGTGAGCCCTCTTCATACACCCTTCATAGCTCTGTGGCGGATATATCATAGCGTTAAGGGGTTAAATTAAATAAATTTATATATATCATAGCGTTAAGGGGTTAAATTAAATAAATTTATGCCCAGAATGGTATTTGAACCCCAGACCTCCTGCAATAGAAATAGGAGCCTATTATTAGTATTGAGATTATTACTGTTGAGATTATTGAGATTATTATTATTATTGAGATTATTGATATTATTGAGATGATTGAAATTATTGAGATTGAGATGTACATGGAAAAATAAAAAAGTTATGGATTTTTGATCATGGGGAGTAAAAAATGAAAATGAAAAAACAAAAAAGGGCCAGGTCCTGAAAGGGTTAAGGTTATTATTATTGAGATTATTAGTATTGAGATTAGTGAGATTATTAGTATTGATATTATTATTATTGAGATTATTATTGAGATTGAGATGATTATTATTGAGATTGTTGAGATTATTATTGTTGAGATTATTATTATTGAGATTATTATTATTGAGATAATTGAGATTATTATTGAGATAATTATTATTGACATTTTTATTGACATAATTATTATTAAAATTATAATAATAATGATAGTCTCCATGATAATAATAATAAAAATAATAATAATAATAATAGTGATCTCAATAATTACAATAGTAATTTCTGAGATGTATCTCTATATAGCAGTGCATGGAGCCTGTGTCACTGTGTAACAGTAAGACTTAGCCACAGAAAATCCTCCCATCAATAACCACTGGGCCCATAGCTTAGTGGATAGAGGCTCCAGCTCTGTTGTATGTAGAGTGTAGAGCTTGTGAATTCAATTCCCAAGCTGAGTAAAAAAAATTTTTATTATTATGGGGAGGATTATTATTCTTATTATTATGGTGATTATTATTATTTTAAATAAAATGATTATTAGTAATAAAAACTGGGGGCGTGGCCAGGGTGTGATAAGGGGTGTGGTTACGCGTGCCGCCATTTTGTCACTCTTTCTCTTCTGGAAATGTTGGGGGGTATGCTTTAGAGTTCTCACTAAAAAAACCTGCAAAAACAAAAAGTCTGCACAAAAATTCGCGACAATTATACACCAGTGATAAATCTCCTCCCATGGTTCGTTTATTCCAGAACCCCAACTCAACAGAGGCAACATGCCAAAAGTAACAGTCTAATTGATTCAAGTCCCAGGTCAATGGTTGGATTGTGTTCGGCCTAAAGGTGCTGGTTTAGGTAGCTTCAGGCTGGAGAGGTTAGAGTCTGCAGTGGTTCTATACAGGTTCTGTAAGGATCAGAGCTGGTGCAGGAGCAGGCCTGGTATCTGTAGGCTGTGTGTCTGGACAGCAGGTTTCAAACACATCTGCTCATCACTCCATCTTAGAAAAAACTCTCTGGAACTTTCTAGCCACAAGGTTTTATGAACTTTGCTTGAGAGTTGGCAAGTATGTGACCTATTGGTCACAATGTAAACATTTCCTTCCCAGGCAGATGTAATTCAACTGCAATACCATATATAGACCGTAGAGGGCATCATGATATCATGTTAAGGGTAAAGAGCATGTTTTTAAAGGCAACTTCCTATGAAACTACACAGATTGCAGGATTAGTTGGCCATACGTCACCTACATCTGAAGGGCAGATAAAGTTGTAACATAACCGTCTGGCAGGCCATTACACTCATCCACCAGGAAGAAGACAGGATAGACCAGGCAAGCATAGAGGGAAAATGGAACAGTCACATCTAAAACGAAATACATTTATTGCCAATAAATGTATGTGTGGTTATTCATTGCTGATAAATATTTATGCGTACAGTATTTAGTGTGATTTTACAGATATAAGAGGCACAATTTTATTAGTCTGCCTAGGGCACCAAAATGCCTTGTCCTGGCCCTGGTGGGAGGTTCTTACAATATTGCACTTAGCGAGTTCTACCCCTGTTATATTTCTCCTAGACTCCCTTCAGCTCAAGCTTTTCTTTCCTTTTTCTATATGCTTACCTCAGATAACAGGTCTGCTCTGACTGCCCACAACTGTGTAACTACCCTCTATAGTCTAATCCCAATGCTTTTTCAGTTGTACTTTAAAGAGTAACTGTGAAGGTTTTTTTCAGAAATCAATAGCTCTTGGGATGTAAAACAACTTTGCCTATTACCTTTGTTACCTATATTCAGAAGTTTCTTTGCTATAGCCCTCAGATTACCTAATTTCTGCAATAGCTGCTTCCTCTCCATGTGCTGATTTGCCTTATGAGACCGTATCCTGTTTACACTGCAGATTCACAGGAGGGGAGGAGGTCATGTAACACTGAATGAAGCAGAGTTTGAATTGTGCAGAACAGTGAATGCAGATGTCTCATGCACAGAATACTGATCTACAAGATCTCCCTGTTCCCTATCAGTCCCTCCATCTCAGTCTGTGATTCTACATAACTTTATCCGTCTGTCTCTACTCTTCCCGCTGCTCACTTCCCCCACCTTATCATCGCTAGTATCAGTTCTGTGCAGATAACCCTATTATTAACCCTTAGTGCTCACAGAGCACAGGATATAGGCTGCATGTAACTGTTGTACTAATGATTTCTACCACTTATTACATGTTCCCTGCTCCTCAATGTGATTGAAGCTGCCAGGCTGTCACCATATACATCCTGTGTGTGCTGTACATGTCCCCTGATCCTCCAGATCAGGGGTCCCCAAACTTTTTACATAGGGGGGGCGCCGTTCATTGCTCCGCTCCGTTTTTTTTTGGGAAGGGTCCGGATCAAAAGCGGTACATGTCCAACCGCATCTGTAATACACTGCCCCCCACATTAACTATTTAAATATGCTGCAAGCACCCCTTTGTGTATCTTCTTTTACTTATAGCCGATTTATTGAATTAAATTAATTGGGTCAACATTATTAAATTGCTGCCACCCCCCTAAGTTAATTACTGACTTTCCGCTTAAAATTAATTATTGTCCTATGCTGCCCCTCCACCATTAGTTATTTTATGTAACCCCCCACCCCACCATTAGTTATTTTATGTGCCCCCCCCCCCCCCCCATTAGTTATTTTAAAATGTGCCCTCCCTCCCCCCCCATCCATTAGTTATTTTATAGGCCCCCGCCCCCCCCCCCACCATTAGTTATTTTATATGCCCCCCCCCACCATTAGTTATTTTATGTGGCCCCCACCCACCATTAGTTATTTTATATGCCCCCACCCCACCATTAGTTATTTTATATGCACCCCCACCCACCATTAGTTATTTTATATGCCCCCACCACCCACTATTAGTTATTTTATGTGCCCCCCACCCACCATTAGTTATTTTATATGCCCCCACCCACCATTAGTTATTTTATACCCCCACCCCCAGTAGTTTTTACTATGCCCCCCCCACCATTAGTTATTTTATATGCCCCCCACCGACCTTTAGTTATTTTATATGCCCCCACCCATCCACCATTAATTATTTTATGTTCCACCCCCACCCACAATTAGTTATATGACCCCCAACCCACCATGAATTGTTTCATTATTAGGGCCACCCAGCCGGCACAATGTTTTAACTTCTATTAAAAAATGCTATACTCACCCCTGGCTCCCGCGTCTTCTTTCTTCGTGCGGCTGACAGGAAAAGGTGTGCGGCCGCGTCATCACGCGGCCGCGCATGCAGGTTCAAAGAGCGATGTGCGCCGGGGTTGTCTTCCGGCCACATCACTCCACCGGCCGCATCGAGCACTATACTATGGCTGGCAGGAGCTTCCTGTCCGGAAGGACGGAGGCCCCTGCCCGACTGCCGAAGTCTGCGGTCCGATGCGACGGGGGCCGCATAGAAATGGTCAGCGGGCCGCAAGTGGCCCGCGGCCGTAGTTTGGGGACCCTGCTCCAGATAATGGAAGCTGCCAGACTGTCACCAGATACATTCTGTATGTGCACTGTGCAGTGTTCAGTGGATTTACTTGTAGGAAACTACATTGATTTAATGCTAAATTACTTTGAGAGAGAACACAAGGCATCATGGGATCTGTGGGCAAGCTAACTGGCCTCAGCCTGGGGGCATAGACTGACATATATTAGGCCCCGCCCACTTCACCTCTGGAGAGAAAGATTTTTTTCAAACACTTTCAAACAGAAAATTCCATAACTTTGGAAAGAAAAGGATGAGCAGCACAAAGTAGGCATCGTTCTGTTTTTTCCAAGGAGGAATCAAATAATTTGGTAAAATCACTATAGCTTTACATTTATGCTTTAATCGTCCCCTTTTCTGGAACCTTATGGGGATGTACCCAATCAGAAGGGATGGCTTCAACCCTGCAGCTAAACCTGCAACAGTTGCTTGGTGTCAGAACTAGGCCTGGTTCTGTTTTAGGAGAGTGTAATAGAAATGAAAAACTGAATGTAAGCAAAAGATCTTCTGTTCACCTTTCTTTCCATATAAACCTTACTGTATATTTCATTACCTATCTGTTTTTTATAGTGGAAAAATGACTCAATGGTCGGGTCAATGGTTGTGTCAAACTGAGTATTTTTTAGGGTTTTTTTGGTACTTGATATCAATGTAATAGTATTGCAAGCAGAGAATAGGATATCTTCTTTTATTTTTTTTTCCAGATGGGAGAGATTGCCAAATTTCATATAAAAAAATCATAAAAATCAAATAAAAATCCAAAAAGAGGATTGCTTTTTTCATTTTCCCTAGAGGGAGTTAATAAATGTTGTTATAATAAATGTGCCATTAAATTATACTAATCATCTTGGGAAAAGATCCCTAATATGGCTACATTGATGGAAATGTAGTTTTTGCCATAAAAACAAAATTGATTGGTAATGAATGCATGAAACAGGCCGGTCACTAAGGTGTTAAAGGGTATTTAAAATATTGTTTCCATGATGTCCCATTCATATATTTTTTTTTTATTTCAATTTTTATTTTATTTATTTGTAACTGTTTATCTATATAAAGGAGAATCCATACACCTTAAACAGGAACTAAAGAAATATATTATTTGGAATGTGACTGTATTACTAATGTGAGCATAATTTCCTGGCAGCCAAATAGAAGTAAAAGACATTGCTGGTCATCGCAGTACTACTTGCAGATGCCAGGGGGAAGGGCGTTGGTTTATTATAAACAGTGGAGTGCTTAAAACTTGGCATTTAAATAAGGTTGCAGCAAAAAAATTGGCACACTGTCCTATTTTCCCATATTACACAACTCTCATTAAGCTGTCACAAATAAACAACACCTAAAAGTTGAAAGAATGCTGTTAACTCTTTTTTTGTTAGATAATAATCTGATCTATCTTTTAACACATGAACCAAAATAATAAACAAGGTACATTTACAAAGAATTCCACTCCTTTGTAACCCGACCTTACCAGCAAGAAAAATAAATAAAGTAGTGCAAAAAAGAGAAACCGAGATAAATTATGATCCACCGGAACTTTTCCTTTCCTTACCTGTGGAAAATTTTCATTTAAATTCATGTTGCTAATATTGATGAGTGAACCCAAACCCCCAAATTCTGGTCCAGACTGAACATGGCGATGTCAGGCCCCTTTCTGGACCCTTTCATGGTAAGAACTGCTCCAGCTCCGCCTACAGGAGGCGTCAACTTCCAGGTGGAAAGGCTTCTCTCTATCTGGCCATGTGAGAACTGGGGCTGAGGCAAAGACAGACTTTAATTTAGGGAAAGCCTCTTCAGTCGCTTGAGGCCACTGAATTGGCATTGGCACCATTCTTAGTGAGTGCCATGATGGGGGACACAAGGGAGGAGAAGTGCAGAATAAACTGCCTGAAATCATTTGCAAAGCCAAGGAACCCCTGTATTGCATGTAGTCCTACTGGACGAGGCCACTGAAGGACCGCAGACAACTGGGAAGATTCTATCGGTGGACCCCGGTCAGAGATAATATAGCTCTAAAATTTTTTAGGTATTTCAATGCAAAAAAAATGGGTCAGAACAGGTTGGACCCCTTTATTCTGAAAATGGTGCTGGAGACCAAGAGAAGGCGGAGTTACTTAATAGGGTTTTTAGCTCCGATTATACAATAGAAGAGAGAACTTCTGACTTGGGTGGTGCCAGTGCAGGTCATGCACCCTGTAATATACTAGGACTGGATACATGTAGACTTATCCCAATCTAAGCTCAAAAAATCAATGGTACAAAAAAAAAGCTCCCTGGACAGATGGGTATTACACCCCCAGAGTTTTAAAGAACCTCGTTCTGTTATGTGCCTTGTACACTGTCTAAATCTTCAGGGATTCCGTTATGTTGGTGTGGTGCCAATGACTGGCGTCAAGCAAATGTGGGCCATATTAAAACAGGCTCTCAACCCCTCGCCAGGCACGTCAGGCCTGTACGCTTCCTTCATTGTGGGAAAGTATTGGAAGGGTTGTAAAACAACTACATACTGGAATTGCCATCCACCAATAGAATCATAAGTGACAGCCCGAGCAGGGTTTACTAAGACAGAGACAGTTCGCTCAACTATACTCTTCTTTTATCTGCGTCATGAAGGTGGTGCAGATGCCCCTCGAGTGGGAGTGAGAGCCGTGCTGATTTGTGGTGTTGTGTCGGATCATATCGCCAAAACAGGTCACATTTGTGACGTGAGTCCGCGGGATCAGGTGTGTGAAACGCACCGATGGTAAAATTAGGGCTCATTGGTTTGCAGAAATCATTTGCATGGGTTGAAAACTGGCTGAAGGATCGTATCCAGAGAGTTGTGGTCAATGATGTCCTACTCGCGATGGTCACCAGTTATGAGTGGTGTACCTAGGGTTGTTCTTGGCCCACTACGATTTAATAATTTTTTAATGAGTAGAGGTAGAATTAAAAGCACTGGTTATTTTTGCAGATGACACCAAAACGTGTAGTGTAATACAGTCTATGGAGGATGTTCATAGGCTGCACGGGTGACTTGGACAACTGAATGTGTGGTCATCCAACTTGGATGAGGTTGTAATGTGGATAAATGTAAGGTTATGCACTGGGGGAGAATAATCCAAAGGCAAAATATGTCCCTTGGGGGAGTAAATATGGGGAGATCCCTTGTTGAGAAGGACCTGGGGGTAGCTAGTAGATCATAAATTGAATAACAGCATGCAATGTCCAATCAGTCTGCCTCTAAGCTAGTAGGTCTGTCATGTTATCAAAGTGTTGGACTCCCTCGTGATAGGGAGTAATTATTGTATCACTATACACCATAGCACTGGGTGGTCGGCCACCTGAAACATGAGTCCCAGTTCTGGGGCACGGTCCATAAAAAGGATGCCTGGAGCTGCAGAGGTTTCAACGTAGAGCCACCCAAACAATGATAAGGGTATGGGGGTCTTAGTTATGAGAAAGATTAAAACACTAGAGTTTTAGTCTGGAAAAGAGCGACTACGAGAGACATGATCTAATTTATTAAAATATATGGATGGTCCAAACAAAAAATATGGTGGTAGTTGTTTCAGATAAATCAAATTCAAAGACGAGAGGGCACTGTCTCGTCCTGCGCGAAATCAAGTTTAATCACCGGGAGGGCGACAGGGCTTTTTTCTATGAGAACTGTCAATCTGTTGGAAGTAAGCCCTGCCTCGGGCTGGTCACAGCAGGGAACGATCGAGAGCTTCAGATAAGGTCCAATGCCTTTTGAATACACCTACAATAACTTTATGTGTGATGTTACTAGTAATTGGTTTTCCCTAAATCCATCACTACTCCAATCCCTACCCTTCCTTGGTTGAACTTGATGGACCAAGTTCTTTTTCAACCGTATAAACTATGAAACTATAGCTGAGCAAGTCCCTAAAGATGTTGTTGAAAATCTCCTTGAAGAAAGAAGGTGCGTTACAAACGGCATCACCAGGTACTCAAAGTGTCCGTCACAAGTGTGAAGGCTGTCTTCCACTCATCACTTTTGCAAAAACGGATGAGGTTAAAGGCCCTGCGGAGGTCCAGTTTGGAGAAGACCTTGGCACCACGTATGCGGTCAAATAACTCAGTAATCAAAGGCAGTGACTTTGAACCCTGCACCAGCCGGAGATGAGGATTTACGCATGAATGGTTCAGTTTGATGTAATCTAACATTACTGCGGTTTCGGGCACAGAGAGTGGGTACACCCGACCCCGAGGAGGAGACGTACCTGGCAGCAGGTCATAGGGCAGTCATAGGAATGAGGCGATGGCAAAGTCTCTGCTTGCTTCTTCGAAAAGACATCAGAAAAGTCTTAATAGGAAACTGAGAGACCCTCCAGAGACTTGGGGACCACGGAAGAGACCATGCCAGGTACTGGATGAGGAACTACCATACAGCGAGACTGAAAATCACCCCTGGCAATCAACGAAGAATCACCCCTGTCTTCCAGTTAAAGACAGGTGTGTGGAGCTGTAACCAGGGAATGTCTAACAAAAGGGATGAGGTGGAACGAGGCAGCACATAGAAAGACAGTCTCTCTTTATGTAGAGCTCCGAATTGCAGGAACATTGACTCTGTGAAGTACCGGATCGGAGAGGATTTGGCCACTGACCAAGGGGTTTCTCAAGGCAGAAGGAATGTGATGCCTGGAGACCACAGCAGCATCCACAAAGTCTCTGGCAGAACCAGAGTCCATGAAGGCAGAAACCTGAAACTGGCTGCCTGAGCCATAGCTGAGGAGCATAGGGATGTTCTAGCGTGCTCTCACCTAGGGATGTTTCTCCCAAGAACCCTAGGTGAGGATGGACAGGACAAGACCCAAGGAAATGTTCCGGACTGGCACAATAGACAGAGGTCCTCCTGATGGCGCCTGGAACATTCCTAGGTTCATCTGCAGCGGTCACAGCAGGAAGCTGAAGGGGTCTTTAGGAAGGCAGGGGCCAGGCGAGGAAAACGTTGGACCTGTACTTGCGCCTGTTCAAGATGCTGTTCCTCAGAGTGCTCCATAAACCGGATATCTATCCAAGCGGCCAGAGAGATGAGACCACTCATAGTAGATGGCAGGTCACATGCAGACAGCGCATCTTTAACTTGTTCCGAAAGTCCCTTCTTAAAGGCCACAATCTGCTGTAAAGCAGGTTAGACATGCTGCGGCATGGAACCACCAGGTTGTTTCACAGGTGCGACTTTGTTCAGGGTGGCAGCCAAGGCGAGGTACACAGACGTTAGGCAGAATCGTAGTCGGGGACAGGCAGGAGGTCAGGATGGGCAGCAAGGAATCCGAGTTGGGGACGTAGCGATAGGTCAATGCAGGGGCAGCAAGGAATCCGAGTTGGGGACGTAGCGATAGGTCAATGCAGGCAGAAAAGGATCAAAATCAATAGAAGAACCGATTTCACAACGGGAATACAGAACAATAGCACAAGGCATAGCACAAGCTTTTTCTAAGGCTGTGAGGCACAAAGATCTGGCAGGGAGAGGCTGGTTTTTTAAGGGTTGCTGGGAAACGGCCACCACCAATTAACGGTGGACAGCCGACGGACTGGAAGCAGGAGCGAGGATGGATAAGTATATGTCTTGGAGAGCGGGGGCACAAGGAGAGGCACGGGTGAGCCCGTGACCTGAGACATAGGTTGCGGGAGCACCCGTGACAACTAATATATTCTCTTACTCATTCTTAATACTGTGTCATGGGGCACTAGGACACAGAGGGGTTACGGGTGAGCCCACGACCTGAGACATGGGTCCCGGGAGCACCTGTGACCCATGTGACAGGCGGGTTTGGACTCCTTGCCTCCAGTTGCCTCCTATTTCTACTCAGCTTCCTCCTCTCCTGCTTCTTCATCCATTTCAGCACAGCCATGTGGAAACGGCCATGCTGAAATTCTGTCTGAACAAATCACTACAGATTGTCCTTGAGCTGTTGACAGGCATCCAGGAGCAGACAGATAAGTGGTTTCTACGAGCAGTTTATGGGTGATGGTCTGTCCCACAATGTACTCTTGTTACGTTATCTATTCACGTCCCCCACTTAATTGTTATTCAACCCTCTCTGCTGCTTGGTCAGGACAGACAACAGGTGACATCATCTGGCTGCATAGAAATTTTGTGCATGTGCAAGATCTTCTACCTTGCGCAGCCACAGTGGAATGTGCGAGATTTGTAGACAGCCGGGTGACGTCACTGGCTGCCTGGCCCGAGCGAGCAGCAGGGAGACATGAATAACAATTAAGGGGGAAGGTGTGAATAAATTAATGAGCGGAGGAGCCAGGAGGCGCTCAATTCGCCTGAGCAAGAGCGCCTCTGGATCATTTGCATATTTTTGTAAGCTTATTTTCTGGTTAATGCAGACCCTCCAAAGTTAGCTGAAAACGGGTCAATCATCCCCTGGAGGTAACAAGCGTACATATGTAAGACTACCACCCATAAACTAGTGGTAGATGTCCTTTAGGCAACAATGTGCAGAACCTAGTAGCCGCCTTATCCCAGACTAAGCGTATGTGCTCAACCTGGTGGTGTAGTGTTTCCTTGCGAATTACGCAGACAAGCCACAGTTGTCACATTTTTGCTGCTTGCCTATTCGCACTACAGAGGAACTTTGGCCCTCCCGCACACAGCCTCATTTGTAATGTACCAACCAGGTGGAATTCCACTTTGCATATGCTGGAAAGCGTAATTCAGGCATTAGTTGAATTTAAGTTTCAGAACCCAGGTCAGTTGAAGTAGTGAACAGCATAAACTTCACCACCAGCGAGTGGGCCTTCGTGGGGGACATTTGTGTTATGCCGCACTACTTCCAATATCCTACCAATATGGTCTATGCTGATGACAACATTGTCAGCGCTAACATCCTCATCCTTCCTTTGATCCTTCAGAACATGATGAAGGATGTGATAGTTTGTATTTTTGAAATCAGAAGTGCCGCACTCTCGGTAGTGGGTGATGCTAATTGTAGGGAGTCTGCCTAACCTGACTCAATCCTGGACACTGATAAAGACTGTACTTGACAAAGGTCGAGATGACCGACAAGTTGTAACACTAGTGATATGTTATGTTTCTGTTCAGTTAAAATGATTTCACCTGATATGGTGAATGTTAATAATTGATAGATTACCCTTTTTCTACATACAGTACATTCTCAACTGAAGATTCTCATTGCGGCAATGTAAGGGCTTTTTTCCTTTGTTCCTCTTTGCTTATACTATGAGTCATTGATATTCAGAGATAAACTTTTCTTATCTTCTGGCACTAATGTGTATATGTGGTACTTTGATGATTCTGTTTTACTGTATGTGATAACATTGCATCAGAGGTCCGTATTCATGATCATGAATAAGGACGAAAGCACACTAGTCCGAAACTCGTAGATCCTATTTTGGATGTTATGCAAGATGTGACCTTGCGTTTTGTAGATCCTATTTTGGATGTTATGCAAGATGTGACCTTGCGTTTTTTAACATTTTATACAATAAAAATCATTTATTTTTGAAGAAGAAATCGAGTGCTGGAATACCTTTGTTTTTTCAACTTGTACATAGCTCAGTCATCCGACAGGACTGCTTATTCCGTAGATCCTATTTTGGATGTTATGCAAGATGTGACCTTGCGTTTTTTTACATTTATACAATAAAAATCATTTATTTTTAAAGAAGAAATCGAGTGCTGGAATACCTTTGTTTTTTCAACTTGTACATAGCTCAGTCATCCGACAGGACTGCTTATTCCGTGCACCAGGAGCTGGAGTGAAGTCGGACCTTGTCTACATTGAGAATGTTATGAGAACTGTCAATCTGTGGAATAGCCTGCCTCAGGCGCTGGTCACAGCAGGGACAGCAGAGAGCTTCAAGAAGGGTCCAGATGCCTTTTTACACCTAAATAACATTGATTGTTATGTTATATAGAATTGTTTTCCCTAAATCCCTTCCTCATCCAATCCCTACCCTTCCTTGGTTGAACTTGATGGACAAGTGTCTTTTTTCAACCGTATAAACTATGAAACTATAGCTGAGCAAGTCCCTAAAGATGTTGTTGAAAATCTCCTTGAAGAAAGAAGGTGCGTTACAGAGTCCAAACGGCATCACCAGGTACTCAAAGTGTCCGTCACAAGTGTGAAGGCAAACGGCATCACCAGGTACTCAAAGTGTCCGTCACAAGTGTGAAGGCTGTCTTCCACTCATCACTTTTGCAAAAACGGATGAGGTTAAAGGCCCCGCGGAGGTCCAGTTTGGAGAAAACCTTGGCACCACGTATGCGGTCAAATAACTCAGTAATCAAAGGCAGTGACTTTGAACCCTGCACCAGCCGGAGATGAGGATTTACGTATGAATGGTTCAGTTCGATGTAATCTAACATTACTGCGGTTTCGGGCACAGAGAGTGGGTACAATATATATATTTATGTGCAACTGTATTTCAGTATTTCAGTGTTTCTTCAGTGTGAGGTCTTATATAGAGAGGTCTGTGCCTTTCCCAATAGAGTCTAATCAGTTAAATTGAACACAGCTGGACTCCAATGAAGGAGTAGAACCATCTTAAGTAAAAGTTTACATCTATACTTTACATGGATCTAACAGGCTTTATTATTTAAATCAAAAATCTACTTAAAAGCAACAAAAAATTCAATTTTGGCATCTGCAAGCCATTATACTACATTACCCAAAAAACTAAATCTAAAGTAACAGCATCAGCCTAGAGCCAGAATGAAGATTACAGACTAGGCTATATTCACACTGCCATTGCCCGCCATACCCTAGTATGGCTTGCACACGGCAGCACGCGGGGAGAGGAAGAGGAGGTGAGTGCTGCTCACCCCTGCCCCTTTCCATAGGGATATATGGCGACATGTCCTATCTTTTCACGGGGTACAGAGTGGTACGTTACGGTGCCCCCATTGCCGTCTATGGGGGACGTATATCGGTCGCATATACGTCGGCTGTATATACATCCTCCATGCGGCAGTGTGAATGTAGCCTAATGTGCATGTAGTTCCCGTTTTTCTTCAATTTTCTATTGTCTTTTTATCCCACCCGCAAAACATAATACTTGGTTTCCTTCCCAGCCTCATCAGTGAAAAAAAAAAAACATAATACTTGGTTTCCTTCCCAGCCTCATCAGTGAAAAAAAAACGCACCTGTCATCCGTTCTTTTTTGCGGCCCATAGATTTAGAACATGGACGCAAGTCTTGCATTTTTTGTTTTTGCTGGGAAAAGTGCCCGTCTTTGTTGGTGGTGAGAGGGCACTTCTTACCAGAAGATTCCTCATATTTGGTGGCTATTTGTAGGCAAGGAGGGATTGGTCTGGGAATATGTACTTTAGTCTGTTGTCCTTATGAAAATGGCTTGGAGATCTGGTGTCATTTGGGGGTTGTACGTGACCACTAGGGGCACTCTGCTCTTGTCCTCTTTCTGTTGGTATTCCAGGAAGCTGCTACTTGGAATCCTAGTAGCTCTGTGGATCTGTTTATCTATAATCAGTGGGTGATACCCTTGTTGTAAGAATTTTCTCTTAAGGGATAGAATGTGTTGCTTTCTTTCCTCACTATCTGAGAAGATCCTGAGTAGATCAGAGTTTGGCTGTGGACAATGGATTTGTTTTAGATAAAAACTGTTCCATTTTTGGTATGCTGGAAGACCTGTGGGTTTTTGATATATTGTAGTTTGTATGATATTGTCCTTAATGTAAATGGTTGTGTCCAGGAAATGTACCTTAGACCTACACCTTATAAGTTTTGTACTACTCTCCAGGCCTTCTACCTAACAATGTCTGCATATTTGTATAGTCTACACTGCTGGTTGGCTCCCTTTAAACACATTTTTCCTGAAAGTTCCTTCATTAGAAAGTTTAAATGTTTACTAGTGGTGCAGCTATTCATTCAGCAAGCCAGCTTTTTTGTCTTTACATTGCCAGCACACTAGAGTCTTTTTCATTTAAATCTTGGAATATTTTTCTATTGCATAGTATTTTACCACATTTGGATAGCAATTTTCACTTACAGTAAACTTGCATATATTTTCACTTTCCTCAAGGTATTTGCAAAACTGTGATAGAAGCAGAACTGCAAAAAATGTGTTAAATAAAAATTTCCTACAGTATTAGGAATATGTATACATTCTGTAATATGGTCATGTTACTACTGACCTAATATATTAACTTAAGAAAAGACTTTATCTCAAAACTAAGATAAACCCCTTATTTTCACTTTTAGGACACAGCCCAATTTTTCAAATCTGTCATTTGTTAAGATATGCAGTTATAACTTTGGAATGCTTTATCTTACTGAGTTTATTTTCAGACATTTTTCATGACATGTTGTACTTAACATTAATGCTATAGTTTATTTTTCATTGTTGTGCACTTATTTATAAAAAAAATTGGAAATTTGGTGAAAATTTTGAAAAATGTGAGATTTTCTGATTTCTAAACGTTATGGTCATCATACAGTTATTCTAACTGCCGAAATTGGCTGCTAACTAACATTACCCATATGTCTGCTTTATTATTTTAGAGGATTCATCTCTATAAGGGTTTTAAAAGTTCTAAATATTGACAGTAAAATGATTATTTAGTCCTAAAATGTACTCGTTCATGAAGGATAAAATGAGAAAACACATATCAGATTTCTTTATGCAGTTTCTTTAAAGTAGGGCAATACCCTGCATGTGAATGTAAACTACATTAGGGGCCCACGGCAACACTATAATTAGGGTGGGAGCAATACCCCATTGTTTAACCTTTAACAGCTTATTTTTTTTTGGGGGGGGTGCAAATAAAAATGATTCTGCAATTGATTTTTACCTAACATGCTACTTATGTTCTATGGGTCAGTACGGTTAGAGTGATATCCCATTTATATAACTTATATGTTTGATTTGTTTTACAGAATAAAAACTCATTTGGAGAGAAAAATCACTTGATTTTGCATCGCTGTCTACTAAGCAACATAACATTTTTATTATTTTGTTGATTGAGCTGTTCTAGTACTTATTTTATGCACAACCAGTTGTACTTTTATTGGTATCATGCAGGGGTAAATGAATTTGTGATCACTTTTTAATGTGTTTTTTGTTTGGATGGATGCACAAAAATCATAATTTTTGTGGTGCTTTTTATTAATTTTTTAAAGATGTTCTCCATATGGGTTTGGTAAGGATTTTATTGCAAGGGTTGTTACAGACGTGTTCTCACCCTTCCCATCTCCAAGCTACAGCCGGTTTTAAGCACACATTCCTATGCATTTCCAACTAATATGGAATGGATGTCCACGTGGTGTGCCTTTACTATTATACATCTACCGTGTGTACGGAAAGTATTCAGACCCCTTTAAATTTTTCACTATTATATGGCAGCCAGTTGGTAACATCTAAACAGTTTTTTTTCTCATTAATGCAATCTCTGCACCCCATCTTGACAGAAGAAAACAGAAATGCCTCTGCCATTCTTCCTTGCAAATCCTCTCCAGTGGATGGTGAACGTTGGTGGACAGACATTTTCAAGTCTCTCCAGAGATACTTAATTAGGTTTAGGTTAGGGCTCTGGCTGGGTCAGTCAACAATAGTCACAGAGTTTTGAAGCCACTGCTTTGTTATTTTAGCTGTGTGATTTGGGTCATTGTCTTGTTGACAGGTTAACCTTTGGCCCATTCTGAGGGTCCTAGCACTTTGGAGGAGGTTTTTGTCCAGGATATCTCTGTATTTGGCAGTGCTTGGTTTTTTCCACACATACTGCTTAGAATTAACACCAAAAAGTTAAATTTCTCATATTTATTATTTCTCATAATCTGGGAGTCCTTCATCAGATTTTTTGCATAAAGCGTGTGTACTTTCATGTATCCGGCACTGAGGAGATGCTTCCGTCAGCACACTCTGCCATAAAACCCCAACTGTGGAGGGCTGCAGTGATTGTCCAATCTCCCTACTGCATCTCTGGAGCTCAGCCACAGTGGGGTACTACCTCTCTCACCAAGGCTCTCCTCCCATCATTGCTTAGTTTGGCTGGACGGCCAGGTCGAGGAAGAGTTCTGGTTCATCCAAAGTTTTTCCATTTAAGGATTAAGGAGGCCACTGTGCTCTTAGGAACCTTGAGTGCCGCAGACATTCTTTTGTAACATTGGCTAGATCTGTGCCTTACCACAATTCTGTCTCTGTGCTCCATGGACAGTTCATTTGACCTCATGATTCTCATGTGCTCTAGCACTATGCACTATGAGCTGTGAGGTCTTATATAGACAGGTTTGTGCCTTTCCTAATCAAGTCCAATCAGTTTAATTAAACACTTAAAGGAGATCTACCACCAGATTCCATTATCGTCTTTGAAACTTGGAGCCCCTCGGGCTCATTTGCATACAGTCCATCCTGGTGGTAGATGCCCTTTAAATAAAGGTATAGAACCAGCTAAGGGAGGATCAGAAGGAAATTGACAACATGTGACCATGTGATATTTTAGTTTTACTTGTTTAATAAATTAGCAAAAATATCTATACTTCTGTTTTTTTTTGTCATGATGTAATGCAGAGTGTACATTTATTGATCTTACATTTTTCATCTTACCAATGCCCACTGTAAGTAATGTTCTTATGTTAATATATATTTTTATGCATGTTCGAGTTGGTTTCTTTGATAATCTATCATATATTTTAGGGACACTTTTTTTTAGAATCAGTGAGTTAGGGCAAAAACGTATCTGTAAACAAAATGGATCAGTTATATCTGCGGAGATAAAAGTATTAGGGAAGACATTTATTATGTACATGTTGGTGTTTCCAGTGCATTTGCTACAAACTAGTTTATATAGCTAATTATTCAATCATCTCATGAACTCGGCTATATCAAGTGTTGTTGTATAAAGGATTGTTAGAATTGTGTCCTCCTAGCAAAAGCATAATTCCCCTCTCCAGTAAGTGGGCTCCAGGGATAGTTTCACACCTTTCATGTGTGAGAGGTTTTTTCTGTACTGTATGAACAAGAAACATGTCAGAGTAAATGAATAAATGTATTAGTCATGCATAAATGACACCATTAAGTGGAGTTCTGCATACATAATGCATTCAATGGAAGTTTCACAAGAATTAGCTGGTAAATTCTCTTCAGTTAGCTTTCATAGAACACATGTGAATCTAACACAGACATTGGGGCAGATTTACTTACCCGGTCTGTTCGCGATGCAGGGCCGCGTTCTCTGCACTGGATTCGGGTCCGGCCGGGATTCATCAAGGTAGTTCCTCCGACGTCCACCAGGTGGCGCTGCTGTGCTGAAGTTCCCTGAAGTGCAATGAAGTTCACGATCCTATCCTGGATGAAGGTGAGTGCAAGCTCCGCGACACAATTTCCTTTTTTCGTTTTCGTTCGGCCACGCTCCCCCGATTTCCGTCGCATGCATGCCGGTGCCGATGCGCCACAATCCGATCACGTGCGCCAAAATCGTGGGGCAATCTGCGCAAATCGGAAATATTCGGGTAACATGTCGGGCAAACGCGAATCAGGCCCTTAGTAAATGACCCCCATTATGTTCAACCCACATTACTGTATATATTTTTTTAAAGTGGATTTTGTTATAGACTCGTGTATAAGCCGAGAGGTCGTTTTTCAGCTCATTTCTTGTGCTGAACAACTCGGCTTATACACAAGTATATATGGTATGTTTTATTAAATAAAGAATTTGGAGACGTTTGAGGCCTGGGTCAAAGAAGTGGAAATTAAATTGTAGACCCAATTGCATCTCAATGTACTTGCATTTTATTTCAGTTTTATGGCGTTAACATGCAAAACAAGGTAGTAGATAGCGCTCTGTTTTTGGTGGTGCATGAGGAGTAACTTTCAACATAGATTCAAGTAAGAGCTTATCTTCATTTCCAAAAGCATTCATGACTTCCTAGTAGCATGGTAGCAGGATCCGTTTGGCCTGTCCTGAGCCTTTGTCAGATGACAAAGGCTCACGACAACCCAAAAAGTGTCCTTCTACTATTCTGCCCCTATGGCTCGGAAAGATAGGTAAAGTCCAAAATGTATTTTAAAGGCTTTATTTTCTATTGCGGATGACGCGTTTCAAGGACGAATTGTCAGGTCCAGAATAACATACAATAAAATATGGTAATGAATGAACTACCTGTATTAAAGAAGTCAACCCTGGCAACACCTCCTGGAGACGCTAACCAAATTGGTAAGTATACAACATGTAATAAACAAAGATTCTCAAGTACATTGGGACATATTGGGGCAGATTTACTTACCCGGTCTATTCACGATCCAGCGGCGCGTTCTCTGTGCTGGATTCGGGTCCGGCCGGGATTTATTAAGGCAGTTCCTCCGACATCCACCAGGTGGCGCTGCTGTGCTGAAGTTCCCCGGAACGCACTGGAATACACCGAGCCGGGCTGAGTGAAGGTAAGTGCAAGCTCCGCGACACATTTTTTTTTTAAACGCGGCAGTTTTTCCGAATCCGTTGGGTTTTCGTTCGGCCACGCCCCCCGCTTTCCGTCACGTGCATGCCAGTGCCGATGCACCACAATCCGATCACGTGCGGATTCAGGGGAAATCGGCGCAAATCGGAAATATTCGGGTAACACGGGAAAACGCGAACCGGGCCCTTAGTAAATGACCCCCAATATGTGGGCTACACAATATGCAACCCATAGGAGACACCATTTCCTGTCACCAACAGAAAAAATCATGTTTACCATTACATTGTTTACATTGATATCAATTATTTGATGTTGATCTAGTAAGGGTTATGATACAAGATGAATATATTATAAAAAACCAAAAATTACTATAGCTTTTTATAGCACTGATAACCGAATACAACAGACAGGCATAAACCGTTTTAGAGACCAATTCACAAAATACCTATGACTCAACATCGTAATTCTCCCTTGTGCATTAATGATTATAATACCTTTTAACAGGATATATAGAACAATGTGAATGGGCCCCCAAAACCTCAAAGAAACCTACTCCATACAATTAATGTAACATTTGATATTTTTTGTATCAAGATACAACAAAACCCATTCATAATTCAGAGTAGATATAGAAAAGACCACCTTTTGTCATATGTTCATAACCATGGAAATATAATCATAAATGCGGGTACTTCCTAAAACAAGAAAAAAACCCCATTATCTATCTCAGATTCAAATGTAAAGATCATATCAATTCTTCTGTTTAGTCCCAATGGAGCACGACTTCCCAGCATAAATATCCAATAGGATTCACGGTTTAGGAGTTTCCTCCTAATGTCCCCACCCCGTACGGGAAGGGATACTTTTTCTATGGCCATCCATTGGAAGCCCATCGGTTTCTTTTGGTGACAATCCCGAAAATGCCTGAAGGCTGCCGAGACATTGACTGTTTCTTTGTCTATATCTGACAAATGCCTTCTAATACGGATCTTCAAAGGACAGGTTGTGTGTCCTACATACTGTATTTTACACTGTACGCTTTCAATGACATAAACGCAATTGCAAGTATTGCAGTTGATATATGTGGATAATGGAAAGGCAATTTTATTGGGACATGAAATGACTGTATTATCCGTTTTGATGTAAGAGCAAGCCTTGCATTGTTTATGTCCACAATTATGCGTACCTGGAAAGTCTAACCAAGTATATTTTCCCTATATTGCGATCTTGACTGCTGAATGGACTGGGGGATAAACTCTCTTAGCAACACATTTAATACCCGATCTACTTATATTTTGTAGTAGAATAATATAATATCCTAACTATTTCACTGACATCAGTGAATTGATCACTATACATGGTTGAAAACACTATAGGTTTATTATTCTTATTGTCATTTTCCTTATCTTTGCCCTTCGTATTGCCTCTCACTAGAGTGTTTTATGTGAGATAGCCTTCTCTCGGCCCTGGTGACACCCGTTTCTTATATTTTCTTACATACAAACGTTTTTTCAGCAAATACATCTCTATTATGAATTGATTGTCTTCACTACAATTTCTTCTCAGACGTATCATTTTGCCATAGGTGACATGATGTAGCTAAAAGTGTAACATTGCCGGCTGTGTCTTTTTTGTCTAAAGAAACTTGTACCCTCTTGTCTTGTCCTGATAGATTAACATCTAAAAAATGATATATTTGCCTCCAAAACAATGGATAACCTTAAGGTTCATGCTACTCAAATTGATAAATGTCATGAAATCGTTATAGGAGTCCTCCGTGTCCCTCCAAACCCACACCCAGCCATACTATAGATTCCCGGTGTGTGGGTTTGAGGCACAGAAGACCACTTGCTCCTCCCACTGTGACATATATATGAGGGATGGGGAGAATTTTGTCCCCATTGGGGATCCTTCTATCTGGAGATAATAATTGCACATAATTTTTTTGTTTATGATGGTAAGTAAGAATTCTAATGCTGGTAAAATGAATTCCCTCAATTCTTCCCCATATGTACTGTAATTCTCCAAATGTATACACAAGTAATGCAACCCTAAATGATGTGGAATAGATGGGTACAGTGCGACAACGTCACACGTCGCCCACTTGTACTCGTCGCTACCCTCAAAGTCAGGCATGACCTGCAGCAAATGCTTTGTATCCTGCAAAAAGTGGGAGTGACCCTCGTCAAAGGGCTGCAGTTAATGGTCGATCCATTCCCCCAGTCTCTCACCCAAACTACCTATCTCAACCACTATGTTAAACCTCTGGAACTGTCAAGGCCTTTAAACTGGACCTCTGGCCCTGTTAATATAAATGAATGGTTCACTATCCATGGACTGTTAATGCTGTTGAATGGCACACTCATTCAGTATCTGAATGGTAACTAACCATGGAACTGTTGCTACCTCTGATTGGGCATTATAATTAAAGGGGTTTACCTATGAAATAAAATTCTCAAATTTCAATCCCCTAGTATCTGATACATAGAAAAAGAGAGATGAGACAGATCAGAGATGATGAGATTCATGAGATGCACATAATACACATGGCATTCTCAGTTATGCCATCTCAGCCATTACATACACATTCAGCTCTGCTGTGCTTCCCCCCCTCCCCTGGATAAAAACCTTATCTGTCTGTAGCTTGTAGATTTACTCTTCACATGCAGCTTTTTTGCCATTTTCAAAAATGTTATTAAAAATGATCAAAAGGCTGTACAATCCTAAAAATGGTAGCATTGAAGTTGTCATCAAAATTCACAAAAATTTCACCACCCACAGCTCCGTACACTGAAGTATGAAAAATGTATTAGTGACAGATGATGTCAAGATGAAGAATTTTATTTTTGTACAGGAGGTTTTAATTTTTGTAAATGTAAGAAAACATTATAAAACCAAATTTGGTATCCCAGTGATCACACCAACCCAAAAAATTAAGTGGATATGCCTTTTGGAATTTTTTCCCGCTTCCCAGTACATGGCATGGAATATTCAATACCATCACTATGAAGTGCAATTTGTTACAAGCCCTCATACAGCTCCATACATGGAAAAATAAAAAGTTATAGAAAATAAAGGACCTCAGCATGAAGTGGTTAATAACAGTGAATCAGAGAATGTGTTATTTTGTTATCCTGAGATTATTTAACAATCTTGTCTTTATGGGAATACCCCTTTAAATAATTACATTACATAGGTTTGATTGTATGTTATGATTTTTTAAATTATTTATCCTATATTGAAATTGAATGAAGTCAGCATAAACAACGTTGTATCATATAACAGTTTTGGTGGGGGCAGTTGACTATCTAATGAGTATGAGAATGTCCTGACTCTCCCCTAGGCAGATGATCAGAAAAAGAAGGGTTCTTTCATTCTGAGGGAATATAAGCCACTGCCAGAGATGTTTAGTAAATATTCTCATACCAAGACTTGTAAGTGTAAAATATTTTATACTATTTCACCACCAGCATGGTCTATAAGACTTTTAAAGTATGACTATAAGCATATACTTTTGACATACATTTGTACTTTTGTACCTATACATTTCAATACTGCAATTAATACACCCATTATTCTTTACACATATATGCCACCAATAACGCAAATTATGTTTGCTCAAGGCACATATAATTATTTTTGCTTTTGTAAGTTTCAATAAATTATAACAAAACCTAATAGTGAAACAAAGCCAAAATAAAAAAGGTCAAAAAGAAGCACTATTAACCCTAAAGATTCTTCACCCTTTACAAACTAGTCAAGATTTTCACAGCCGAATATACTATAATTGTAGAAACATGAAAGATATTTGGTGGGACTTTGCAAGCAAAGTTATATAAAGGCACTTTTAAAATTAAGGTGAGTGAGGCCGATTGGTTACTTCTAAGGGTGAGGTCACACGTAGCGGTTTAATTGCATTTTGAAACTATGTACAACAGCTGAGGATAGGTGATTTGCCTTATTTCATTACTGTTAAGATTGCGTTACTATGCGTTTTGTAAATTCAAATGTTAACAGTAATGTAATTAGGAAAATCAAGTCTCCTCAGCTGTTGTAATAGGTTTGAAAATGCATTAAAAATGCAACATGTTAAATCCCAAATTAACAGTACTGTCGACTCCTGTGTATAATCACCTCACGTGGCTTGTGTCCATGTGGATTTCAGACATTTGCAACAAAAAGTCTCAAAAAGAAGCCAAAATTTTCCCCTGCCAGGATAGGAAAAACTGAACATGTATCACAAGTAAAAAGACAGGATCATACAGAAGTCTCTAAAATTCACCTCAGAGAGACGAAACTATGATACTTGTGGCCCTATGTTCCCAACAGGAGAGATGTTAACTCTAAGTGCTCATTTAGCACAGACTAAACTTTATGTAACTATTTCACTGCTATTGCTACTGCTCGTTCCATACTTTTCCACGTGGAAAAAGCTTCCAGGCTCCCCACCGTATAGAAACTGTATGTACAGTGTGTGCTAAGTAGATTTACTTGTTGGAATCTCATTGGACCTGCTGCTATTTTACTTCATGAGAGAACACAAGACATCATAGGAACTATGCAAAAAGACAGGGAGAGGTTAGTCTCTGCCCACTTTACTGCTGCTTGAACAGAAAAAATGCCATAAAAATAAGAGCATTGTTCTGTTTCTGTTGAAAAGGGAGACAATTTGGTAATGGATTAAAGGGGATTTAGCTTCTTGAAAGCATATTACAAGTTGTTGCTTGTATCTATTGCTGTTACTAATACAATTTTTTATTGTGTATTGGAAACTTTTTAACCCTTCACGACCCGTGATGTAATAGCAGTCACGGGTCGGGGCCGTGTGCATGGAGAGGGCTCACGCCTAAGCCCTCTCCATAGCCGTAATCTTTGCTGCATATTGCAGCAAAGGCTTACCGGTAACACCTGATCGGTGCCAGCAACGTTCGCGGGTGTTTTTCCCTGATTGCCGAATCGCATGGCACCGCCATCTTTCAAGGATCGCCGCTCCCCCGGTGACATCATCATCGGGGACGGCATCCGTTGCATGGTCGTCGGGTCTCACAAAGACCCGAGCTCTTTTGGATTAACTCATGCATAACAATGTGCTATCAGCCCATTGTAATGTATGAGGAGTAAAATCCCATATACTTGCCATACTGTAGTATGGCAGCATGATAGGATCGTACAGACACCCTAGGAGTATAAGTACCCCAGGGAGTCTGAAAAGAAAATATAAAAAAAATAAAAACAAAATTATAATAAAAACCCTAAAAAACTCAAATCCCTAGACTGATAAAATATAAATAAACAGTAAAAATCATAAACACATTAGGTATCGCCCGCTCCAAAAGACCCTATCTATCAAAATATGATAATGTTTTTCACTGCGTTAATCCCGAAATGGAAAATTGCGCCAAGCGAAAGGGCACTTTTTTGTCATTTAAAAAATTAAAATTCTATAAAAAGTGATCACAAGGTCGTACAGTCCTAAAATTGATAACATTGTAAATGCATCAAAATCCACAATAAACAACACCACCCACAGCTCCAGAAGATGGCAAAATCCCCCCAAAAATTTTTGTACAGGAGGTTTTAATTTTTTTAAATGTATGATAACATGTATAAAACCTATATAAATTTGTATCCCCGTAATCGTACCACCCACAAGAATAAGTAGACATGTCATTTGGGGGCACAGTGAAATCCGTAAGATCCAAGCCACAAAAAACGGCAAAATGCGTTTTTTTAACCAATTTCACTGCATTTGAATTTTTTCCCGCTTCCAGTACAAACGCATGGAATAATAATACCATCTCTATGAAGTGTAATTTGTTACGCGAAAACAAGTTGTCACACAGCTCTGGACATGGAAACTAAAAAAGTATGGATTTTTGATCATAGGGAGATGACAAATGAAAATGAAACAAAAAGGCCAGGTCCTGAAAGGGTTAAATGACCTTTGAAATATCTTCCTCACCACAACAAAAGTCAACTAAGGTGGTTTAGCACTGGTCTTCAATAATTATCAGATAAACGAGTTAGGAGACAAGAAAGAAGTCATAGCCACAATGAAGCTACAAAATGTATTGTAATGAACATTCTGCTAATGGAACAGTCCATTAAAGCCAACAGTGAAAGTATTAAAAATAGTTGCTTACAGAACCATAGTAACTGTCATTGGCCTTTACGGATTTTTTTTCTTTCTGGTTTTATCTCAGCACATGGAAAATTCTAAGAATTGATTAGTTCCAAGTCTTAAAAGTTGGTATTATGGACTTTCTCTGTAAAAATTCAACATAATAGCTAAACCACATTTGAAGAACCTTCGCTATGCAAGAACACTTGATTTTACCTAGGGAATTATTGGAAACAGAAAGCCATGAATATGAATCATAAGATGTATGACTTGCGCTAGAATAACATAATAGGAATGAATCTGCAGTCTCAGTCCGTTACTTTATATATAACATATATGATAATACAAAAGCAAAACCTCTTACTTCAACAAATAGGTACAAAATATCCTTTTTAGCATTCCCTTCCCATCCCCTTTTTATGTTTAAAATTCACCCCTTATCATGATAATATTTGCTCCAAACTCATCGGCAGAAGTGCAAAATCGTATGCTGAAAATTGTAAAGTTTGCATGCATGTTGGGACTAGAGAGGGGATCACTTTCATACCCCTGCTATCTTGCGGCTATTGCGGACGTTTATCTCAGCTTGTAGCATGGTTTTTCAGCCAAACAAAGGGACCACTTTTCCCACTTTTTTACATTAACATTGAGACCATTTATGTGTAGTTATTTAGATTTTGTTTTAAAAAAACGGTACTGCTAAAAATTATATTTAAACCTACCCGATTACTGGTTATATTTTAACACTTAAAGGGGTTGTATGGTTTCAAAATATATCATAATACGGTGCTGTCCAGAGCCACTCAGGCTGTTATAATAATAGTAGTATAATGTCTCTGAGCCTTCCCCACTGCTCCCATCCCTCCTCCTCTGCTGTGGCAAATAACAGCAGCCATGAAATGCAGGGAAACCTGCTCTGCTCATTGTAACAACAGTGAAAAATACATCTGGGGACTCGGATTGAACAACCACCAGAGGCCCCTCCCACCTGGGGGGGAGGAGAAGGAGGGGGCGGCCTGTATATAATATAACTGTGTAGTAGGGACTGTATATAGTATAACAGGGAGTGGAGGCTGTATATAATATAGCTGTTTATGGGAGCTGTATGTGGGAGGCCATATGGATAACCACCACGTGTAGGTAATTGTTTGCTCCTGGTTTATCAGGATGGAATTGATGGCAGATTAATATGAGGATTCTCACTATCTAATTATGAATTCAGTTTTTCATGAATTGAACCAAAAGTCCTAATCGAATTGTGTCACAAATTGAATCAAAAACTGCAACTTCTCTTCGCACAATCTTCAAATATGAAAAAGCAACTAGACAAGGGGGGACAGGGGGTCTTTAAAAAAACAAAAAAAATGCCGCTTCTCCTGTACTGGGTTGCCCATGAATATCAGAATTCTCCCATTCAAACTGAGGTTCTAAACATGATGTCATTTACCCACGGTGATGGTCAATCACACTGCTATATAAATCCCGCTCTCTACCCAATAATTCTATCGGAGGGTTTTTGGATATAGTAGGGAGTGGAGAGTGAAAAGAGGAGATTTTGTTGCTGTTTACTGAGAAATGATGGAAAGATTTTTTGTAAGTAACTTATTACTGAAAGGATGATATCAGGATTATTGTAAGTGATGTGAATGGACATTTAGGACATCAGGAATGTTAGTTCGGAATTGTAATGGAGATAAGGGGAATCATGGGCAGTGTCGTTTACTGGGGGCTTCATTGGGCCACTGGATAGCATTATTATGGAGGACCTATTCACATTCAAACTCAAAAAAGACCCTTCCAGCTTCCCAGAAAATTTAGTTATCTTCTGCTTCTGTATCTTTGTAAGCAGTAGCAAGGTGTGCGCCTCCCGATCCTTCTGGTGGGACAAGCGACACGGATTCCTGGGGAATATATGCTTCATTTTTTAGGATTGTTTTACCTTAGGGACATTATTTTGATGGAATATGTGGATTGTCCAGAGTAGCAGGAAAGGAGAAAAGAAAGAAGATTATACCCCCCAGACCCCGCCCTTATGAGTCATATTATTAAAAAATAGGGGTTGGGACTCATATCCAGGTCCTCGATTCCCTCACCCATTCCTTGTTATGCTGAAGTAGCATAGATAGGCCGATTAGGGTGACCTGAAGTGACTGGGGGGTGTGAGGGGAAGATCATAAACCTTGGTATCTAGCTGTGCAATTGATTAGTTAATAATAGTTCACCCCCATAGATATCATTCTTATATTCTTTGGCTGATTAGACAGTTTTAAAATTAAAACTTGATGTCAAAAATGGCAAAAAAGTGATATAATTTACTCTAAAGAAAAAGGATTGTTGAGTGTATGTCTGGTTACCGATAGCACATAGACCTTTCCATCCATTTACCACGGTTTAGCGTGTGTACTCACTATCCACTGCGGTATACGGCCTGGTAATTGCCCATAATGCTCTGAGAGATCGACTATGTGATATTAAGATGTTCTAGAGTACGTCTAAGACATCTTACTATTTGTGGTTATATCAATGTTCTCTTCCACAATGTCCTCCTAATTACGCCAACATAGGTGGTCTGCCACATCTCCGCCTCCTGAAGGGGCTATGGTTACTTGGCGATGATTCCGTTTCTGGAAATCTCCGATATGTGCAACTACAAATAATTTATTGACCCCGAGAAATTCTTGTCCTTGTCTCTTCCCTATAGGATCACAACCCTTTAGGCTTGGCACACCCGTGATTCAACGATTCTGTGCTCGCAGGGGACCCTGACGGCTGGGGGCTATCAATGCATCTGGATTACCACGATGCGATACAAAGGAGGGGTTACAATGATTCGTCCGTCGTGGGAGGACTAGTCCGTACCGTAGAGGATGAGGCTAGCGCGAGGCGACCATGACACTCCGTTCCCGAGAGCATGAGTTGCCTCGTAAGGAGTATAAGGCGTACTCGAACAATGCCGTTGATGGAGGAATTAAGGTTGATGGCATGGTCACACCAAGGTTTTTAAAGATCTAGACGACCGGAAAGAATTGGACAGTTCCGCCGCTCGAGAAATGGCCATCCCGCGTTTTGCTTTTTTGGCGGCGGAAAACAGAGCCCAATCGACAAGCCAGGAGACTTGCAATCACCCAGATGAAGTGGTACCCTTACACGATCGATAAGAGTGGTGGGTGGCAAGATACAGGGTGACCGGGATAGATAGCCCTGCTGCGTGCTCGGATCATTCTTGTTGGGATGCCGCCTAGGGAGAGAGCTTGCTGCCATGGGTCAGGGAAAGCGTCTTAGGGTGTTTATTAGAATAGGTGTTATAGGCAGGATGGTAGCGTGATTCTACAAGAAACCACACAGCCTTTTAGGGCTTACACTAACGTTCTACTTTTTTTTTTGTTATTTTGTGTTGGTGGGCTATGCGGCGTAGTAGGCAAGTAAGTACATATTGTGTGTGAGGAATTTGCAGGGGGGGACTTGAAGTTGTGAAGCTCTTAGGAACACACATATTCGCACCCAAACACCAAGTGGGACAATTTATTGGGGTTTTTGAGTAGGAATAGCAGGTCTGCGTGATGTTTTTTGGGTTTAGCTGTATTTCATTTTACTAGCTCAAATCATTGGCAAAGCAGGTTTCGCTTCAGTGTGGTACAAAAAGCATAGGAACCCCATACGGTACTTAGCCTACAATAGCGCTTTTTATTTCCTTTTTTCATGTTTGCTGTGGCTGAGGCTTGGATGGCACTAGTAGTGCAAGCTAGTAGTACCCATACCTCCCCACATTTGGGACCGGAAAAGAGGGACCCCACTGCCTACCCCCTAAGCACCCCCCCCACATCCCTCCGCTAGGCACCCTGCCCCCCAATTAGCCATATTACAACTAATCTACCCATCCCTCCTTTTTAACCCAAACTCTATATTTCCCTCATTGGTAATTTACTGCGCCAGCACCGTGCCGTTGTCCCTGTCCCATACATACACCGCGCCTACACCCCACTGATAATAACCTCTGTGTTCCGCCCGTGGAGAATTTTGTAACTGAACGAACAGATAATGCCACCTTGGTCATATCGGGCAGGGCATGTCAGTACGCCAAGAATTAATCTTGAACTTATTGAATCTTATTATTATTAGTTAGTCAGATGCCGTACACATATACGGATAATGTATGTAAGTATTGTATTTATTCGAGGATGGATGCAATCTTATATCGTTGTACCGCACTTTAGTTAAGGAAATGAGCTCACACATAATATACAAAATTGGATATTATAATATAATCGATAAATCGTCTCAATAATTACAATAATAATCTGCTGAGAAGATCCCCTATCCTTTCTATATATCAGCTTGCATGATTGTATTGTGTCAAAGTTGTTGTTTCCACAGTGTGTTGTATGTTTTGTAAAGGAAGCATACAGAATCGTTATATTAAATGGCAGATAAAATGTATTACGTACCAGAATCTCAGTCCTATCATTGGGTTTATAGCCTCAGTTTCCAGTTAGCTTCAAGGCTTCCGTGTCTATGGTGGAGAGGGTTGGGGTTGGTTTTGCAGCAGAGGGTCCCAGGTTTCGGAATCTCAGCCTGGGCAAACTTCATTTTTAATTGAATTATATATAAGAGTTGTGTCTGGGGAAGACCTGGAGCCCATGATTAGGGACAGAATATGACTGACCTGATGACGTGCAGTGAGGTCAACTGCTTTCTGCTAAGAGTCTTAGACACTTTCTGAAAAGGAAAGGAAAAGGGATTCCTGCCCGATGTCGGCCCTGGGGAACCATAGGTGATTTGCAGTGGACCCATATATGGACAGATTTGGTGATCTGAACTGGAGACGTGGTCCCTTGCCCTCTCTCCACTAAGCCGACACTTCTCTGAAGGGAAAGGATTCCCCGACGATGTCTGCCCTGGGGAGGGAAACCTAAGCCCGGACACTTCTTGAAAAGGATTCCCTCCCGGATGTCTGTAGAAGCCATTTTACTGTGGAGTTCAGACTCTTTCAAAGGATTTATAGGGGGGACAAAGCGGCGGGGTGGGACGGCGGGAGAGAGAATCCGTTTGAAAATTCAGAGATGCCCGTGACGGGGGCAGCAGAGAGAGAGAGGTACGAAAAACGGAAAAAGTCCCGTCAAAATCGGGACGGATTGGAGTAAGAGTACAAGTACTGTGAGGAATTGCCTGTGGCTGGGAGACCTGCGACCGTTTGTGTTTAGCTTAGTGACACGCAATCCACCGCAAAAACAGAAAAGTGGGACGATTTATTAGGGGTTTTTTGAGTTAGAATTAGAATTAGGCGATGTTGTATTTGTTTTTGTTTTAGCTGTATTTCATTGTATAGCTCAAAATCATCTTGCCAAAGCAGTTGTGCTCCATGAGGCTACAAAATCAGCAATAGGAGAACCCCAACGGTTACTAGGCCTACATAGCGTTCGTTAATTTTCCTTTTTTTTAGTTTGCTTGTGGCTGGGATATTGATGGCACTAGTAAGTGCAGCTAGTACAAACTGTGAGGAATTTGCTGGGAGGACCTGCGACCTTGTGTTTAAGCTCTTAGTGACACGCATATCCACTCAAACACCGAAAGTGGACAATTTTATTAGGGGTGGGGGTTGAGTAGAATTAGGCAGGGGAGTTGCGCTGATTATTTTTTTTTTTACCTTTATTTCCTTTTTAGTTCAAAACTTATCCTTGCAAAGCACAACCACTCCGTTGTGTGCTGTCAGGTAGGTTAAAACTAAGCCATAGCAATAGGATAGCATCGGTTTGTTTAAAAAAAAATAAAAAATAAAAAAAATATAAAACACAACCAACAATTGTTTTTTTCAAGTTTACACGTTAATTGGGAAAAAATGTTTAACCCGAGGGATAGGGGGTAGATGGACGAGGGCAGTGAAGGTGCGGGCGTCCAAATACTGCAGGGGGTAGAGGCGGTGGTCCTGGGCGGGTTTTCTGAGACAGCACCTGATGGATGCGATGCGACATTAAGATCCAAGGTCGGTTCTTTTGAGAGTGCGTCCACTTTTTCTCTAACTGGTGAACGCTCACGCTATTCAGACCACGAGTGTTATCCAACGTCCCCTAGGCTCTCAAGTTCTTTTATCGTCGCTCCCTCATACAGCTTAGCTGTTTTGTACCCCTAGTCGCGTTAGAGCACTGTTATGATTCCCTGTTGCCCCCAGACAGGCACTCCAGACCCGCAATTGATACACATGGCGAACCGCGTAATCCTCCCGTGACTCCCCGACTCCACCCGCGCGCGATTGCGGATCTAAATGCCTTCTAGCCATTTGTCCACGCAGTCAGTCTTTCCACGAACAGCGACCCATGGCACCAAATCGAGCCCACTCACTCGCAGGTACTCCACCCAGCGGCCTCCCCCCAGTCTTCTGCCCCACCTCCACCACAAATTTGGCATTGGCATTTACCGGCATCACTCTGAGGAACTGTTTTCTGGGGACCCTATTCGCACAGTCAAAACCTTGCTCCGTGCTGCTGCAGCTATTTTCGATTGCCCAGGTTTCCACCAGTCGCAAGTCTGTGGGTGATGATGCCATTATTCACGAGTGAAAGCAGTGGGTAAAGGAGGGCTCGAGAATGAGGAGAACAGTGGTCAGACAGTGGGCGAAGGTTGTTTCACGGCAGGAGTCACGAGGAGGGAGAGGTCTTGCGGCAGACGTGGGATCGGAGGATGATTGAGGTGAGCGTGAAGACCCCAAGTGGTGTAAGACGGGGTGAACACAGTGCTTCTGAGACGGTAGGCGAGGAGTCTCTATAGCAGAACAGGGTGGAAGAGCAGGTTGGGGGGGCCAGACGGAGAGGCAGGGCCAGAGCTTGTGCATCAGCCGCCCAAATGTGCCCTATAGTCAAGCATGCGTGTGAGAGGCTAGATTTCGAAGTCTGGAGGTTCTTTAAAGAAACCAACGGATGGACGAAGGCGTGTGGGTGCAAACCTTCGCAAAACCAGGAGCAGCAGGGGATTCCCACCACTACAGCTGTAATACCACCAGTATCTGGCCAGGCATCTGAATGCTAAACACCCCAACTGCCACTGGCACAAGCCGTTCAGGCACACACTGTCTCCTACCTGTGTCATCTGCTAGTCAGCCCCTGCCAAGGGACCCGACCAAACACCTCCCGTGCGAAAACCCCATCTTGCCCCACGATCCTCCACAGCATCCACCGGTTAGCTCTCCAATACCCAGACCGGTTGGAGCGCAAAGGAGATATAGCGCACCCACCCACCACGCCAAGCCTCAACAGTCACATCTCCGAAGTTGCTTAGCCTGGAGATGTGCCCTATAGGCTGGTTTAGAGACCGAGCCTTTCGAAAAACCTAGTTGGGGGATTCCATCCGTAGGTCGGTCCCCAGCCGCCCACACTTTTCCACGGGATGTGCGTCCCAGCCTCGGCACAAAGCACGTGTCCAGAGAACATCTCCGGCCACGACCAACGCCGTTTCTGAACAAAGGTCCAACCTGACACGGAGACAAGTGGACAGAGCTGTCATGCCGGGCAGGGCACTTTATATCGAGTGACGGACACATTGGGTTAACTTGGGTGGAGGCTGGGGAACCGAGTCGTGACCCTGGGGCTGGGGGTATATGAACTGCCGAGACGGGAGGATTTGGAGGGCACTTACCGCGAGTGCAGGTTCAAAGGCCCTATGCCTTTTTTTCCTCTCAACTTCCACATAACCCACTCCTCAGAGTGAGCTGATTAATCGGGGGCATGCGCCACAGTGGTAGTGCTCAGGCACAAGCAGCTTAGTGCTGTCGCTAAGCGACAAGCAGGCAGTTGCTCAAACGCTGAGCCTAGGCGATGAACACGGCACACGCCCAGGCAGTTATACAGGGCATCACGGCGCAGAGATCTGTGGCGTGGACACGCTGAACTGAGCCAGGGTATGGTGTGTGTGACACCGGCGTAACCTGGTGGCAGGATCTGCAACTCGGGCACCGGCGACACATGCTGGCCATGCCAGGCCCATGTGTTATTATCTAATGTTCAGGTTTCCTCAAGACCTAGACCCCAATCGTCTGATTTGCTTCACAAAGGTTGCGCCGCACTGTGCGCCATTTCAGGAGTCCCAGCACGATGCTGCCACTCTCAGGGCAAGCGCAGCGGCCGCCTCCAACATGCCATGTCACCAGCTGTTGTGCGAGTGCCCACGAGGTGGACATGCACACAACATACACACATGTCATCCAGAGTTTATCCAGCAGTGCAGAGCGATTGTAGGACTGCCAGATGGTCATTCCCACCAGAAATGGTAGTAGGTCCTCAGCTTCTCAAGTCTAATGAGGGGAGAGTGGCCGTGGATTGTATTGATATCTGTCAGTGCTGAGTAACTTTGGGCGCAACAAAGATCGGTCAGATGGTGTGCGCATTCATCAGCCTCACCCACCCCGCTGTTGGCCTGTGTGAAAAACTCTCTGTCAGAATGAAGGGAAGCTTTGAGCGTCGTCACAAGAGACGGGGGAAGAGAGATTCTCGTGATAGCCAAAGCACCCTTAGGTTCTGTTCTCAGCAGATTTCAAGGAGGAGTGGAGTGGAGGAGGAATGAGGGGAAGAGGAGGAGAATGTTGGCGATGACCAGAAGCGTAGGGGACCAGTGTTCAGTTCCTTCAATGTTCAGCGTTGCTGTTATGGGCAAGAAGAAGAGTGAAGAGTTGAAAGAGTTGGAGGGGAGGGGAAATGGGGACAGTAGGTCGCATGAATGCGGGAGGAATCTTGCGCGTTGGGACTCTGGCGCATATGGCAGATTCATATAAGCGGCCTATCCCCGTGACACTCGCGTCAAGAATGTTATTTCCAGCACGCATTATGGGTTTCCTCTCTGGACCCACGTACAAGCAAAATCTTCCATCGAATCCCTGGAGCGGAAATAGTGGGTGAGAATGATGAATACCAGCAGGCCCTGGTGCACAAGCATTGAACAGTATTTCCCTTTGACAGCGCGCACGGCAGAGGCGTATTCTGCGGGACAAGAACGAGGGAGAGTAGGCGACAGGCAGCATTGTCCAGCACTGGCAGGGGTACGATTACAAGGCCTTGCCAGTTTCTGTTATGTCACCCGCAAAGACCACTGTCACCTGTCCCCATCCGGGCAGAGAGGGCTGATCTTACAGAAAGATGTGAGGGAGTAGTAGCTACCTTACCACGTTTCTAAATTGATCACACAGCTCCCACAACTTGGGTTTCAAAGCTGAATTGTGGCAGAATGGCGCTGTACGACTTGGAGTGGGTTCTGCCTTGCCTGCCGCTACGTGTGTGTCGAGCGGGTGTTTCAGGTAGTGGTGGCATCATTAACGAAAGACGTTCCGCCTGGCGATGACAGCGCTGAAAGGCTGAGCGCTATCAAGATGAATTAAGCCTGGATTCTCTCGCATTCCAATTCTCCCAGGGGAAAGAAGATGCACTTAATAATGTATGCATCCTTCCTCAGTTTCCTTTCTCCTAACTTGTGTACACGAAAGAAGGGGAGAGAAATGGCTATTTTTTGCCAGGGCAACTGGCTCTGGCTTTATGCAGTCTATAGTGATTTAAATTTTTTCTGGAGGGCCAACTACTCCTGTCACATGTTTTAAACATGTTTGGGGAGTTGCCACATACAGGCATCAATCTATGGTAATTTTCTGAGGACAGCTACCTGCTCCTCTGGTGTGAAACTTTTTTGGATGCCAACATACAGGCATTCAATTATTTATTTTTGGAGAACAGTCTACCGGCTCCTGCTGCTTTGAAAAACTTTTTGGGGACTGCCACTACAGGCCATACTCCAAATTAACCATTGTCTCAAGTAAGCTCCACACGTCGTCTTTTTGCTGCCTTCACACGTGTCTCCATGCTACCTCACACGTCATCGCCCAAGTGCCTCCACAAAAGTTAGTCCATATAGCTGCTCCATACAGTGTCCCCTTATCAAACGAGCTGGGTCAGAGCATTTTGGATTTTAATGCTTCCATTTAACGTTGTCGCCACCATGCTGTGTAATCCAAAAATATTGGCAAAATTTATCCATTCCACTTAGATGCGCGTTCTTGCGCTCTGCTTACATTCCCTCAACCCGCCATATCCTAACTATAAGAACGTCTCTTACACTTGCATCTGATAAACGGTTCTTAGAGTGTGTTTCGGGGAGTATAGCCTAGAGACGGGGTGGATTGGCAAAGCTGCCCTGGCAGCGGAGCGCCAGCGCTCCATCCCAAGATTCCAACTAACATAGTTATTACACTGCAGCCACCTTTATCTACTACTATGTTCCTGCCTCCATCACTGGTTCCCCTTACAACGAGCCTGGTTTTCACGGCCAGAATTTTGGGTTGTGTTTCATGGCTTCCACATGAAAATTGTTAATTTGTCACCACCATGCGTGTGTAATCCATAAAATATACTGGCAAACTTGTAGTATTACCGATTTATTTGAGCGCTTCTTGCTCACCTCCTTGGTTCCTCTCTTGCACCCATTGGTTTTAAGCCTGAGTCCATTTGGGGTACTGTTGCCATAAACTCTTTAGCCTGCTGCTTGCTCCTTGCATAGTCCCTATAGTGTCAGGGTAAATTTTGGATGTTTAGATGCATCTAGCCTCCATTCGGTCACTCTGTCATTGCCATGCTGTTTGCCATACTTTTGGCATAATGGTGCGATTAAGCACCTCAGAGGCATCCATGCATGCTGCTCTGCTTTCCTGTCCATTTCCGTGTGTTTCCATCCATTTTCTGAGGTTCCCAGGTGCTTGGCCAAGCTACTGTGCAGACCTTGGTCCCTGAAAAAATGCTCGAGTCTCCATTGACTTCAATGGGGCTCGTTATCGGAGACTAGCACTCGAGCATCGGGAAAAGTTCGTCTCGAATACGAGTACCCGAGCATTTTAGTGCTCGCCCTCATTCTAATCGACCAAGGTAAGCCTTGTTTGGAAAGATCACACACGATTGCATCATTGGGATTTGCTCAGTCAGAATTGCTCCATGCCGCTTCAGCGCCAAATTCTCACAGAGGGGTGCCTAATTTAGATCAGAACGCCACCACAACTAGTGCGGTGGTGTAGGGCATTCAGGTGGTGTAACATGAGTGTATGTTATTGCTATGACGGTGCACAGAAGCCCTGATCAAATACCCCCCATAGTGTTATAATAATTGGTTCATCAACAAAACCAATGACATTTGGTAATATATCTTATGAACCTACTAACACATATAGTAGCAATGTGAGTGCATTGAACCTACTAACACCTACTAAAACATATAAGTAGCAATTAAGTAGCAAAATATCCCACATTGGTAACATAACACTACAGTGAGTATGGTAACTTGTTTTAGGTTAAAAGTGTGCTTTCCAGACATAGCAGGGGAGAAAGTGATAAAATATTGCTTTGCGAAATAAAATGTATACTCATGGATGGGGTGTGCAGCTAAACAAGATCTTGGGTGTAAAGGGCAATGTGATATACATGTACAATACATTTTCCAGCGTATAATTGCTTACATGCCATTTATCATCCCTGTTCAGACTGTCTTGCAGCTGAAAACTCGCAGCAATTTGTCTAAAGATTTCTCCCATGAAAAGTTACAGCATTTAAATCTCAAGAAATGCAGAGCAAAATGCGTCAATCAAACAGACTCATCATCTAATCTCCAAGTCATTGAGGATAAGATATATTATGTCTGTTGATTCCAGGTAACTAGAAATGCTCAAATACGTTTGTGCCATTTGTCAGATGATTGCCTGGTTATAAACTGACACCATACATGGCCCTAAAACTGGTGATCTAAGTTTGACATATACGTAAATGGTTGGACTCCACCATACCTTGAATGTGTTCGGATTCTGGGTGAGGAAATGCTATTGCAATTAAATGCTCTAGAGCACTGTAGAGGTCCAGTAGCAGTATGCATGTATGCCCACTGCGCTAGGTAGCCAAGCAAATGCCCCGTAGATAGGTCGCCCCAGCATTCCCTCCCAATAGATGGTAGCCCAAGCACATGTCCGCAGATAGGTAGCTCCAGACATGCCCCCAGTGATAGGTAGCCCAAAGTACAGTCCCCCAGTAGATAGAGAGCCCAGCACATGCCCCCCAAGTAGCTAGGTAGCCAAAGTACATGTCCCCCAGAGTAAGATAGGTGCCACAGCATATGCCCCAGTAGATAGGGAGCCCCAACACCGTCCCAATAGATAGGTATAGTCACAAAAAAAATGAGTATCACATAACTATTCCCTGCAAATGGCTCCTCATCGCTCGGCACTCTTCTCTGTGACCTAGGCACCACCACTGCGTCGTGCTTAATGATGCTGCCTGGTCATAGAGAGGAGATAACATCATTATCATTGTCCACTACTCTCTATGACCATGCACTGCCGGCTAAGCAATGACGGCGGGGGCAGAGTGCCTGGGTCGTACAAAAGGACACAGAGTGGGTTAAAATTGCATCCATGATCAGTTCTGTGTGCGTCTAAGATGCTCACAGTGCGCGATCGCTATTTATTAAAGGTGTCGCATGCCAGATGGCAAACCATCAAAAGAGCCACATCTGGTCCTAAACCTTAGGTTTCCAACCCCTGCTGCATATACTATAAATGGGGAGGGGGCGTGTATGTAATATAACTAGAGAAGGGAGCTGTATGTAAATAAACTGATGAGGGGAGGCGTGTGTAGGTGATAAACTAGAGAAGGGGAGCGTATGTAAATAAAATGTTGAGGGGAGGCTGTAGTAAGACAATTGGGGAGGGGAGGCTGTATACACAATTAACATGGGGTGGCGTATATGATATGACCTATGAGGGGGAGTCCGTATATATATAAAGGTGCAGGGGGATGTATATTAATAAAACTTGCAGGGACTGTATAAAAATGTGCAGGGGACTGTAATAAATATTAACTGTGCCGGGGGACTGTATTTAATAAAACTGGGAGGGGACGACGTATATAATAACTGTGGAGGGGACTGTTATATAATAGACCAATGGGGAGGGGGCTGTACATAATATACTGTGGCAGGCGGGGCGGTGTATGTAATAAAAATGTAAGGACTGTATATAATATAAAACTGGCAGGGGGGCTTTATGCTAAATAAAGTGGAGGGACTGTATATAATATAAATGGCAGGGGGGCTGTATATAACATAACTGTGCAGGGGGCTGTATATAATAAAACAATGGGGAGGGGACTGTTATATATATTCTGGGGAGGGGCGTATATAATCATACTGTGCAGGGGACTCATATAATATTACTGTGCAGGGGGGCTTATATAATAAAAGGTGGGGGGGGATGTATATAATATAACTGGGGAGGGGGCTGTATATAATAAAACTGTGCAAGGGGGCTGTAATAATAAAACTGGGAGGGAGGTTATAAATAAACGAGCAGGGGGGGTATATAATATAAATGTGCAGGGGGCTGTATTGTATATAATAAAAACTGTGGAGGGGATGTCTATAAATATAACTGAGCAGGGGGGCTGTATATATACACTGTGCGGGGGGCTGTATATATAACTGTGAAGGGGACTGTATATATATATAAGTGCAGGGGGGCTGTATATATAAACTGTGGAGGGGTCTGTATATACTACTATAACTGGCAGGGGGGTTGTATCTAAAAAACTGTGCAGGGGGGTGTGCATATAATAAACGTGGATGGGACTGTTATAATATAATGGGGACGGGGGCCTGTATTAATATAACTGTGCCGGGGGTTGTATATAAATCAAAAATGTGGAGGGGGGACGTATAAATATAATATAAAAACACAGTGCAGAACACTTCCATACCACAGGAGCTAAACCACAGTCCGAGACGATCCAACAAGTCCACTTAAACAATAAAAAAAGGAGTATAAAAACCCTGACCGGAGCTCATGATTCCAATACGCGGTGTTCAAAATTCCTTCAAGATTTCAATTATATTCTACCGATGAGGAAGAGTGGCAACAAGATGTAGGTCCCTATCAGAACGTCCTAAGGTGCAGTTTTCTCCTTAAAACTCACTCAAACACGTGTGTAGCAAAACTAAAGAGAAAGTGTAGCACGAAAATCGCATAGTACGTTCTTAAAACCTTGGATTTTATCTTAAAAGTTATACTACAAGCAGTATGTGTGAGTATACTTAATTGAGATTTTGAAGGAATTTTGAACAACAGCCGTATTGGAATCATGGGAGCCGGGTCAGGGTTTTTTTATCTCCTTTTTTTATTGTAATAATATAACTGGGGAAGGGCGGCTGATATGAGATTAAAGGGGTTTGCCCACAAAAGAAATTCCAAATTTCAATCCACTAGTGATGTGTACACTAAAGATCCATTTTAACCCCTACTTTACATTTTTACTCAGTTATATTGCTGTTTTAGCTCATTAACTCTAGGGCGTAGTGTTAAACTTCAGGTGTGGGATGGGACTCTCTGAGCAGACACATTTTGATACCTGTAGTAGTGCTGTGAGATGTGTGTGTAGTGACAATGTTAGTTAGATTATGAGGTCCAGGTTCAGCCACTTTCATTTACTCTGAACATGTACTACAGTAGTATCAGTTACATAGAAAGAGAGTAGTAGATCAGAGAGGAGAGATGATGAGATCAAATAGTACACACGTGAACAGTCAGCTGCAATCACTGCTATTGCACAACACACTGCAAGATGTGCAGGCCTCCCTCCCCGCAAAAAGAACTTATCTCCATGTAGCTTGTAGCTCTCCTCACGATGAGATTGTAATGTACTCTTTGCCGGCAGGACGAGGTGAGTGAGCGTGTCCTGGATGAGGGGCGGGGGGGGGGGGACGGGACTAGGGCCGGTGGTAACAGCTCAGCCAAGATGGATGCTGACCCTTTGTTCAAAAATACAGGGTTCAGAAGAAACCAGGTCAAACTGAAATTGTGTACACCAGGATGATAGAGACAAGTTGGTTTATATGGGAAATGCTATGTTTTTGTTATAACAGTGATTAGAGAATGTGTTATTTGTTACCTGAGAATATTTAAGAAACTTGTCTTTTGTGGGAATACCCCTCTGAGAAGAACACTTGCTTGGAAATGGATCAGATAACTCCCTCATGTGTTTGTGAATTTAATTTTTTAAATGTGGAAATAAAATGTGAAGGTTTTATCACAGACCGGACTTATATTACAGTTTTTTGGTGAATTGCAGCTGTCCATACTGCTTGTCATGCTGCATAAGAGATGCTATGTGAAGCAATGGGCGTCATTTACTAAGGGCCCGAATCACTTTTTCCGTTGGGTTACCCGAATTTTCCCTGAATTGCTCCAGGTTTTTGGCAACGCAGCGATCGGATTTGTGGCACACCGGCCCTGGCATGCATACGACAGAAAAAAACGCTGTATTAAAAAAAAGTGTCGCTGACACGCACTTACCTGCACCCACGATAGCTTGGTGAATCCAGTGAACTCCGACGGACTTTAGGCAGCAGCGGCACCTGGGGACAATCGTTTGCACTACTAGTGAATCGACAGAAGACCCGAATCATCCACAGAGAACGCGCCGCTGGATCGCGAATGGAGGCCGGTAAGAAATCTGCCCCACAGTTGGCACCAATGAGTCAGTGAGCTGTGATTGTGCAGTTAGAAAAAATCCGTGTTCTTTTCCCCAACTGCATATAATATAACTATGTAGTGGGGCTGTATAGGCAGGAAGAGGGGTAGGCCAGAGGTAGGTGATTAAAAACCTATAAAGCAAAAAAAGGACCAAATGTATCATAAATTAGAGACATGTGCCACAATGGATATAGGGCCACCAACAATATACGATTGCTAAGTCTCAGAAAGCAATGACAAAGAAGAAGAACCAAATGAGCGTTTGAGTACTAAACATCAAATTTATTGATATGCGTTAAAAAATAAGACAATCACGTAATACCAGGTGGTTACAAGGCAAAACAGCCAAAGATAGGCGTGGGCAGACAAATAATTAGTAGACAATAGACAGGAATTTCATAAAATCATAAAGTGCATAGGGCAAAGCCTAGAAATCAGTCAGTACTGAATGAGTTAATGAAGCGCAAATAGAAAAATAAAGCAGGTAACCTACAATTATAAAGTATCACCAGCGCATAAGAGGAGAGCTGCCCAGCACCTCCCCGACACGTGTTTCGTCCTCGCAGGACTTTGTCAAGGGGGTGGGCTGTAGACGGGCGGAAGATTAAATCATGGAAGCTGACCAATAGGAGAACCGAGGCGCACCTGGCCAAATAAGCAGAAGGGTAATATATTGGGCGAATGATCCGTGGACTTGTGCGTCCGGCTGTGGGTAGGCGGGACAAGTACGTTAACCGGAGCAAGCAGAAGAAGTATGAATAAGGTTTAAATCACCGAAACGCGTAAGCTTTGATGACTATTTTTATTCTATGCTGTGTCAGATCATTGTACCCTTTTAATGGATTTCAAATAAAATTTTGCTACTTTTTATCCTAAAAATGACGTCTGATGTCAGGTGGAAATGTCTTTTTCCTGTCATGCTGCCCGAACCTGTGACGAGGTTTGTCCGGATCGGAGTGTCCAGAGTCAAGGACTAAGAGGATTGTTCGAACGGAAGGTGTGAGCTGATTTCACAAAAGTATCTTGTGGATAGTTTTTTTCTGGGAGCAAGTCACATGATCCGGATGACGACATGAGCCGTCGCCCACACGCGCAGGGCACAGCGGTCAGCGGGCATGCGCGCCTTACACCGGGGACTCAAACGCCATGTTGGATGTGGGGATGAAATAATGTATCAACAGTGTCTGAAGAGAAGGTAGAAGTTTGATAGATGAAATGTAAGAAGGATGTGCTAAGCGAGATTGCACACATTGGCAAAAGAAGATGAGCAGGTTGCCCAGCCAACTATATAAAAAAAAAAATGAATAATAAGGTTGTGGTGATGTGCAAATTGCGATGTGAGTGATAGGGTGGTGGTTAAAGTGAGTGTGCATGGTTGAGTGTGCAAGCGTGAGTAAATATAAGGACTTGCCAAGAAGAGGACCGTCAGCGGATGGGAAGCCGCAGCAAGGAGGAAAAACGTGAGTGAACGGAAAGATATATTACAAGAAAAGTGGGGTGTGATGTAGATGGTACAAAAGAACCCCAAATAAGGTGAGAGGTCCTGAGAAATGGAGGCACAGTGAGCAAAGGTGGTGTGGGGGGTCATATGCAACATGTAATCAATGTCGCAGGTGCATGGGTGCGAGGATATAACCAAAAGCGTGATAATAAAGATAATAAAGATGTGGTGCGTAGAGGTGGACACTGAGTGACAAGGGGGTGTGCAAAGAGTGTGTAGTGATGAAAAGCAGAAAAAAGTGCCAAAAAAAACGAAGTGGAAAGAAACAAACAGTGAGCAAGAGCAACCACCTCTGTTTGCCAGAGTTTTTCATTGATGAGTCTTGTCCTGCCAGGCCCGCACTCTCTTATGATGCAGCGTCTTGGTGGTAAGAACTGGAGAGGTTACCACCTATCCTCCAGGTACGGAGTCCACCCAAAACATGTGCTGCTTACAGGAGAAACACCATGGACAGCATTAAAAGGAAACAGGAGGTTTTTGAAATCTGTGTAGATTGTGGGGGATGGAAGTGTGTATTGTTGTGGTAAAGGGGGTGTGTCTGGTGTTTGGGGGAAGGGGAGTTAGTGGTGGAGTCAGTGAGGGGGAGTTGTTCTTTCAGTGAGGGAGGGGTTTCTGTTGTCAGTTAGGACAACTGGATGTTGTCAGTGGGTTTGTGTTGTGGTATTGGAGAAGGGAAGTTGTGTGCGTTGTCAGGGGGAGGGGGGTTTGTGTGTTGTCTATAATGGGGATGTGTATGTATTGTCAATGTGGGGGCTTGTTTTTTGTTAGTGGGAGGATGTACTGTATGGTTGTTAGTGAACACAATCTTGGGCTGTTGTGTGTTTTACAGTGAGAGGGGTCTTGTGTGTCTCAGTCGGGGAGGAGGAATTGTGTGTAGTCAGGTGGGAAGGGTGTGTTCTCAATGGAGGAGCTGGGATATTTTCAGTGTGGGTGAGTAGTAGTGTGATTTGCTAGTGAGGGGATTGCGTGATTGTTGTCAGTGGGGGGAGGGGGAGGGGACGGGAATTTGTTTGTTTTGTCATTGGTGAGGGGGAGCTGGATGTTATTAGTGTCAGAGGGGTTGTGTGTTTCAGAAGAGAATGGGGACCTTGTGTATTCTCAGTGGAGGACAGGGGCTAAAATGAAAATTTTCACTACAAATTGATCTAAGTACTTCTTTTCTTAAAAAGGTTTTTACTGGTATTATGTGTTTATTCATATATGGCTCTCATATAGACTAACATTAATATAAACAACAGTACACACCCTCTCCGGCACTTGTTTGGCCATTTCTACTGTCTGTCACACAGGACCGATGCAGCATTGCAGTATTCTGCACAATGAATGCCTGGATTCTCACACCGCTTAGTGGCAGTATGCAGATTACTTGGTGTCGATACTGCATTTGACCCCCTTAGGCATGTCTGCTGAAACCCCTAATGGCTGGTTCTCAGCATTCAGTCTTATCACACAACTTCCTCTGAGGTCACGCGATCTTTCTCTGTGGGATGGGCTATAAATCTGTTTTTGAACCATTTGTCTTTGCTAGAATTAAGTTCTACCTTGTGTTTGAGCCCTTGCCTGCTTATTTAAGTATCTGTGTAGCCATGACCCCAGGATTCGTGATCTACTCAGCAAGGTGCTCCTGATCCAGACTCTGACTCCAAAAGCTACTCCATCACTGTAGTTCTGTCCTAGGCCTCGCTTCCAGTCACACCTGTCGTGGTTATTCACCATGTGCTATTTCCTACCGGCTAAGCATGTGCAAGTCCCTGGTGCGAAACCCATCCTGCATTGGGGCGGGCTGCTGCTGAAGACAGGCGTGGGCAGTAGGCTCTGCCGCCTTATTAGTACTTAGGGAAGCTGGCGAAGCGACATATCATCCACACCAACAAGGTAAGTGACTGCCAGGAAAAGCATTGATATCACCACACTAACTACAACAGGAGTTTCAGACTGTCAATGTATAATGCATGTATATACTTGTTGTAAACAAACAGCAACTCAGTAGAGAAAGGAGCTATGTTATTATTTCTTTCTCCTCCTAGAGCCAGTATATACTAAAAATAATGCCCAGACAGGCCCTTTAGTCATACAACTTTTGAGAAACGTTTCGTTCCTCTTCGTATATATGGTCATGCTTGGTTTTGCTTTAGGCCACCTGCATGTGAAAGTGCTGTACGTGAGTCTGTATGTAATATATCTGTGCAGTGTATAAACTATTAATGTTTAGGAGGGGCTTGTCATTAATATAGATGTTGTGTATTAAAACTGTTTAGGGAGCTGTATGTGATAAACTCTGAGGGGGCTGTATATAATATATAACTGTTGTTAGTAGGGACTGTATATAGTATAACTGGGAGTGGGGCTGTATATAATATAACTGGTTATGGAGCTGTATGTAATATCCACTCTGTGGTGGGCCTGTTATAAATATAAAACTGTGTAGTAGGGACTGTAATATAGTATAACTGGGAGTGGAGGCTGTATTAAATATAACTGTTTATGGGAGCTGTGTATAATCATCACTTTAGGTGGGCCTGTATATAATATAACTGTGTAGTAGGGAGTGTATAGTATAACTAGGGAGTGGGGCTGTAATACTATAGTGTTTTATGGAGCTGTTGAGATGTATGAAATATCACTAATCGACAGCAAGGGAGACCTGAATAACAATTAGGGGGAAGGTGTGAATAATTATAGCGGAGAGCCAGAGTCGCTCATTCGCCTGAGCAAGAGCGCCTCTGGACAGTTGCATTTTTTATAAGCTTATTTTTCTGGTTAACGCAGACCCTCCAATTAGCTGAAAAGGGTCTCATCCCCTGAGGTACAAGCGTACATATGTAAGACAGTCTAACCACCCATAAACCATATGTAAATGTCCTTTAGGCAACAGTGTGCAGAACCTAGTAGCCGCCTTATCCCAGACTAAGCGTATGTGTCAACCTGGGGTGGTTAGTGTTTCCTTGCTAATTACGCAGACAAGCCACAGTTGTCACATTTTTTGCTGCTTGCCTATTCCACTACAGAGAACTTTGGCCCTCCGCACACGGCCTCATTGTAATGTCCCACCAGGTGGAATTCCACTTTGCATATGCTGGAAACTATTTCAGGCATTCGTTTGAATTTATTTCAAACCCGGGTCAGTTGAAGTAGTGACAGCATAAACTTCACCACCACAGGGGGCCTTCGTGGGACATTGTTGTTATGTCCGCATACTTCCAATATCCTACCAATATGGGTCTATCTGATGACAACATTGTCAGCGCTAACACCTCATCCTTCTTTGATCCTTCAGAACATGATGAGGATGTAATAGTTTGTATTTTTGAAATCAAGAATGCCGCACTCTCGGTAGTGGGTGTGCTAATTGTAGGGAGTCTGCTAACGGACTCAACCTCGACACTGATAAGACTGTACTTGACAAAGTTCGAGATTACCGACAAGTTGTAACACTAGTTGATATGTTATGTTCTGTTCAGTTAAAATGATTTCACCCTGATATGGTGAATGTAATATTGATAGATTACTATTCCTTGTTTCTACATACAGTACATTCTCACTGAAGATTCTCATTGCGGCATGTAAGGGCTTTTTTTTCCTTTGTTCCTCTTTGCTTATACTATGAGTCATGATATTCAAGATAAACTTTTCATTTCTTCGCACTAATGTGTTTGTGGTACTTTGATGATTCTGTTTTACTGTATGGTGATAACATTGCAATCAGAGGTCCGTATTCATATCATGAATAAGGACGAAAGCACACTAGTCGAAACTCGTAGATCTATTTTGGATTTAGGCAAGATTGTACCTTGCGTTTTTACATTTTATAAACATAAACATTATATTTTGAAGAAGAAATCGAGTGCTGGAAGACTTTGTTTTTTCAACTTAGTCCAGATTCTCAGTCATCCGACAGGACTGCTTATTCCGTGCACCAGGAGCTGGAGTGAAGTCGGACCTTGTCTACATTGAGAATGCAAACGTGAGTGAGCGGTCACCTTTTTTTTTTCTCTTACTTCACTGCTCTGTCAGAAGTGCACGGGACGTGAAGAAGGCTCCCAGCGCCGGCAGTGTGTGACGTCACTATGCTGCCGGCACTGCGCGCCTTACTCCTTGCATAGAGGAGATGCCGGGAGGAAGATGGAGGATGAAGGAGGGAAAGAGGATGATCGTGGGAGTGAAGAAATGTAAGTATTACAGTTTATTTTTTTGTGTGTGTATTGGGGTCTGGGGCCTTCCTAAAGCTATTAATGAATAGGGACTACAGGCAGTCCCCAGGTTACATACAAGATAGGGACTGTAGGTTTGTTCTTAAGTTGAGTTTGTATGTAAGTCGGAACTTTATACTTTATCATTGTAACCCCAGCCAAATATTTTTTTGGTCTCTGTGACAATCGGATTTTAAAAATGTTGGGTTGTCATAAGAACCAGGATTAACAATAAAGCTTCATTGTAGACACCAGTGATAACTGTTATAGCTGTTTTTTGTAGCCTAAGGCTAAAGTACAGTAAATTGCCAACATCCAGAGGTCCGTTTGTAACTAGGGGTCGTATGTAAGTCAGGTGTTCTTAAGTAGGGGACCGCCTGTATACGGTAAATGAGGTCTTTTCGTAATCATGGTGACCCATAGAATAAAAATAATTTTGGATTATGCAGTTGGACACACGTTTTCCCAAAGGTCTAAATTATAGAAATGACCTTATGTTTATATATTGATTTTCTTGCATAATTCCCCTTTAATTATTACATTGTATTTTATACATTTTGTAACTTACGTTTTGTTCCTTGTTTTTCTTTTTCTTTTTCCGAGTCATGTCATCATGATACGCCCACACAATATCACATGACCGGCCTCATGTTCACTCACATACACACCTCCATCACGCCTACCTCCCGGCTTCCGGTGGCGTCCTCCTCCATTATTTAAAGCACTCTGGAGTTCTGTGTCAATGGGTATGATTAAGGACTTTCCTTGTCCGAAACGCGTTACCAGACCTTTCCTTCTCCCTTTTCTCTTTTTGTGATGTCACTTTTAAATTAGATGCTAATAAAATTGGAAGAACTCCTTAACTTTTAACAGTTGCCAGTGCGGATACAACTTTTTTATTTTTTCACTTTCCTTACTTAATGTATATGGTTGTGTCCAGGAAATGTACCTTAGACCTACACCTTATCAGTTGTGTACTACTCTCCAGGCCTTCTACCTAACAATGCATATTTGTATAGTCTACACTGCTGGTTGGCTCCCTTTAAACACATTTTTCCTGAAAGTTCCTTCATTAGAAAGTTTAAATGTTTACTAGTGGTGCAGCTATTCATTCCGCGAACCAGCTTTTTTGTCTTTACATTGCCAGCACACTAGAGTCTTTTTCATTTAAATCTTGGAATATTTTTCAATTGCATAGTATTTTACCACATTTGGATAGCAATTTTCACTTACAGTAAACTTGTATATATTTTCACTTTCCTCAAGGTATTTGCAAAACTGTGATAGAAGCTAATGGATTAAAGGGGATTTAGCTTCTTGAAAGCATATTACAAGTTGTTTGTATCTAATTGCTGTTACCTAATACAAATTTTATTGTGTATTGGAAAATCTTTTTTAACCCGTTCACGACCCGTGATGTAATAGCACGTCACGGGTCGGCCGCGGGTGCATGGAGAGGGCTCACGCGCTAAGCCCTCTCCATAGCCGGTAAGTCTTTGCTGCATATTGCAGCAAAGGCTTACCGGTAACACCCGTGATCGGTGCCAGCACCGTTCTCGGGTGTTTTTCCACTGAGTGCCGCATCGCATGGGCGCCGCCATCTTTTCAAGGATCGCCGCTCCCCGTGACATCATCGGGGAGCGGCGATACGTTGCCATGGTAGCGTCGGGTCTCACAAAGACCCGAGGCTACTTTGGATTAACTCATGCATTACAATGTGCTATCAGCACATTGTAATGTATGAGGAGTAAAATCCCCATATACTGCCATACTGTAGTATGGCAGAGATGATAGACTCGGACACGACACCTAGGAGTAAGTACCCCAGGGAGTCTGAAAAATGTAAAAAAATAAAAAACAAAATTATAATAAAACCCTAAAAACTCAAATCCCTAGAACGATATAAATAAAATAAACTAGTAAAAATCATAAACACATTAGGTATCGCCGCGTCCGAAAATGCCCTATCTCTCAAATTGATAATGTTTTTTCACTGCGTTAATCCCGTAATGAAATTGCGCCAAATAGCAAAATGGGCACTTGTCTTAAAAAAAAAAATTAAAATTCTATAAAAAGTGATCACCGGTCGTACAGTCCTACACTTGATACACTGTAATGCATCAAAATCCACAATAAACAACACCACCCACAGCTCCAGAAGATGGCAAAATCCCCCCCAAAATTTTTGTACAGGAGGTTTTAATTTTTTTAAATGTATGATAACATTATAAAACCTATATAAATTTGTTATCTCCGTAATCGTACCGACCCAAGAATAAAGTAGAACATGTCATTTGGGGGCTCACGCACATGAAATCCGTAAGATCCAAGCCCACAAGAAAACGGCAAAATGCGTTTTTTTACCAATTTCACTGCATTTGGAATTTTTTTCCCGCTTCCCAGTACACGGCATGGAATAATAAATACCATCTCTATGAAGTGTAATTTGTTACGCAGAAAACAAGTTGTCACACAGCTCTGGACATGGAAACATAAAAAAGTTATGGATTTTTGATCATAGGGAGTGAAAAATGAAAATGAAAAAACAAAAAAGGGCCAGGTCCTGAAAGGGTTAAATGACCTTTGAAATATACTTCACTCACCACAACAAAAAGTCACATGCAAGGTGGTTTAGCACTGGTCTTCAATAATTATCAGAATAACTAGGTTAGGAGACAAGAAAGAAGTCATAGCCACAATGAAGCTACAAAATGTATTGTAATGAACATTCTGCTAATGGAACAGTCCAATTTAGTTAATGAATAGAGATGAGCGAGTATACTCGTCCGAGCTTGATGCTCGTTCGAGTATTAAGGTGCTCGAAACGGCTCGTTGCTCGGACGAGTATTTCCCCTGCTCGAGATCGAGCATTTAATTAAAAAAACACAGTGAAGGACAATGAAGAATAGAATAAAAACAGTGAACACAGTGAACACAGGATCATTTAAGTGAAAAACACTAAAAACCATTCATCGTGAGTCTGTAGCTTGTAGATTTACTCTCACATGCAGTTTTTTGCATTTGTCAAAAATTTATTAAAAATGATCAAAAGGTGTACAATCTAAAAAATGGTAGCATTGAAGTTGTCATCAAAATTCACAAATTTCACCACCCACAGCTCCGTACAATGAAGTATGAAAATGTATAGCGACAGATGATGTCAAGATGAAGAATTTTATTTTTGTACAGGAGGTTTTAATTTTGTAAATGTAAGAAAACATTGATAAAACCAAATTTGGTATCCAGTGATAACACACCACCCAAAAAATTAATGGATATGCCTTTGAATTTTTTCCCGCTCCCAGTACAACGGCATGGAATATTCAATACCATCACTATGAAGTGCAATTTGTTACAAGCCCTCATACAGCTCATACATGGAAAAATAAAAAAGTATAGAAAATAACGACCTCAGCATGAAGTGGTAATAACAGTGAATCAGAGAATGTGTTATTTTGTTATCTGAGATATTTAACAATCTTGTCTT